>JAUPFP010000013.1:4208654-4531154 GCA_036925085.1 Brachycybe producta | reverse complement strand
TAAATGAATTCAAGTTTGGAATCTGTGAAAATACAGGGAGCCTAAAAATAGAATGAGTTCAAATCAGGTTTTAAAGCCTTTTTTTTTTAATCACACCTTCAAGGTAAAAAAAAAATCTATCTATAGATAAATAGTTTTATGTAATGTTCTTCTAATATATACTAAATGTCAATCACTCCTTATGATCCCCTTGCAGTAGAGAACAACACTTTCTTTTATATGTAGTATGTTGTTAATATTAATAAACATCATAAACATGCATCACACATACACACAACAGGTTCATCGACAGTACCTTTTAAATACATTACAACATAACTGAAACAACAACAACCTTGCCGTGGGTAAGGCAACAAAAGAAGATGATGATGATGATGATGATGGTGAAATAACAACAGCAACAAAAAAAAAGCTGAAAGTGATAAAACTCATCTCAACAACAACTACTAAAAATACCTACATGTAATATACCTCTTAAGCTAGGATCACATTATACGAAATGTTGTAAAGTGCATTGCAACAACACATGACACCACTTGCAACACACATGTCTGTGTTTTTGTACAGAAATTTGTGTAACCAATAGGAAGACAACATTGATATGACTACAATTATGCCATTAGGTTCTGCTGAAACTTGAGGCTATTGTGAATATTTAATGCTTTATCAAAGAAACTAGTTAGAGGTTAGAGTAAACATCAAACCCTAGGCTCAAGAGTTGTAGGGTAACTCAAGAAAAAACTCTAGCCTCTAACCAGCCTTTGTGATTGTAAAAAGCACAATTCTTTTTGTCTTAAACATGCTCGAACTTTTATGCAATATCAAGCAGATGTTTCTAAATTTGTGGCCCAAGTGTCAGTTGTGAAATAATCATTTGAGCAACTACAACTATGCTTTTTGTAATTAAAAAAAAGGCTGGTTAGAGATTAGAGGTTTGTGGTTACTTTCAGTTATCAACTATAGTTCTAGCCTCCAACCTGTGTTTTTGATTTAAAAAAAACATCATTGTTGGTTGATCTAAAGGGAATTGTTACTTCACAATTGGCACTTGGGGCAACAGATTGAGAAACGTTTGTTTGATATTTTGCATAAAAGTCCGAGCCCTAATCATTAGTAATCAAGGAATAAAGATGAATAAAAATAAAGATTATTAATGATTTTGATGACAAACATCATATTTTTGAATTATGAATATTTTCAGGTTTCACACACACACGCCACATGGTTGTGACAGTGTTGATACTACTACTATTAGACTATTAGTTGAGTAGTGTGAACCCGGCTTTTATATTCGAGCACATGTAATATTAGATATATATGCAATTATATCTTGCAATATAATAACGAAAAGAGATTGGGAAGCTGGAATTTGTGATGTTGCTTACCTTAGAATCTGCTTTTTTTGTTGTTGTTCCTTCTATCATTTCTTTCAATGAATACACGCCTATAAATATTAGTAGAGGTGTTTGTATTATATTATACATTTCTGGAAGTGTTGTGGGTAATGATGATGATGATGATGGTCAAAACACATCCTGCTCCCATTTTTTTTAAACGAAAAACAAAATGACTAGAGTTCGTCTACATCATCCTATTTGATTTTTTTTTTTTTCCAATTGCTTTTCAATGGAGTCAAGCCTTCAATTTTGGCGGCACACTGAAACATAACAACAACAACAAATAGCCAATTAAACATTTTTTTTTCTATACATAATATTACATATGCATTATGTATATTATAAAAATTAAAGGGTTGTCTCTCTTTCTCTCTCTCCTTCATTCTTCCTCCCTCCATTTCAGGCATTTCTCTCCTTAATAGATGTTCTCTAATATGACGACACATATTTGGAATGTGATAACCAAAAAAAAAAAAAAGTTGTAACAACAAAAAATTACTTTGCAAATATTATTATTTGAAAATTACATTGTATTTTCTTGTTGCAATTTTTCGCTAAAATGCATCAATTGTGCATTATTTGAAAAAAGTTAACCAAAAGTAATGCACATTGAAAACCTACAATTTGTTACAAATTTGTTACTTTTATCATGAATCATCATCATCATTATTTATGATGAATTGATGATATATACATTTTGCGGCAAAATTGTTAATTATAATTTGAATTCTTTTTTTTTTTTTTTTTTTTTTTTTTTTTGCAATTTTAACTCAATATGCATTTTCTTAATACTTTTTATAACATTTATCTCTTGTTTAATTAATTTTTGTAGCAGCAACCAAAGCACTGTACTTTGTAATTTTACAAAGTTACAATTCCTGCAATTTTGTTACTCTTCTCATCACTTCTCATTGTTTATGACGATGTCTACCCAATGCTAAAAATATCTTCACGCGTTAACGAAATGCTTAAAATTATATATATATTACGCCAGGTCTGTGTGTGTGAGGGTGTGTGTGAGTCATTAACGCTGTACAATTTATATAAATTTAAATGAATAAACGAACCGCTTTTTTTCTCAAGGTCAACTATATGTTGCACCCTTCCCATCCAAGAACCCCATGATATTAAATTGGAGAGGGGAAAAGGTTGGAAAGTGTAGAAGGGGGAGAGAGAGAAACGGGGAGGGGGAAAAAGTGGGAGGGGGTGACTGAAATTGAAATGAAAGGAGTAAAAAAGGAATAAAACGACGCGCATGCGCACACCAGAGAAAATGAAAATCTCATTCACCCTTTCAAATATAAAAAAAGGGAGGGGATAATAGTAGCAAAATTAAACTAGAATTTATCACGGGCAACTGTGCCCAGCATTAGAATTTCTTTTGCTCAGCTCTTTTATGAACGTCATCAACTTCTAATTGGTTTGTTACTTGGTCTGACGTCATAAAAAGGCGGAGGAAAAGAAATTCTAATGCTGGGCACAATTGCCTGTGAATTTTGCTCCCGTCATTTATGACGGGTTACCCCACTAGTTAACTTATTATTAATTATTAAGTTAATATTAAAAGAATACCTGGCTCTATATCTTGAATATGAAGAACTTTTCCCCCCCCCCTAAAAATGACTTCTAAAGCGCAGAATAACCTTAACTGGACTCTGTATAGTTCAACTAAATACAATTAACTTAAATGCATTTAGCTGAAGTGTAGACTAGAAAAAAAAGAAGATCATTAAGGGCTGGTGAAGTCTTTATTTTTCCGCCTTTTTCAAATAATGACTATTGCAAAGACATTTAAAAACAAAATGAAAAATTCTCCACCCTCACTTTTAAACTCCATCATCATCCACAATAAGAGTAAACACAATGAAATTTTCATAATATAATTACTGTCTCGACATCTTTCGTGTTCAAGTACGATATACCCCCTTCAAGTGAGTTATGTCCATTTTTTTAGAAAAAAAAAATATGGAAAGAAAACAATGCGGAAGAAATAGAGAAAGAAACACTTGTAAGAAAAAAAGGGTTAAAAAGAAGAGTCAGTTCTAACAGTTTTGACACAAAACAGATATATAATGTACAGCATGTCTCTAAAAATGCATACACATTTTGGTTGTTAATAACTGCCATATTTATTTTCTGAAATTTAATTTAAGAAATTTTATTAATAGTAAATGTTACAGTAAAGATTACATATAACAGCAATGCGTAATTGATGCATTGAAATTGATGCATTATTTCAAGTTTGCAAAATGTCGTCCATTCTCATCAAGGCATTGCTAACATGAGTAAGAAATAAATCTGCAAGCATCAATTAACATATTCCTTGTAATTGTGCGACAATTCTCTCTTCGATTTCTTACCATAATTGTTTAAACTGCAAAAAATCGAAGAGAATTGTCGCACAATTACAAGATACATTATAAGTTATTTGATGTTTGCAGATCAGGATTCTTACCAATGTTAGAGTAATGCGAATGGGTGACATTTTGAAAACATGCATGCAATGCCTGTAATATCTTCATTGTAACATTTACTCTATGAATTACAAACTTATTAAATTAAATTTAAGAAAACAAACATGTCAGTTATTAACAACCAAAGTGTGTATACATTTTTTTTTGTAACACACTGTATTTTCACATTTTTTTTAAAAAAAAAAAGGACTGACATGAGCTGAGTGGTTACATAGTATGGAAATTGGGGGTGGTATGTACATGCATTTATATATGTATGTATACCTACAATGTGTTCATATGTCAGTGGTTTTTGAAGACTCAATTGTCTTTGTCTATCAATAATAATGCCAAGTGTCGATTGTTATGTAACCTCGTCCAATGTTGACATGCTCTGTTTCACCCGGCCACCTTAACAGGACTCTTGAGAATGAAAGAAAAAAAATACCGACCCCGTCGTCTTTTATACTTTTATGAGCAAAAGTCTCACTTCATTTGACCGAATTCAATTAACGCCTCCTCCTCCTCCTACTCTTTCGTAACGGTACAATGAGAACCTCATTTTTTTTTTTTTGCTCTTTGCACGTGCCACATAAAAAGTGGTGCACAAATGGCTCCTTTTTATTATTAGATCCCACATTAGACTTAAAATGTAACTCTTAATAAGCCTGAACATTAAATTAAGAGCTAACTACCTTAACAAAACAAGTCTTTTCCATTTATATTATATTTTCTATTTTAAATAGAATCACAGAGAACAGAAAAAAATACATGTTTCAACTCAAGAATATACGTCGAATTATTTAAATGAGGAACCTGTTTTTTTTTGTTAAAAAAAAGTAATATTTTAAGGGCGCCATATAAAACATGTCAGTAAAAAAAAAGTGCAGAGCAAAGACAGCAATTGCGAATTTTCTAACAAGAGGCACTTGTTCAGCACCAACAACCAATCAAGACATTTAAATGTAGCTCATTTTAAATAATCCAACCAGTCATCTTGAGTTGACAAATAGTTTCTATATTGAATACTCAAATAATGAGGAAATAAATCCAAAAAAAAAATCCAAAGATATGTCAAAATGTTTATTATAAAACAAAAGCACAATTAATTAATGAAATAATTTGTTTAAAAAAAAACTTTTGTAGAATTTTTATCTAATTAAAAACACTAGTTTTTGTAAATAAATAAAATTATGCGACTTTTATGCAAATTTACAAAGATTATGCAATTCGAATATTTTATGTATTTTTATTTTATATTAAACGGATTAATCATTGATTAATATGGAATCACTGTGTATACAAAAGGGGTTTCATGGTTTCATTTGTGCTCTGGTTATGTATTCTTTCTCTTGAGAGCAAAAATTAAGAGAAAACTTGAAAATATTCTTAGAAACTAGAATTTGTTTTAATTCACGTTGATACCTTTTAAAATAAGCTTTTGATAAACATGAAAATACAAATAGGTGGTGATTCAGCTACATGTAGCCCGTTCTAGTTTCTAAAACACTTTCAGTTTCTTCTTAGTATTGCTCGTCTGAAACATAAAAATAATCAAGAGTTCGAAAATCACCTGTTCATAAAACATCTTAATTATTAACGGCTTTCAGTTGAGTTACAAGTATTTTTGAAAAAGTTAATTTTAAGAGAAATTTCTTATAGAAAGCCCAGGATTTAAAAAAATTATTATTATTTGATAAATTTTTATATAAAAAAAATATATTTCGCAGTTCACATTTTTAGATAAAATGAACGAAACTTTTGTGAGACTTTAGAGAGAGAGAGAGAGAGAGAGAGAGAGAGAGAGAGAGAGAGAGAGAGAGAGAGATGATACTGCGATTTTCTTTCTCTCAAAAGTGAGAAAAAAAAAATCGGCTTATTTTTTCTCATGTCATCTCTCAAAACAGTACATTTTATAAGATAAAAAGGAAACAAAAATAACGAAAAAATATAATTATAATATGTGCTACGAATTTGATATCAATCAGTAGAAAAAAAATGAAATATTAATGAACACCCCCATCCTCCTTCCCGTTTTTAAGAAATGAAATCAAGTGTAAACATTTTTTTGGGAAAACTTGTCAACATTTTTTTCTCTTTTTATATTGTATATATTTAAATAGGGAAATACATGCTTGGTAACGGACGTTGATGTGAATGTATGTTCGAAATAAGCCAACCCTTTGACACCCATTTGAAACCTTAAAATTTCTTCACCATCGCCTCTTAACCTTATAATATGAAAAGTAATAATTTTGAATTGAGTATTCATAGTCATTCTTGCAATATATATTTTTTTCTTCTTGCGAAAAGATTTTCAAAAAAGTCAGTGCTAAACTCATAAACATTCATGAACAAAGTTTCATGTAATAGTTGATGAGTTACGCATTACTTTTTACTAAGGAGTCACTAATACCTAGTACACACCTAATAATTTAAATGCATTTAAATAATGTGTTCTACAGAGCCCCCTGTGAAGGGCAAACAAACAATATGTCGAATTCAATTTATTCAGTTAATAATCTGATAATATTGAGTTAATACTTGAATATAATTATATAAACTATTGACAAAATATTGATTTAGTATTTCAATTTAAAATATTAATAATAAAGTCAATTTTTATTTGGTGTTCATGTCCTTAACTGGATTCCGTATAATTCACCTAAACACATTTCATTTGAATTCATTTAACTCATGTGTGTACAAGGTATAAAGCTCCCTTTACACCTACAATTTTTACTTACATATTTGTGTCAATTAAATGATGAATGTTTTCGTTAATGATTTGGTACATAAAATGTATAAATTAATTTATAAGTAAAAGTATTTGAACATTTTTACTTATATAAAGTGCGCAGAACATTGCGTAGTGTGACACTTCATCGTATATCTAACCTTGTGACCTTCTAGACAAGAGAATTGGGGGAGAGATGTGCTAAATATGTTGCAGAGCACATCGTATATATAGCTTTGTAAATTACATAAGAATAATGGTGATCCTAAGAAAGCACTCTAGTAGATGGGATCATTTAAGAAAAATAGAACATCTTTTAAATTAATGCAACTTTGAGCAAATAATTTAACATTCACGTCGTTATACACATGCAATCTCGCATTTTTAAATTCATTTATGAATTTATTTAAGACATAATTGTAGGTGTAAAGGGGGCTTAAGAGTCCTAAACTAAATTAAAAGCTAAGCTAAATTTATTTCTAATTTGTTTGACTTAGCACTTTAAACAACAATACAAACAAGGAAACTTGGCACTTCAACTATCAATAGTCAAACATTTTTTATCAAAGGTTTTTTAAGCAATTAAGTTAATATTTTTAATGATTGCATAGTCAAAGCAAAATCTAAACTCATGAGGTTTTACATGAAACTTAGTATAAAAAGTTCACGAGTTTAGCACAACTTTTGACTTAGCAATCACTAAGAATACGACTCTTCATTAAGAATACCTACCCTAAAGGCTAGCCTGCTACTTGATTTTGCTAATCTGCCTTTTCACTTTTCTTGGAATCTTATTGGTTAGTTATTTTTTTCAACGCTGTGATCTGCTTTAAATATATCAAACCAAAATGGAAGCGTCAAAAAGGCCACGCAAAGAGGCCACGTTTCTTCTATTTTTCACCAGTTGAAATTTTCACTCCAATGGAAACAAGGCCTAAAGAAGCATGTTTTAATGCTTCTTTAGGCCTTGTTTCCATTGGAGTGAAAAATACATAAAAATACAAAGTAACTTGAAAAGCTACAAAAAGCAATGCAAAGCTTAGCTTTAAAGCCACAGAAAGCGAATATGCAGTATAAACCTTTAGTCATATCAAAATTTTCGAATTTATACTTATAGTCTGTTATTCAGGTTTAGCATTTCTGAAGTTTCCTCAAATGATAAAAAGTTCAACAATGACTTCACGTATTTATCTCCATTTTACTATCAGAATTGTTAGACTTTATATATAGAAACAGGGAGAGAGAAAAAAAAACTGCAGCAGTGGACATTTTTTGTTGCCTTGCTAATAATAATGTTGCGAGTCATTCACACACCAAGCACACAACAAGCACAACACAGACAGGCAGACACACAACAATTGTCAAAATATAACAATGGTGATAATCAGACTAGAAATTCAGGTCTGTTTTTTTAAAAAAAAAACATTAGATAAAAAGAAACACAGTTATTTAAATATTTTCCTTAATTAATTCTAATATTAAGATATCAAAAAAAAATACCTAGTTAACTTTATTATCTTATTTCTTACAGTTATTCAAGATGTTCTTTCTCATTGCATCAAAAATTCTCATGGAAAAAAAAAGAGAGAGAGAATAAAATAATAATCACAAAAAAAAATTATAGAGGAAATAAATTTACGGAAAAAATAAAGAAAACTGAGTAACTTTATAGTTGAAAAATAAGTGTGTGATTTTTGTCGATTTTCTGATATAAAGTTACCTTTAATTTTATGAGTTGCAGTGGTGGTGGTGGTTATCTATGTGGAATTTTTTTTAATATAAGTGTATAGTTACCGGGTACGAATGATAATGATATAAAGCAAGTTTGTTATATGAGAAAGGAAGAATTCGTATAAATAAAAGTTCATGTACTTGTTTTTTTGGAAAGCATGACTTTCTCTATTCATCAAGCGTTTAGAGAGATTGATTCATCAAGAATCGCTAAGTCAATCATAGAAAGTGATTCTTTTTATCATAGGTTTGGCCAAGCATGTCCAACATATGCCTCCGGAGCTCTTTTATATGTGGCCATCAAACTCAATAAACTTTAAATTTTCTAACATTTAGGATGGTATTTTCTTAATGAGTACTTTAGAGATGAGCACTTGCTCAGCTCAGTTATAGGCAAGTATTTAAAGCTTAGAAGTGGGCTCACCTCACATTTCATATTTTGAATAAAATCAAAGCAAATGGTCTAACTTTGTGTCTAACATGAGTTTTTGATAATTAAGTTTTAGCACATGCTAATGCCTCTTTTAGCATCTGCCAATCCCAATTAAGAATATGAATATGTTCATGAATTTAACATTATCTTTGACTTAGCAGTCAATATAAGAATACCACTCTAGGATTTGTTAGACATGGAGCAGCATGTTTGTGACAGCAACCATGTTTCTAATGTGTCCTCACTGTGTTGACACAATGTTTCCTCTTGTTACCACATGTTTCATGTTTATGGAAACATCTATTAGTCACATAAGGTCAACATAAATGTTTCCACTTGTTATATTTGTGTGGACAACAAACCTTTAGAATAAAAAAAATTCACACCTAATCTTATTGGCATAAAAATTTATAGGTTGTAGACAATATTTTTCAAGCCACGGTTCGATATATCAAAGTTCAATGTACCCAACATTTGAATCATCAACAGTTCTAGGTCTAACTTTTATAACTTTTTTTTAAAAAAAATGAAGAGTGAAATTTTAAATTCCCAATGTTTGCCTTTAGATTTTTTTTAATGTTACTTCTTGAAATAACCAAGTGTTTCTTAATGAAAATGAAAATTTTCCCTACAACAGTTTTGTGATATTATTGAAACTACCATTGAGTTTGTTCAAGAAACAAATTTCCGTGGTCACGTTTCGTCTAACATTCATAGGCCATTTGGCATATATACAGTATATAGGCCTATGCAAGTTGTTGTTTTTTTAGGCGTAAAACCGAATAAATTGAAAATTCATTAACGAATGATTCGGTCTGATCAGCTTATCCGTAAACAAACTACCGTGTAGGATTCCAATTTGCAAAGTGGTTTCTGAAATAAACTTTTTTCTAAAGTTTATTCAATATTCAAATCAACATTAGATTCAATTATAATTATTTACCTGGTTGTTAATAAATGCAACAAAATTTCACACACTTTTGCATAATAAGCATCGTGCGCAATACAGATTGGCACTGTTATTTGAAAATTAATATGTTTCAGCGCACCTAGTGTTTTAATGCTGCAAACATGCAATAATAATCTATAAGATTAATCCGAAAATTTCAATCGATAAAAACAAATCATTTCAATGAATAATAACGTCATACCTAACACTAATTTAAACTAAAAAAAAACTTAAAAAGTTTAAGCAAATGCTTGAAGTTTTTATCCATTTGCGTAAATTTGTAATCATTTGCTTATATTTTTAACCATTTACTTAAACTGTTTAACCATTTTCTTACATGTTTAACCATTTGCTTACATGTTTAACCATTTGCTTAAATGTTTAACCATTTGCTTAAATGTTTAACCATTTGCTTACATGTTTAACCATTTGCTTAAATGTTTAACCATTTGCTTAAATGTTTAACCATTTGCTTAAATGTTTAACCATTTGCTTAAATGTTTAACCATTTGCTTAAATGTTTAACCATTTGCTTAAATGTTTAACCATTTGCTAACATTTTTAACCACTTGCTTATATTTATAATCATAGTTTAAATATGTAAAAAGTTGCTTCAATTTTAAGAAATTGCTTAAATTTGTTAATCACAGCTTTAATTTCAAGTATTGGCTTACATCTTTAAGCATTTGCTAAATTTCTCAAAGCATTTCCTTTAAATCTGAAGCATTTATTTAGATGATAGGTAACAAGCTACAATAGACAAGGGTAGATATTATTTTATTTACTTCCTCAAGAGCATCCATCAAAAGTTCAATTCTAATGTGATATAGGGATAATCATGACGTCATGAGTCTCATTGAAATATGCATTTGATAGTTAAATGTGTTCACCACCAGACGGAGGAGACACTCTTGTTGCGTTCACGGTGTTTTTCTTACAATGAGTGGCTTACTGACTATTAGATCACCTTGTAATTTACCCAAATCATGTTGAAATTTGTGTTATGTCATTTGATTACATTACATCATTTTTTTTTAGACTTTTTTTTTTTGCTTTCTCTAATCTCTATTTTTAAAAACGTAATGTTCAAGTTACACTGTGTATAAATTTTTCAAAATAGAAAGAAAGTTAAAAAATTCTTATATATGTCTTTATATGTTGCACAGCAAATCAAATGAACAAAAGAATTGTTTTAAAAACGAAATAACAATTGTCGTTGCTTTAATAAAAAAAAAGAGCAGAAGGAGGAGGGTTACCTAAAATTCAAAATAAGAATGTTTTAAAAGTTTTACAATAAAAAAAATAAGTTGCCTTTTTTTTTTTTTTCGTAAAGAAGCAAAATTATTTTTTGTGTTGTTATGTCACTAGCTAAGAAGAAGCATAACAAAATGAACACACAAAAGTTTACATAGATAATAATAATAATGATAATAATAATAACCTGGAAGCATAAATATTTAATGAAATATTGTTGAGAATTGTGTTTCAAAGTCGTGAGTTCCCATATGTCACGCTCCTGTTGCCTATATTATGAGGCTATGTTACCCTCCCACAACATCCCCCCCCCCTTATTTTCTACTTATTGTTGTCTAGACAAACACACTTGAAATTAAGTGACAAGTGAACTAAATGCCAACCATACCTAAATCAATCACTGTTGAAAAAAGCCTATATTTCACCTGACACTAAAAACTAATAATAGTTAAGAACACATTCAAGAAGGAAATTTGGCTGAGTGTTGTTACCTCGTTTCCACTACCAAATATTAACTGCAGTTCAAAAAAGTTAATGATTTAATTTCACTTCGATTGGGAAAAAATGCCTTGTGTTTGAAAATTTCCTTTGTAATGATTTGTCTTTTATGTCTCTAAAATGACCTCAATGTTGATGGGGACATTAAGCAAACTAATAAACAAACACAAATCTTCCTTTGGAGGCTAGCAGCTATACGAACTGCTTAGTCTTACTTATGTGACTGACTAACTGAAAGATATACACCAGACTTTATTTTGCAGGTTTTCTGCAGTATCCAGTAGTCCCTTTGTGATATTTCAGAGCAACAAAGGTCCCAACAACAAAAAACCGAGGCACCAGTTGGTGGCCGGGTGTGGTGGGCATATTAATCATATTTCAATTTATGCTAATAATTTCTCTCTCATTTCAGGCCGCCCCACCCTCACTCACTATAGACTATACAAATGAATAATTTTTGATTATATGTAGGGTCGGTCTATCATTAATTTTGATTGCATTTGTACTTACTAACTTGCACAATCAGCAGTAGAAATCTGGTGATAAAAAAAGGCCGGTCAAATCGTGAGCCACTTGTGTCCCTTTAACCAAATAAGAAAAATAATAATTTTCTTATTGAATAACTTCTTTTAAAAAATTAAATGACATAGCCTTCACGCTCGTCTGCGTTTTGACCTCCTTGTTCATACTTTTATTTTTCTTTGTCAATAAAAATTGTTAAATTTTTTTTCCTTCATTTTTATGTCTCTCTTCAAACCTGAAATGTAAAATTTATAAGAAAAAAATGAATGAATGAATGAATGAATAATATCAGGGCTGGTCACTGGACTGTGCCCACAATGACAACAAAAATTTGTAAGTGTTGATAGTAGGCCAACATAGGTCTATGTGTTTCAGAGACCTCCCCCCCCCCCTGGATGTCTATTTGAACTTGACATCAAGTGACAAATTAGTAATTACAACTACTAATTAGTAGCTTAATTTACTAAAACCACATTATTACGCTTTTTAAAAGTTGTTTATTTTTTTAAAAAAAAATACTGGTTAAATTTATGCTAGAATTTTCAAGTCTTGACCACCGGTTGCTAATCTGGCTAAATTTGTAATAACTACAAATATTTAGCATTTAAGATGGTTTTATAGTGTAAGCCCCCCCCCCCCAATCCAACTCTGGTTGTTGTCTTTCAAGAAGAAAAAAAAAATAAGAGAAACTTGAAAGTGTTTTAAAAACTAGAAGAGTAACACAATCACATAAAGGTATTTTTGTGGTGATATCTTTCAAAATAAACTTTTTATAGAAAAAAAAATATTTAAAAATAGCTGAAAGTTTGGCCATTTTCAAACACACATAAAAAGTTTATTTTGAAAGATATAAACATGAAAATACCCTTAAGTGATTATATTATATAGATTATATTAAGTTAAAAATTATTTTAAAAGCTTAGAGAAAAAAAAAAGGTAAAAAAAAAGGAAACCATCACATTTGCTGAATTTTTTTTTTCTTATTTAAGGTGGTTTTGAAATGTAAACACATCTCAAACTCTGGTTCTTTTGTCTTTCAGCAACAAAATTAAGAAAAATTTTGAAAGCTTTTTTTTAAGAAACTAAAAGAGTAGCTGATTCATTTAATACCTTATACCTTGTACACACATGAGTTAAATGAATTTAAATTAAATGTGTTTAGGTGAATTATACGGAATCCAGTTAAGGACATGAACCAAATAAAAATTGACTTTATTATTAATATTTTAAATTGAAATACTTAATCAATATTTTGTCAATAGTTTCTATATTATATTTAAGTATTAACTCAATATTTTGAGATTAATTAACTGAATAAATTGAATTCAACATATTGTTTGTTTGTCCTTCACAGGGCTCTGTAAAACACGTTTAGTATTTAAATTCATTTTAATTATCACGTGTGTACTAGGTATTATAGTTTCTAAAACACAGTTAAGTTTCTCTTCATTTTGCACCTGAAAGACATAATAATCAAGACTTCAAAAAGCATTTAAACTTTAAAACCACCTTAAGTCCCTTATTTCCCTAAGTTTACATTTTAAAGTTTAATCACAGTTAAAAATATAACAGTTTATTTTTAGTGTAAACAGAGATGTGTAAAGTAACCAACAATACAGTAGACTCCATGCATTAAATTAAAATTAACCAGATAAATGAATGGTTAAAATGTCACTTCCTGTTTTAAAACACAAATTTGGTCAGAAAACAAATTGACTGCCATTGACTGGTATACAGCATAATACTATAGTCATAAAATTATAACACCAGTAGTGACATCATAAGGTGTGATTGTCATAATTTTATGATTTTATCGGTAATTAGTAGGGCTCGGATTTGTATGCAATATCAAATAAATGTTTCTCAATCTATGGCACAAAAGCCAATTGTGGTATAACTATCCCAGTTACATCAATCAAAAATTTTGTTTTTCAAACAAATACACTGATTAGAGGCTAGAACTCTTTTTTGACAACTGATAGTAGCCAGACATTTAGCCTCTATCTAGCCCTTTTCATTAGAAAAATGACAGTTGCTCTAATGATGGTTATTACTTTACAATTGGCACTTGAGCCACAAATTGAGAAACATTTACTTCAAATTGCAATAAAATCCGAGCCTTAGTAAAAAGATCTCATAAAAGATCTCTTAACTAGTTTTTTTTATTTTAAAAAAAACATAATTGTGTTACAAAATGCACAATCAACCCAAATTTCAAGTAATTCAATCCATTCATAAAAATCACTTCAGAATGCAATAATTTATTCAAGTTTTTATATAAAATAAAAATTTTCTCTATAAAAATAACTTTCAGCACAGAAAGTGAAACAAAAAGAGAACAAAGATTTTTTTTTTGTTAATTCTTAGTTGAAACAATTTTTTTTTTAGATTAAAAAAAAAAGATCATTATTCAAATCATCTTGCGGAAGTTGATGAACTCATTTTTATTCTTAACTTTTCTCTTATATAAATAAAGTGTGACTTTCATTAAAATTAAAACTCCTTTTTCTCCTCTTCCAGTGGCCAGTAGAGTGTTTTTTTTTTTCTTCTTCTTCCTAACTTTTATTTTTGTTTTTGTTTAAAAAAAAAGTAATAAGATTTCTTAAGCTACCGACATCATTCTTAAGTAATTTACTAAAAAATGAAGCGCAACTGATACAGACCATTTGCGATTTTGCTTGTATAGTAATATTAGTAGTAGCAGTAGTACTACTACTACTACTACTACTACTACTACTACTACTAGTAGTAGTAGTAGTAGTAGTAGGCCTATTGTATTTTTGTAGAGATTTTTAAGATGATGATGATGAACACTGGGATCATGGGAAAAGGAGGTGGTGATAAAAGGCCATTATACATAGAAATCGAAAGAGTAAAAGGTGGGGCATTATTTTACAGCATTTTAGACACGCGTTCACTAATAAATTAATAATTGAAAGGCACAAGACTCTCTCTCAGAAGAAGAAGAAGAATATAAAGTGTTTTTTTATTATTATTCTATATACCTATTATAATATTTATATTCAGAAAAGAAAAAGAATAACTTTATCAAAAAAAAAAAAAAGTCATGCATGGAGAACCTATTATATGGTATCACAGGAAACAAATGTTTATTTTGACATTACATTTATATGAGCACTACTTTTGGACTAAATGGTTCCTCTGTCACAGGCCTTCTGTGCTGCTTGCAGAGTAATTATTCAAATTCAAATGAAACCGCCGGATATGATTCAGATTACCAAAAGTCCGAATGAAGGAATCACCCAAACCAATGCTGGACATGAGAGCAGTAGTGGATAGGTCGCGGGACATCCAACATATGGTGGGCAATTAGCCCACCTGGCAGCGGTGCCACAGGCATGTTGGATGTCCCGTGACCTACCCACTATACCACTTCCGCTCCCATGTCCTTTATTGAGAAGTTTAAAAAAAAGTCAAAATTGATGATAAACTAAAAAAAAGCATTATGATAAAAGCTGGTCTGGATTACCCGGAAGTCTGGATTACAGAGATCTACATAATCAAAATTCTACTGTAGTACGCATTAAAAGATTATATTGATAATGTATTTTTATGATGCTTTTCTGGGGAGTAAATAGTCCCTCTGCCACAAGCGTTCTAGGTTGCTTGCAGAAGAATTATTCAAACATCAAATATCTGGTGGCATACTTAAAACATCTTCTGTTTAAAAAAAAAAAAATGAATACTCAGGCCATTTACATCTTAATTGCCATTTTGTTATGACACTTTTGTAACATCAAAGGTAGAAAGAAAACCGCTTTTAAGCTATGTATAATATCTCCATATTGTACGTATA
This sequence comes from Brachycybe producta, assembly GCA_036925085.1. Classification (NCBI taxonomy): domain Eukaryota; kingdom Metazoa; phylum Arthropoda; class Diplopoda; order Playtdesmida; family Andrognathidae; genus Brachycybe; species Brachycybe producta. Next base: position 4,515,363 of record JAUPFP010000013.1, on the reverse strand, counting down.
GTTAAACATCACGAAGTTATTATAATTTATGCACCTTTTTTGTGTTTTTTTAATTCGTGTCATTCTGAAAGAATTTTACATAATAAAGTTTCAAATTAGCTTTTTTTTTCCATGTGGATTACAAGTAAATTCGCTAACAACACAATTGAAAGATTTACAATTTTGTATAAGAAGAAGCATTATAGAAAAAAAAATCCAAAACTTTCTTAGAAACTAGAATAGTAAGCTGGATACTAAGTAGACAAGAGAAGTAGTTTCATTGCTAGCAATACGAGTATTTTTATAAAACAGAACTTCTTTTATGAGAATTTCGATTGCCATGAAGCCAAGATACCATCAAGTTTTATATTTATTGATAAAATCATAAATATAATTTAAAAAAATGTAAAAAAAAAAAAAACAGTAAACGCCTTAAAAAACCCTATTAAAAGTTATTTTTAAGGATCTCATCATAAAAATACCTCTTGCACCTAGATACAGACCATAGCCAATTAATGGAAGTGACTCTGGAAGTTTAAAACCTTGGTATTTAATGATTTCAGACTATTTTAATTGTTAGAATTTTTTTAATATCTAAATTAACATGGGAAAACGGTCGTGTTTTCGTTATTCGATCTAGAATAATTATGGAAAGAAAAAAATAGCATGCACCTTCATTTTTATTCGCCGATAAGAATAAAAGTTTGTTTGGTGAAAAAATACTAAACATAAGTCGAGTTCAGACTAATTTAATTAACCGGGAAATTTCCTTTTATTGTTGGTAATTTGGGTTTACAGTGCCACCTAGTAGCAACTTTTTAATTAGCTAGAAGCATTTTCATCCAAAATGGGTTGCCTCATATTTCTCCACAGGCAGTTAGAAATCGGGGAGAACTTCATTTGGCTCCGCCCTTGTTATGACGACCGGCAACTTCTAATTGGTTGGTTATGTAGTCTGACGTCACATGCTCCGCCCTTTTCAACGTCGAACCACACAACAAACCAATTAGAAGTTGCCGGTCGTCATAACAAGGGCGGAGCCAACTGAAGTTCTCCCCGATTTCTAACTGCCTGTTATTTCTCCCCATACCCCCTTCGCACATGAACCAGAAAAGCGGGAATGAACTGTTGGGGTTCCAAACATTCCTAGTGATGTCTGCAAGACAAGAACGTCTTCATTTCCTGTGTGTGCAATGGGTTCTTCATAAGTTAGACCAATTCAGAATGGGGCGTCATTGAGGTGTTTCTATAGGTCAGGGGTTCTAGACCTTTTTATGATTACAGACTCTCCTATGGATTGTCTAATATGTCCCCCATACCCTCTTCCCAAGACTGTCGAAATCATCAGTCATCGACACTTAAGTAGTCCCGTATAACAAGTCCCATTGAAAATTTGAAAACACCAGACTTTTTCCAACCTCTGTACTGTTAATCTACAGAATCAGGCAATCTGTAAACTGCTAGTGAATCTGCAAATTTCAATACAATTTAGGTGTTGAATTTTACACATTCACTAGGAGGGTGGTTGTTTTGCAAATTGCCTAGGTAATCTGCAGATTGACTGATTCCGCAGATTGACAGCAACATATGCATTATATACAAGATTGAAATTGAGGAGAGAAAAAAAAAATAACGTGCTCTTGATGCATTGCACAGATTTATCACTTTTCAGAAATGTGTGCAAATGAAAAACAAGGCTATAAGGTGGCTAATATAGACCAGTGGTGCCATCGAACCCTATAAATAAAAATGTTTTTCCCGCCTCTTTTCCATAACATGATAGTTGGCTATAAGTTTACAATTTTACATACAATGAATGCATTCTAGAAAATGTTTTAAGAATTTCTTTCGCATTTTTTTCGTCTTGTTTTTTTTTCTCTCAAATGAAAGGGAATTCAGGGGGAGGGGGGAAGGTGTCAGGTGCAGGAGGAACAAATAGAAAGGTCCTTGGCCCTAATATCACTTTTTAAACATAAAAAAAAAGAATTACTAAACAAATTAAAAACAATAAAGTTTTTCTTTTATGATTTATTAAATTCATAAATGGACCCCACATTTATATAAAATTACTTTTTTGGATTAATTCCACTTTCAACTAGTTTAACGACTGGATCACACATGCAGAAAAATAAGTAGAAAACAGCAATAAAAAACGGAATAAACTTTTAAGGATAGATCACACACACCGTGACACACATGCTATAAATGTCCACTGAATCCCATTTTGTAAGGCATTTGCCAGTAGCGCCATGTTTCTTTGAGTGCAAAGAAATACAGAAAAATAGAACTGAATTTTATTTCTGAATTTCTATTTTCTGATGTTTTTCTTTTTTTTTTTAGCATGTTTGATCCATCACTTAGCTACTTTTCAGCTTTCATTCGCGTTCAATGGCTCTCATACATAAGAACAGAAAACACTTCATAGACATTTGCTGACTTTATAGAAGAGGGGGGGGGGGAAGAATAGACGAAAGAGCCATGAAGAATAATGCTACTGAAGGCTGAAGGCCTTCCTATTGGCTGATAACATGTAATTCCGTGCCGCAAAAAGAAACAATTTCATCCTACATTCTCAGCCAGATACATATAGAAAGTGCAATTATTCAAATTAGTTAAATCTTTTTTTCTGCAATTAGTTAAATCTTTTTTCTGCATGTGTGATCCATGCCTTAGTTGACGCTTAAATCGCTTTATAGCAGAAAAAAAGAGGTCCCCCCACCTTCAATTAAATTAAAAAGTAGAAACATACACACACCTTTAAATATAAAAAAGCTCGTTATAAAAATTAATTTTCGCCTTTTAATAACATGCTTAAAAATTCTAGAAAAAAAAATATATGATAGTCACAAAGTTTCTTGGGAGGTCTCACAGCAGGGGTAACTTAAGAGTAAACTTTCCCACCTTTTGCAGTTTTGCATAATAATTATGAAATGCATATTTATTATTTAAATAAAATGAAAACAGTCATTTTCATAAAACCACCCCAAAGAAGCTAGTCATTTCATCTAGCCTGAGATTTTCTGCCATTTTATGGCGATCCATTGATCATCAATGAGTGATAAGGACAATAAATAATATGGAAATTAATATTCATGATTAAAATATATACACCACTTGACAAAATATCTGAATATAATTTTTAATAATTTTCAAAAAAAAAATTATAAAAACTTTTTATGAAAATAAATTGAAAATAAATTCTGAAAACTATTAACTTAATGCCGTATTCGAAAAGGTAACTTACGAGCTCATACGCCAAAGCGAAACTTAAAAAAAGCTAAACTTAAAAACTCTTTATAGACTTTACTATAGTTTTATCTTGCGTCATGTTTTGGTTAATTAGCAATCTTGGAGCTCAAAAACTCAAGTAAGAAACTTGGCACTTGAACTTCAACTTCAACTTGGAACTCACTGATTTATTCTGTTGAAACCCTTGTTTTAAAGAGTCTAACTTCATTTTCCAAGACGGGCCAAGTGCCCTCTCTTGCCCTTATGTGTGGCCGCCCATGTCTAAAATTATTTTAAAACGTCATTTTACCCCGTGTTGTGTTTTTTTTTTTTTTTCGCTTCAAATTTAATATTTTTATGACTTTCAATAAAAACGAGTTTAAAATCACAAATCTAAAAATAGTTTTGTTTCTTTTTAAATAAATTCTTTATAAATATAAAAAAAAAGTTGGGCAATCACCTTTCAATTTTCAACAAATTCCAAATAAATAATAAATTAATAATGATCAAATTTGACCAATAAGAAAGTCAATGACCATTCTCAATTTGAAATTTCATGCTCACAAGCCTTTGCCGCAAACAGACAATTAGAAAACGGGATGAACAGAAGTTGGCTCCGCCCTTTTTATGGCGACTGGCAACTTCTAATTGGTTGGTTATGTAGTCTGACGTCACATGCTCCGCCCTTTTCAACGTCGAACCACACAACAAACCAATTAGAAGTTGGAATTCGTCAAAAAAAAAAGGGGCGGAGCCAACTTCTGTTCATCCCGTTTTCTAATTGCCTGTGTGCGGCAATCACTTCTTCCAATAATATCAAACCAACCCTGTTAATTACAACAAAGAACTTGTCTTATTTCTATAGAAAACTACTATAAATATAATTATACCAGTTGACCAGTGGGCATTTTTGGCGCTTTTTGACAGACAAAATTAGTATGATTACTACAAATTGCATTCGCAAAAAAGTTAGATGATTAATGAAAGAGGTTGGGAACTTAGCAAATTAGCCACTAGAGGGTTTTCATTTTTTTTTTTTTTAAATATAAGAAATATGTCAGCATTGCAAGAAATAAAATTGAAAAGTACCTTGAATCCTATGCAAACACAGACAACAACAAAAAAGTTATAATGAAAGGGTTAAACGTTAAAATACCAACAAGGAACATGAAATAAGTAGTAGAAGAAGAAGAAAAAAATGTGGGGAAACATTCCATGCTTTTTTAAAGAGTTCAAACAGAACAAGAAATAGATTTTAGAAGAAGAAGGTGTTAATAAATGTGAAATTGATTTCTCCTCCTCCTACAAATTTCATAGTTGTAACAACAACACACACAAAAAATATATAATAATAATAAAGAATTCTATGAAAAAGGAAGTAATCACACGTTACCCATATAAAACTTTGAATGGATAGAAAATTGGAAAAAAAAAATCATTTCTACCTTGATGTCTTGGTGTAATCTGTATTGGAAACATTTCTCAAAACAGTTTAATTTCATCTAAAAAAAAATGGTTCACCATCAAACTATAGGTTAGAAAGTTGTGGGTGGAGAAAGACAGACAATATATTCAAAGAAATCGTGAATTTTTACATATGGACACTACTGGATATTATTTACAATAAATGATTTGAGTTTGTAATGAAAGGGGGGGGGGGGGGGTCATTGCCCTGAAATATTATGCATTACGACACATCATGAGAGACTTAAACAATAGGGAAATGGACAAGAATAGACAATTTCGTAATGTGTCCAACCCATAAGCACACAAGCTATCAGAATAATAATTTTTAAAAAAACATCTAAATAAATAATACTAAATAAACTTAATTCCTAATTAACAAAGTTCCTAATACCCAGTACACACCTGATAAATTAAATTCATTTAAATAATAAACGTGTTCTACAGAGCTCTGTGAAGGGCAAACAAACAATATGTCGAATTCAATTTATTCAGTTAATAATCTGAAAATATTGAGTTAATACTTAAATATAATATAGAAATATTTACATTAAAATATTTAGTATTTCAATTTAGAATATTAATAATAAAGTCAATTTTTGTTTGGTTCATGTCCTTAAGTGTAATTCCCTGTAATTCCCTTCACCTAAACACATTTAATTTCATTTAACTCATGACTGTGTAGAAAGTATTAGTTTTCATCTAAAAGCAAATTTTAATAAACAATGAAACTACGTGTAATTGCTAATTTTCCATTTGTCTACATGTATGCATATTTAATTTTGTATTAATATATTTCAGTTTAAAAAATGTTTCAAATTGCAATTAAAATATTTCAGAAGATATCCATCCAGTGATGTTTTATGGAGTTTGTGGGAGGCCCCTGGGTACAATATGACATCACCTTAACCTTATAAAAAACTAATGCAATTTTTTTTTTCAAAACTACAAAAGTCTAAACAATGATCCAGTTTCCAGGATCCAGGATCCAGTTTTGTTGGGGGCACCCTAGGCACGTGACTTGTAGGCCTATGCGTTAAAACGTCACTAAAAATATCCACATACAAAATATACTTTTACCATATTCAAGTCACATATATTAAATCCCCACTGAATTTCACTTTGTAAGGCATTTAACAGAAGCGTCATATATATATCTTTCAGTGCAAAGTACCATAGAGATATTCTGATTTTTTTTATTACTATTTCTGTTGAATTTTCACCATTAATTTAGTTAAATCTTCTTTCTGAACTGTGGATACCAAATTTAATTATGAACTAGAAAATTCAATTTATCTAAAATTTATCCAAAATTTCATTCATCAGTCAACCTCAGCTTTATAAACTAATGTTGCTTTATCAAACATATATTTAAATTTTGTAAACCTACAAATGAATAATAATAATAATAATAATAATAATAATAATAATAATAATAATAATAATAATAATAATAAAAACTTATTAAAAACAGATTCTGGTCGATTTTATTTCATATTGAATGAAGCCCCAATTCCAATTTCTGAATAAGCATCAGAGAAGCGTGACTTTTAAAGGTTTCGTTCTAAACATTTTTTTTAAAAAATGTGACCAACTTTTTTTGTGATGAAAAAGAACGAAAAATAACATAAGAAATAACACAAAAATATCAAAAGAAAAAAAAGTCCGTATATCTACAGATATATGTATTCTATCGCATATGCACAATTGTATGTATAATAAACACATTCTCGAATTCACACCATTATATTAGAAAATCTTTATACTCTTCTTTCTGTAATAACTACAATATTCACTCCCTCCTCCTCCTCCTTTATACACTTTTTTTTTCAGGTGAGATTTCTCACGGAAACAAACCTATATTTATCAAAGTGTATATGCATAATACATAAATATAAGTATATATAAATATATTTATGTTCCAAATGGCCGCCATTCTATAAAGTATTAAGAAAACATTTGAAGAAAAGAAAAAAAGGGAGGATGTCTAACAGCAAATAAACAAAAAAAAAATGGAGAAATTCCCTTTAACTTATAAGGGTTTTGGTGTGTCGCCAAACACGTCGTAATCATTAATATTTAATAATAAAAGAAACTTGCATGCAAATTAGTGGCAACATTTTATGATTTTACTATAGTATGTATATGTGAAATATTAAATTTATTTTGCATGTTAAATAAAGTTACTTTTTTATTAACAGCTAGCTGGTTTTTGAACTCAAGACCAGAGCCGGATTAAGGCTTGGGCGGAGTGAGCAAATGCCAGTCAATTTTTTTTAAAAAAAGGTGGGCATATTATATAATAGAGATGCACCATAAGTTCGTAAGCCCTAACCATTTATCGAGGGCATCTTTTATTTTTTGGCCCAAGGGCATGTGAATGTATTTTTAACTTGTAAAAATTAACCATTTTTACAATGTACTTTGTCAACCAATAATTTTATTTAAAATTATAGCTCAAATAATAAATCATTGATTGCATTTAAATATATATAATACGATTTATTTAATTTATATACAAATATTACTTAGATTTGAATTGTTTTAATAAATGAAACAAACATTTTAAAATTACAATTTCAAAACAAAAAGCATTCAATGAATAATTTAAATTTAAAATAATTAATAATTTTAAATTTTAAATTATTTGCTTTTACATGCTTGTGTCATAGCCTCATAGGGCCTGTCTTCAAACAGTAATAGCTAAAACTACAAGAAGGAAACTTGGCACTCGAACTCTCTGAACATAATGTAAATCATGTTCGTTCCAACGAACTTTGTTAAAATTTTCTGACAATGTCACTTACAAAATGATAAATAGAAAACCTGCAATTGTTAAATATTTAAATTTAGATAGAAAAATTTGCATTAAAAGTTGTGACATTATTAAGAGGATATACAATCAACTTTTGATGGCTGAAAACTCCAGTTCTATTCTGAAAAATATATTCATGTGTCCAGTTTATGTCCATTTTACACACACACACATATGGCTATTGTTGGACTTATTCTCATGCGTGGACATCACCAATAAATTTAAAGAAAAAAACAGGTGAATAATGGACATCGAATGTTAAGTAGAGATAATCTTCTATCAAACCAATGTTCTGAAACCTATATTACATATTAATAGAAAAGATTACAACAACTTCATTAGCATAACCATTATTCACAACATGAATAATTTAAAATTTTGAAGAAGATAGAAGGAAGAAAAAAAAATTGATACATCCTAATGTCAAAGGCTAACAAATGGAAATATTACAATATAACAAAAATTGTTTTATTCACATGGACAAACCCCTTTCATTGCCTTTATAAATTAAGATACAAAGAAAAAACACGGAAACAAGACTAGAATAGGCCAAGAAAATATTTATGTTTACCTTCAACAATGAAATAGCAGGTATTCTGCACAAGAACTAGGCAAAGTACATACCGAACAATTTCATAATAAATCTAAACGTTCATAAATGTTTAGACAATGTGCAGAATTCCTAAATTACTTAATAAATGTCCAGAATAACAAGATTATCTACAAATTTTGCTTATTTTTTGGGGGGTTTGTCTTTATAGCTTGAAATAAATATGTAATTATGTAGATTTACTAAACGAATTGGTAGGTCTATTATTAATATCTAGTGATTCTTCAGAATGACTAATTTTTAACTTTGTCGGTAACATATATGAATACAAAATAATAATAATTCTAGGTCTGCTACTGTAATTTTTTAATAAACCAAAATAAAAAAAACAGCATGACCACTCTATCTACTCATTACGCAATCTATAATTAGTTCTTTCCATCTATCCTTTTAACAATAAATTTAAGAAAATAAAAACATATAATGAAGGAGGAGGCTACTTATAGAATTAAGTTTTTTTTTTTCGTTCTTCTTCTTTCTTTTTCAAAAGTCAGGAAATAAATTTGAAATATTTACAATCTGAGAACACAAGTCAGAAACACACTTGTCAAGAGAACATATTCCCACATTAAACTCATCATTATTACAATCAGTAATTTATACTGTGCGCATCCAAACTATGAAAAAATACCTGGTTATGAAAGGGAGCTTCAAGGAAACGTTTTTCAGGAGAAATAATAATCATTCAATCAAAATTATTTTAGAACCTAGACTAGTTGGTGATAATGCTCAAGTTTTTTTTAATGATGATATCTTTAAAAATAAACTTTTTATAACAGTTTGAAAATAGTTTTTCATAAAATTTCAATGGGAGAAAAAAACAACCACCAAAAAAAATGTCATTTTCAAACTGCTATAAAATGTTTATTTTAAATATTGCCATGAAAAAACTTTTAGCATAATCTTTTACCATTCTAGTTTTGAAAACAATTTGAATATTTTCGTAATGTTGTTTCTAAAGAAAAAAAGTTCGCTTGACGTCTTTGCGTCCAAATCTTTCAAAAAAATGGCAATGTAAGACACAGACAATTAGAAATCTGGACATACAGAAGTTGGCTCCGCTCTTTTTATGACGACCAGCAACTTCTAATTGGTTTGTTGTGTGGTTCGACGTTGAAAAGGGCGGAGCATGTGACGTTAGACTACATAACTAACCAATTAGAAGTTGCCGGTTGTCATAAACAGGGCAAAGCCAACTTCTGTATGTCCCGATTTCTAATTGCCTGTCATCTAAGGAGCTTAGCATTAGCCACTGCAGTGGTGCTATCCGCTATCTATTCAGCCACCACCAATAAATATAAACTTGACCAGCATGACTATAATGATGTTGATTGCTAGTCAGTTACTAACAAGACGCTAATGTAATTGTAACGTTTTCTGAAACCCCCCCCAAAAAAAAATATTTTCTCACTAGTTAGCATAAGTTATATAAGGAAGTACCATTAGAGATAAAAAGTAATGCATTTGAACTATAGACACACATCATTTACATGAAAAGTCAATATAAAGTTTCTCTCTCACCCTCTCAAAAATTTCCTACTGTGCAACCTTCTTTTTTTGCCAATAATACTAGTAATAATAATAAGAATAATAATAATAATAATAACAACAACAGGAACGACATTGAAAGAACATATTTTATACAATGATTATAGTTAAATTTTGACAACTAAATTTTACCTGAATGTCATTTTCTGTTTTGTTAATTCATGATATTCAAATCTATTTTTTCTTTCTTCCTCATTTTGTTTAAAACAGTCAAACAACTAATAAAAAGACAAGTACAAAATCTACAATTAATTTTGAATAATGAATTAAAAGTTATCATTGCAATTATATAAAAATAGATACGATTTAAATATTGTATCTTTTTTTTTTTTCCTAATAAAAACCAGACTTGTAAGTTCATAACAACAAATGAAGCCGACACAAATCAAACGAAAATTATCATAAAACAAAGAACAAGGCAGTAATAAAAAAAATTTATAAGATTTTTTTAAAAAAATTATATAAATGCTATAAACCTTTACAATAATCTACATTTCAAACGTTTCCTGTATCAATAAATTTTGTAATAACTAATCATTAAGAATCGGATTTTTATGTAACATCAAGCAAATGTTGCTCAATGTGTGGCTCATGTGCCAAAAAATTGTACAGGCATCTCTAGACAGCTTCAGAAATTCTTTGGCTCCGCCCTTTTATGAGCATCAGACCAAATATCAACCAATTAGAAATAAAAAGGGCGGGACACGTGACGTCAGACCCTGTAACAAACCAATTAGAAATTGATGACACTCCTAAAAGGGCGGAGTCAAAGAAATTCTGAAGCTGTCTAGTAAAGTGTCTACAGATGCCTGTATAATTGTGAAGTTAATCATCATCATTAGAGCAACTGCAATTATGATTTTTTTTAATCAATAAGGTTGGTTAGAGGCTAGATGTTTAGTTATCAGTTGTCAAATAAGAGTTCTAGCCTCTAACCAGCATTTTCGATTAGAAAAAGCATAATTGCTTGCAGTTGCTCTAATGATGATGATTACTTCACAATTATTCGCAATTGGGCCACGGATTGAGAAACATCTGCTTGATATTACATAAAAATCTGAGCCCTACTAATAAGACAAATCAATGAGTTGTTCAGATTTATGAATTAAAAATAAGTTTAAAAAAACAGTATCACCTTTGATCTTTTTTTTTGTTGTTCCTTTCACAAACTAAATTAAAACCCAATTTATCTTCAGAAATCACAAGTAGTTCAAAGTTCATACTTTGAATATTATGAAAATTACTTTTTTAAAAAAAAACACTGCATTTGTATGTGTGATCGTGACTAAACTAATTGGAAATGGAACCTAAAAAGGACCCCCCTTGTGCGTAATGTGTGACTGACTATCCCATGAGCACTTTTCATAAACTTAATAATATTACTGTATTATGATAATCATAAATAAAATACAATGTGATCAAGATTTTTCTAGAATTGTGTTCATTTATTCAAATTCCAAATGTCTCCTCATAACAAAAGTATTTGGATGAGGTCAAAACGTGAACCTTAACAGACTATATACTTTATGAACAGCTCATTTTCGAAAGAGACCAAAACTAAAAAGTGTTTTAAAAACTAGAAGGTCAGTTCAATCATTTAAGGGTATTTTCATGTTGGCATCTTTCAAAATAAACTTTTTATAGATAAAGATTTAAAAAAGCTTATTTTGAAAGATATCAACATGAAAATACCCTTAAGTAAATTGAGCTACCCCTTACACATTCTAGTTTTTTTTTGTTTTGTTTTTCGCTTTCCACCTGAAACACAATAATCAGTGATTATGCAGCATTTAAACTTTAGGATAATATTTTTAATGATTATTGCTAAATCAAAGTTCATGCTAAAACTCGAATTTTTTTATAGGAAGTTTTATATTAAACTTCCTAAGTTTAGCACACATGCTTTGACTTAAAAATCATTATGAATACGACCCCCCTTCCCTTAAAACCACCTTAAAATTATTTGGAATTTAAATATTAAAAGATGATAAAAACTACTCACAAAGAAATGACGTTTTGCACTTAACCATTAATTCATTCACTTGAATTTCGTATTCTATTAATGCATTTTTTTTTATATAGATTTGAGCCAAAAATTGCGCTCGTTTTACATTTGTGTATGTTTTTTTTTAGTAATACTAATAGAGAAAGAAATCATAATTGTATACCTTTAGATTTTTTTTTCTTCTTCTTAAAATTAAGATCTTAATACAAGAACAGGATATTAGTTGCAAAAACTTCAAATTACATTTACTAGTTTTTTTTTTCTTCAAGACTTCTTCTCTAATGACCAAAACAAATTCCTGAAACGCAGTCCATTACGTCAACTGGTCAGTTCAGAATAAAATCAAAGAAGACAAAACAAATTAAGTTAAGGCCAGTTCACACAAATGCAACAAGTGGAAACATTTTGCACCTTCGACAGATCACTGAAGGTCAACATATATATTTCTCCACTTGTTACATCTGTGTGAACATTGCTTTATTTAAACAATATTAATTACTAAATTGTAAAACAAATAAACGGGCATTTTGTTAAGATTTTTTTGGAGAATATTACTGTGATGAAAAGAATATTCTAAAAAACAATAAAATTACAATTGCCGCACTGTTGTGGTCAGTAAATATTTGTAAAATGTGTGTACAATGTTGGAATGTACACTAATGAGAGCACATTCCAAAATTCAATACAAAGTCAAATATTACGAAAATGTTGTATACAATGTTGTCAATGTATTTGCATAAATTGCGTAACAGGACGGAATATTTAAAAAAAACAATTAGCAGCACTTGTTTACTTTTATAAATTAGAATTTCCCTTCACATACTTAATAGGAATGTGCGGAGTGACCCAAGGATAGTAAATTATCCTTTGTGAGTGACCATCAAGATAAAGATTATTTTCTTTTCACATATTAATAAATTTACATAATTTAAAAGTGTGAGAATGCAACAAAATTTGGTTGGGATATGTTGTCAAATAACTGGTGCATTTGGATGCATCAAGTTCAAAGCCTTCCCTTAATTCATCAAGAGACATTTCACCTTCAGAATGTTAAAAGTTAAAACAACAAAACAATTAAGTAGTAACATAATTTTCAAATAAATTATTTAGTTTTGTTTATTGCTAATAGCTTCATATATTGTATACAGTTATACAACTTGTACACGATTTGCGCAATAAATTTACTGCATTTTTTATTACAGGAATTATTCTTATGTGAGGGTCACAGGGGGGTCCTCAAACAATTTATTAAACAGTAACTGGTCATAACTGCCACACAAAAAAATAGCAAACAAAAAATGATTACCATTTTATTCTTCAATGAAAGACAGTTTTAGTTTCTCATATAGTTTATCATAGTAATGGACGCAACTGGACACTTAATGATTTTTAAGTGAAAACTAATTAGTGCCAAACTCATCAACTTTCACATTAAACTTCCATTGAAAAGTTTATAAGTTTAGCACCAGCTTTGACTTGACAATCATTAAGAATACGACTCTTAAAAAATATTTCATTGTGCTGTAAAACAATTTTAAAAAGGTGGCGGTTGAATCTCCTGTACTATAAGAAAACAATTTCCGGATGTGCTTCATTTTGCACTTTCCGTCTCAAATATGAGGCCCTAAGCATTAAATGAGGAGACCATTTTGCAAACATGACATCTACAAAATTCTACATGTACATACTTTTTAACTTCTCACCTTAACCTCGAGAAAGCAAAGTGTATGTGGATAAGTTGATTGCTTTCTTGAGAAGGTTAGGAACTTAGGTGCAGTTTGAATGGTTCCCAAACACGTATTCTTTACAGACGATTAGTCCACATGATGCTTCCAAAATAATGCTACTTTGCTGTTTTTGTTACAGATAACAGCTTTATTTTTCGTTTCTGAATGCACCCAATATATTATGAGAGTTAAGGAAGTTCACAAACGAGCGACTTTTAGTGGTCGAGATATAATGCAAAAGAAATGGTTGATGCGTGATCGAGCTCGACCACTCAAGTTGACTTTACCATCACTTTTTGCAGTTCGAAACTGCTGGTATAGACAACTTGAGTGGTCTGTTTTGCATGCCACACGCCAGCCACTTTTTGTAATTTATCTACTACCACTAAAAGACGCTCGTCTGTGAACGCACTACAACTCTGATTGCAAAATGAGACATTTTCACTCTCAAAATACTTGATTACAAAACAAAAACTCTCTTAAGAGTTGGAATACAGAGACCACTGTGGTTGTAATGTATTTTTCGTGGTTTTGGCGACAATCCGACTTCAATTTTACAGTCAAAAAATGGTCTGTGGTGCCAAGGGCCTTAGTAAAAAAAAGAGGTCCAACAATATTAATATAAAATGTTATATGGCCTACAATAGAGAAGAACTATTTATTAATTTATTGCCATTATAAATGCAAGGTAGACTGGTTAAGCGTGAAATTCCTATCTACACGCGTTTTTAATAATAATAATTATTCTGTGTTGAAAAAAAATAACACATAACCTGGATATAACACAAACAAACAAACACACAGAATGACAAGCACGTAAAGATATTTTACATATAATAATGTGTTTATTTTTCTATTGTAACTGTAAACCCCTTTATTATTTCTAAATTATGATGATGATGATACATCCGCTTGCATCTATTTATGATTGTGATGAATTCACTTGTTAAAAATATATATAGCTACATGCAAATTGCACCAAAATAACCTCTTTAAAAATACATATTTGGATACAAAGTAAATTTGACACCCATTAGTTTCAAAGTTATTGGTTGCAAGTTATTGCAAAATTTAAAAACAAATGGCACAGTAGCATATTCATTATACAGTATAATATGTAGTGAGTGCTCAGCAAAACAGGCCAGGTGGCCACATCTAAAAAGCGTGGTTACTTGACCGTGAAGATAATCTACTTAATGTAGGCCTCACACATACATCAATGTGCTTAAAACAAACACAAACACCATTGAAACAAAAGACACTTGTTTGTGTGTGTTTTATGATTATAAAGTGTGACGTTTAACGAACTTCTCTTTCTTTATAACCTTCAATATAAACTCATTAATTAAAAGGAAGGCCAAACAAAACAACATTATTCACTGTAATATGGAAAAAAACCAAAAAAAAAAGGTGGATTTGTTGTTGGCTTACAATGAAAATATGCTATAAGTCTAGTCTATCTAGTTGGTTTTGGCATAGGCCAAACCGTCAAACTTATTGCAAGTGGAAGCAACTTTTTACAAAAAGTTTCACTTTTTCACGTGGACCACTTTTTGTGGCCGAGTTCGACTGTAAAATGTAAGTCAGCAGCTTTTCACACAAACCGACCAATCGAGTGAACTGCAAAAAAGTTAACTTGAGTGGTCGGTTTTTACAATTACAATTAGTACTCTGCTAGCAGCCAAAAAGGCCTATGGCAGAGGGACATAAAAGTCCACATGCAGCATTAACCCTTGCCAAGCACATATACATATACATAAATACAAACAAACTGAATATACAATTGTCAATCCCACAAAACAAAATTATCTCCATTTACCACTTCCTCAGGAACTCAAAAAAAAACAATAATATGAATCTGTCCTAGCAAAAATCTCCCTAATTTTCCTGGAGTGGTCAGCCCTGCCCATGTACGAGCATATAGTGCTTTATGAATATCACTGGACTGTGACAGCAAGCCTACTACAGTACCTGTGGCAGTTGAACTCGACCACGAAAAGTGGTTCGTGTGGGAAAGTGGTTTTATACCAATGTTCAATGAAAGTCAGACTTATCCCAAAAATGTTCCATCAAAAAACACTTGGGATTTTGTTTTTTATTCAAATGTTTTATGGAGACTTTTCATGTAAATTTGTAAAACCTCCATTGTTTTCAACATTTGTTCAAACTTTTAGAAGTTTCTGTCTTAAATTTAGCTTTTTAAGGTACTTTTTAAGTGTATGCCCTAACTGCTTGCTGCTCGAAGTATATGGTTATAATTATCCTGTCTTTCAGAAGCAGAATTAAGACAAACTTGAATATGTTTTAGAAACTAGAAGATTAGTTAAATCACTTTAGTGAGTATTTTCATGTTGATATATACTGTATTTTAAAAATAACCTTTTCATGTCGCAGGTTGAAAATACTACAAAACTTTAAGCAGATAATATTTTGTTTTCAATTTTGTGTTTATAAAAAGTTTATTTTGAACTACATTTACATGTAGATATATCAATATGAAAATAAAAATTATCAGCTAGTTACCCATCCAGTTTCTAACACACATTCAATTTCTCCTTAGTGCAAAATAACAAGAGTTCCAAAATTAATTCCGGTTTTTTGTTGTTGCAAATATTAATAAAAAAATGAAAATTACTCGAATATTATTATTAAAATTGTCATAAAATGTTAATTTTTGCAGGTATTATCTTGAGAAAAAAAAATTTTTTTAACATATTTCTCAATTATTTTAATTTCTAAAAAAAAACTTTAAACTTTTTTAAAAATCGGTTTAATAGATTTACTAATGGAGGAAGGAGGTTGTCGAATTCATCATATTTCATGTTTGAAAAACAAGTTCTCTTTTTTTTTTCCGTAACTTATTCAATTAATTGAGTTTGACATTAGAATATAAACATATCTCTAAATTAATTAAAATCGACTCCTTCTGACATTTGACATAAATAAATTGACATTTGTTTTGTAAACTCTAATGTTCATTTTAACACAACACTTGTACAGTGAGTTCATTATAATTAATATCAAACAAAACGCAACTTATTGTTAAAATAATTGTAACTTCGTTTCGTTTTTTGTTTCTTCTTGTATAGTTCTCTAATAATATCATTAATTCTGTCAATTGTCTTCAACTAATTAATCGTTTCAAGACTGGAAAAAAAAAGATTGATAACATCGAGAGATGTTGAAAAAAGATCGAAAGGCAAATTAGGAATTTAAAAGTTCGTTAATTGCATCTTTGTAAACAAAAAAACCCGGGGGAGAGGAGATGGATTAGAGGAGAGAAGGGGGAGGTAAATAGTTTTGCATTATCAACCTATACAATATACATGAGAATAACTAAGAGAAAGCGTAATTACTAATTAGTAATTACCATGATGCATATATATACAAAGAGGTAGCTCAACTCGATTTCAGAGAAAAGTATCGTGGATGAATGAGCTTTTTTTTAATTGTATTATGTTATAGCCTTTCTCAGGGCCGGATTATAATACATTTAGGTGATTAGACTAAGTAGGCTGGAGTTCTTGAGGGCCCATGCAAAAAACGTTTGCGACATTATAATTATTGGCATTTTATTGCCTATTTTAAATTTTTATTGCCTTAGATCTATGCCCTTCTTGACTTAATCCGACCCTGGCCTTTCTTCAAACTTCTCTTTATTCCAGAGACGGACTGGGCTATTGGACAATCGGGCATTTTCCCCGATGGGCCTCTTAAGTTTGGGAGCTTAGATTTTTCATTATAGTGATGACTTCACGATGAAATATAATATAAAGTTTAAAATTTGCACTGGCAAATGAATTAAAAATTTATCTTTTTCTAATACTGTAGTAGAAAATACCAAAAACGTAAAATGACAAATTTCTGTGGTAAGAAAAAAAGACTAATTAGAAAATCATTGGGAAAGTATTGGCTTTGCACCGTTTTTATTTTAAAAAAAAATGTTTGTTCGCTACTCTTGCTCAAAATTAGTGCAGAATACCAAATTTTACACTAATTTTAAACAATAGTAAGGAACAAACATTATTTTTTGCGGGCAAAAATTAAACCAAATTGAAATTTTTAAGAAAAAAAAAGTTCTATACTCGCATTTTAAAATGATGGGGTTCTTGGAATGTTTGGAGTTCTTTTGGGCCTGACAAATAATTAATCTAAAAGCTCCTCATAAGTTTAGCACTAAAGTTGACAGCAATCATTAAAATGACGACCCTTAGCGCTTAACTTGCCTTAAGTTGAATTGGCGCCATCCATTGACCAAACTCAGCTATGGCACACAAATCAGGGGCGCCACCTCCAATGTACATTATATATCTAGCTAATTACTAATAAGATTTCACCCCTAAGAAAGAAAGAAAGAAAGAAAGAAAGAAGAAACCAAAACAATTGGAACAAAACAGAAGAAGAAAAAATAACAACAAGACAAAACAAAACTAATTAATTTCAAACTCATATATGGAAGAAAAAAAATTAATAGGTTTTTCTTTTGTTGTTTTCTATACAGGTAGCTATTGAAGTAGTAAAATAGGGTAGGTTTTTCTTTTTTGAAGGGCGAGGTGGCAAAAACATTAATATTTGGTCCATGA
Source organism: Brachycybe producta (assembly GCA_036925085.1). Taxonomy (NCBI): domain Eukaryota; kingdom Metazoa; phylum Arthropoda; class Diplopoda; order Playtdesmida; family Andrognathidae; genus Brachycybe; species Brachycybe producta. The sequence continues at coordinate 4,497,404 of JAUPFP010000013.1, read as the reverse complement.
CCAGGTGAACCAAAGCCCCACAACCTTATATATATTCGTAATAATAATAATAACCATTACCCATTATGTATTTTAAATGTGTATGTTTGTAGTCAGGTATGTAATTTATTTATTCCTCCCCATCAGACCTTTCCAATTACCATATTTATTTAAAAAAAAATGACTGAAAAATGATAAATGAGGTGACAGAAAGTGAAGTGAAGATGAGATTGAACGATTGTGACGTCACGATTACTTTTACTATTGACGTCTTTCCTGTTTTGTTTAGAAATAAAATAATAATAAGAAGAGAAAAAACCTGATTTCTATTAAAAACATTTTTTTTAAATGAAGCCCTTTAATTATAATATAAATAATGCCGACATTTTAAATTTATTAATAATTTATTATTATGAATAGTTATTAGCCGACTTTTTTTGATAAGGTGTCTGTTGTTACGTGGAAACGCCCCTCGAACTATTCTTGATTATTCTTGTCTTAAAAGGAGTGAAATTAAACGAAACTTTTAAGTGTTTTAGAAACTAGAAGGGTAGCTCACTCACTAATACCTAGTACACACCTGATAATTTAAATGCATTTAAATAATAAACGTGTTCTACAGAGCTCCGTGAAGGGCAAACAAAGAATATGTCGAATTCAATTTATTCAGTTAATAATCTGAAAAATATTGAGTTAATACTTAAATATAATATAGAAAGTATTGACATTAAAATATTGATTTTGTATTTCAATTTAAAATATTAATAATAAAATCAATTTTTATTTGGTTCATGTCCTTAACTGGATTCCGTACAATTCACCTAAACACATTTAATTTGAATTCATTTAACTCATGACTGTGTACATTGTACAAGGTATAATGGTAGTTTCATCTTGATATCTTTCAAAATAAACTTTTGTTATGTGAGTTAGCTTAATATATTAAGCCTATTAGTAATTCATCACATTACTTATGAAACTTTGTGATTTGAAACTTTATTTATTTTCGCATTTTAAACTATTTTAATACTATTTTAACACTATTTTACTTTAATTTTAACTATGCATTTTAATGTTATTTTCCATATTCAGTTTTGCAATTCTTTCTCTATTATCTGATTTGTGATTGGAAAGTAATTCAAATGAATTGAAATCAAATGAGGAATTGTAATTAATTTTTTTTTAATATTTAGTAAGCCCTAACCGTAATTCTAATTAAATAGTTTTCACTGATGTAATTAGTAATTGTAATTACTTTGAATAAAAAATGTGTCCTAAAATTGATATTACAAGAAGATTTTCCCACCAAAGGTATGGCAGCATTACTGTCACACCGTAATTATAGGCCTACCCATATTAACCACAACACTGAGAATGTGAGATGACGATAAGGCTTTTGGCAGACAGACCACTTTTGGTGGTCCATTTCGACTACAAAGTTAAGTCGAATTGTCGTTTGTGTGCCCAGGTCCGGCTTCTTTCTATAACAATACATAGCAACCACAGCTCAGCCACCTACAACAACATTTTGTAATCGATATAGGCCACCAAAAGTAGTTTGTGTGCTAATTAGGACCTAAGGCGACTAATTGGAACAACCGCGAAACGAAATGGCGGCAAGTTGGGTTGATCACACTTTTCAAGCTGTTCGGAGCCACCTAAAGAAATTTATCTAACTGGCTTTTAAAAGAAATTAAAATATGCAATAAACAAATTTCCTGAATATCATAAATGTGTCTTTTGTTCGTTAGATGGTGGTCTTAACCCTTTTTTTTTTTAAAATAGCACTTCCACCATTTCATTTAATTACTTCTATAACAATGAATTTTAATTCGTGACTCGCACAAAAACCAGAAATTAACTCATAATCAGGACAACGACTCCATGAAAAAGAAACATTTTCAAATGGATTCTAAAAAATAGAAAATCCATGCTGAGAACAAAATAATTATAGATGAAATATGCAAATCCCTTTTTTTTTTTCTTCTTCTCATCATCATCATCATCCTCACCGTCATTATTATCAATAGGCATATTAAGGAATCATGGCTAGACTAAACAAAGTGGTGCTCAACTAGCAGCCCACTTGAATCACATGACAATTTAGTAAATTTCGAAATTGAATTGGTCTATTGTTAGCCACAGCTTGAGAACAACGTTTTTCCAAACTAAAAATATCGTGACATTCTCATTTTATAATATGAATTTCTAATTTATGAAATTATAAACATAAAAAAATCCTTATTTTAATCAAGAAATTAGGTGCAAGGTATTTATAAGTTTTCACACCTATACACAACTTAAAACAATTAACAACTTTAAAAATTGATTCTTACCGTGCCTAAAGCAAAATACAAATTATAACAATCATATTTTATTTCATTCTGATTTGAAAAGATGAAGATATACCAATAAAAAAAATATATTAATTTAAGAACAAGAAAATCAACAATTTTATTTTTATTGTTTCTTACTTGTTAAGAAGAAGAAAAAAAGGAAGTTTGTTTTCAATTAAGTTTTGAATTGAATTTCAATGGACTACATTGTTTTTTAAATATTTATGAGTTATTATCGCCATTTATCTTTAAGTGATAATCAAAAAGAAAGAATATTTTATCTTTCATCATAAAAAAACACATAAAAACTGTAAATAATATGACATTTTTATCAAATTGATCATTTTTAACGTGGCTCATAGCATCATAATTAATAAATAAATTATAAACACAGTTTAAACGCAGGAGCAAACACTTAAAAGTGTTTTAGAAACTAGGAGAGTAGCTAAACACTTAAGGACACCTCAAGTTCTTGGAAATTTTACTTATTTCAACATTGTATAAAGTCACTAATGAAAATAAGTGTTATTAGATTTAACCCATTTTTGTAACAAAATTATATATTTTAATATATCCTCTGAAGATGATTGTAATCGCAATCGAAACGTCAGCCATTTTTGTCTAATTTTAAAATTAACTTAATAATAAATTGTTTAAAATACGATAGTTTCATTATTCTTAAAGTTAAATTAAGAATTCGAATATCAGAATTCGAAACTCAGAAGAACTAACTATTAATTAATATATATGTACTCAATAATATAAACCATTATGTTCAATGATCAGTTTTCATATTTCGACAATAGGTTTTAGCAAGCTCTCTGCAGTAGTTTAGCAATAGCCCTAGAAAACGAAGTGTATTTTACAGTAGTTTGAAAATCAAAAAATATGGGTAAAAATTGATTATTTTCAAATTGTTCTAAAAAATTTAATTGTATGGTTTCACCAAGTTATTATTGATTCTGAAGAAGAAGAAAAAATTGTTTAATTTATACACTGAAAAATTACTATTGAACTGCCAATAAGCAAAATAGACCTGCCACTTTTCTATCAATAAATTGATATAGCATTCCATTGCTAATAGTAATATGTGAAATCCCATAATAATAATACCTTTCATAATTGAGATTTGATGTAAACTGGTTTTTTTTTTCATAATGCCTGATTAATAATCATGATAATATGCATATAACATTATCATTTCAGACATGTGCCAAATTTGATGATCCTCACCCTGTAGGCTCAAAAATATAAACTGATTTCTCATTATGATTAAATTATTATTATTATTATTATACTATAAAAATAGAAAGTGGTTGGAGCCCTTAAGCAAATATTTTGCGTGTATATATTATATTCACCAAATATATTTCGAACGTGCCCAAATTTATGTATGAAAACGCTCTCAAACAACCCACCATTTACTTTTAATATCTTATTTTTTATAGAACTGCTTAAAGATATTTTTGGTAGACACAGGGGCCTAGTTGTCTATATTATATTAACCATAATAATCTAATCTTGTTCTTTTATCGGTCATCATCATCATCACTTGCATTGATATGATTGATTTACATTCCATCATTCCTCTTATCAATCATCTTTGATGATTTTATTCTTCGTATAAATTTCAAAGATCAATGGCAATTTTTTTTTTGGGCAATTTACAAATAAATTTCTTAACTCTTAACACAGACTAGACAAAAAAAATTTACATAATATATAAATGTAAACTTTTTTTAGATGCAAACTTTATGAGGGCAATGGCGCTAATGACGGTGTGACAAAACAATTTTAAGGGGCCTTGACACACAGGCGACTTTTGGAAAAAACTTTTCGGCGACAAAAATGAAGTCGATTTGCTGCCAAGACCAAACACGTTTTCAAAACACCCGCGGTGTTTCGAAAGTCGCCTGTGTGCAAAGAAAAAACAATGTCGCTAGTCGCTGTGTGCAAAGCTTGGCGTTTTTTCATATATAAAATACATTGTGAGACGACAGCCCCGCAACTCATAATATAAAGCTTCGCACAGCGTACTACTAGCAGTTCGCTTTAAACAAGACCGCAACTAATATATATTTTTTTAAGAATATTGAGGCTGACGACGTTAGCTCTACAAACTGCTAACATGTCCCCCCCACTGCAGTTCTGATAGAACTTCCGTTTTCTGATTGGTTGTAATTAAGTTAGAAATTACCTGATAACGTTTCCACCTTAAGAAAAATAATTCATCATTAAAATAAACCTTTTATAGCAATTTGAAAATATTAATCTTCATATTTTTACTAAAAGTTTTTAACGAAAAGTTTATTTTTAAAAATATCATCAATCATGAAAATATTTTAGCTTAAACGTTTTACGATTCCGATTTCTAACGAAATTTGATTTTTTTTTCCCAAAATAAATGTTGCTTCTGAAAAAAAAAGTTCTCGTCCTTTTTTTTAAACTTAAACATTATTAAATGTTGTGGATTATTAATTAATGAGGAGACAGTTAAACGAAGAAGAGGATGTAAAGTATTTTTTTAAAATAATATTATAAAAAAAACTAAGGGAAGTTCAAATAACCACATCCCAGAACTCCGAAACGGTTCATTATAAGTTATAACCCTTTTTCCTCCATCAAATACCTACCTAATTACATAGTATTACAGAAAATGTATGCTCTTAACTATCATTAGAAAACGACCCCACCATTTATAGTTAAATATTATCTTCTCTAAAGAAGAAGAAGAAGAAGAAAACGCAAATTGTGTCCAACAATAACATAAAGAATCAGGACAATACTTAAGGTGGCTGAATAGATATTTATTTTGTTTTCGTCTCCCCGGATCTCCTCTAATAGGAGGTCTTTTTCCTTCTCACCTGCGGTTTTCAGAAAATTTCTGTTTTTCAAGCGAACGTTTTTTTTCAGGAGAAACATTACGAAAAAAGTGTTTTAGAAACTAGAATAGTCGGTGATAATGCTAAAAGTTTTTTTTCCATAATGATATCTTTCAAAATAACCTTTTTATGTTTATTTTTTTTAAAAAAAATGAAAAAATAGTTTTTCATGAAATGTCAATTAAAAAACCCCTCCAAACACGGGTGATTTTCAAAAACTGCTATAAAATGTTTATTTTTTTAGGATATTGTCATGAAAAAAGCTGTGAGCATAATTTTTTTACCATTCTAGTTTTGAAAAGAATTCGAACTTTTTCGTAATGTTGTTTCTTTTCCAAAAACATCTATGGAGCTTAGCATTAGCCACTACAATGGTGCCACATCCAAGGGAACAAAAAACAAAATAAATATCTATTCAGCCACCTTAAACTGTTAATTGTGAAACTCAAAAAAAAAGTATTAAAGCCCCCCAAAATAACCCATATTTTTATAATAATAAATATCTCTACTCATAAATAACCATCATATTTCTTTTTTCTATTTCATTTTTTTAATATAGAGGTCTACTAAGAATGGTGACTGTGGTGGTCCTTGCGTGCAGCCTTTTACTGCAATCGTTTCCCACCACAGAGGCAATGTCGTTGTCCCCACCATACAATCTAATGGGCGTCCCACCACCTAAAAAGCCTGCAGCTGTCATCAATAATAACAACAGCAACACCAAAGGCGACCAACAACAACAACAACAACTACAACAAGAAGAAGAAGACCGAATTACATCATCGACTTTAGCAGTCACAAATTCTCCCATCTATTACATCAACAAACTGGATCTTTCTTCCTTACTTATGAATCTACTTCCGCTTCAAACACATAACAATAACAACAATAAGAAAAAACAAAAACGACCCCCATTGAGAAACCAACAACAAAATCCAACTTTAACCACAACAACAATATTACCACCAACACCAACTCCTAACCCATTCTTTGAAGCACTTGTTGCTTCCGTCTTGGAAAATCACAAGAATCAGATCCAACAACAGGTTGCCGTAGCAAATACTACTACTTCTCCTACTCCTCCTCCTCCTACTACTACTACTACTACAACAAGGCCAATAATAACAACACTACCTTCAAGAACAACATTCAAACCATTCAAAAGAATCACACTTCCGTTTATATCAAATGCTAGACCTGTGGCCTCCTATCAACTGAAACCTATTTCAAATCCACAAGAAGAAGATGAAAAGTTAAAGGAGGAGGAAACTGATATTATGAATACAAAACCATCTGTTTTAACAGATGATTCAACTCAAGCTACAACAAGTGGTAGTAGTAGTAGTAGTAGTACACAACCACCACCGCAACAACAACAACCGCCACCTTACCTAAAGAAATACACACCTTCGAAAATTATCCGTCTCAAAACGAAATTCGTCTCCAATGGCCAACCAAGTGCCGTTTACATTCATAAGTCACCGGCAAGAAGATATTGGTTACAGGATCTTTTACGTCGAAAAAAACCATCTTCCGATGATGATACACAGTTGTTACACCACGGAAACGGTTTTAGAATGTACAAGAGAAAGAATCCGTTTCATTATGGAGCATAACAAATTCACTGAAAAAGAAATTCAATAAAATAAAAGACTTCGAAAAGTGAATTTACAGTATATTTACAAAGACAGTAGACTTAATAAAGTTTGAAATTTAGAAAAGACTGGGAAAGACATTTTCAAACAATCATCACTTTATTATATATGTAACTCAAAATATTATCTGAAAGACTAAAAACATTAGCTTAAAATAAAATTAAGCTTAAAACCACCGCAACAGCTGTGACTTATTATGTTTTTTATAGGAGGTAATCTTTCCTCCATCCGCGGTTTTGAGAAAATTCTAACTTTTTCAAACGAACGTTTTTTTTTCAGGAAAAACAATTACGAAAAAAAAATTCAAAGTGTTTTAAAAACTAGAATAGTTGCTGATGATAATAAAAAGATTTTTCATGATGATATCTTTCAAAATAAACTTTTTATGACACTTTTGAAAACCTTTTCAAACTGAACTATAAAATATTTATTCTTAAGATATTGCCATGAAAAAAGTTATGAATTTTTTTCATAATGTTGTTTCTAAAAAAAAAAATTCGCTTGACGTTTTTGCGTCTGAATTTTACAACAAAAAAAAACACGTCTATGGCGCTTAGCATTAGCCACTACAAACAAAATAATTATCTATTCAGCCACCTTAAGAGGAAAAAAAAAATAGCGAGTCCATGGCTAGCTTTTAAGTTTAGCTTTATTTAAGTTTAGTTTAGTTTGTTTATAATGCTGAGTCAATCAACGTTTTACGTCGAAGATCATCATCCTCTTGAGCCCCCTGTGACTTCAATTTTGATTCAAATCAGCTCGAAGTTTAGTTGATTAAAAACGATGTAAAGATTTGTTTTAAACAATTTCAAAGTGCTTGTTAACGATAACAATGGTGTTCAATTAAATAAAATAATACTGTGTACTTGATAAAGTGTATTTATTTAGGTGAAATGGCACTTTTTTGTCATCGTTTAATTGTGTATTATGTAGGTGAAAGAATATCCGTGCAACAAAAGATGAAGTGTTTTTAAAAAAAAAACTTTAAAAGTGACGTCACAACAATCCGCTTCATTACTAAAAAATAATTATGGATAATATTATTAATTAATAAAAACGCTCAAAACCTCATGTATCTAAATTTATAATTATAATTTGTAATATGGTAGGCTAAAATAATTATAATTTTTTGTATTTTTCATGTAATAATAATCTCCAAAATTACTTCATTAGCATAATTTATGGTATTTTAATTATCTATTTTTGATTTATAATAATAATTAATTGATATATTTTGGTTAGGCTGGCCTTCCAGAAAATTATCTTTTTTTGTTTTGTCTGTGTATGTGTGTGTTCTCATTTTTCTTTTATATTTTCTATAATTATACTGTATATTAAATATTACAGTTTATTTTTTTTTAAATATGAAATTGAATGTCAATTTTAATAATTAAAGCAAAAGAATTGTTTTGTTTTTTTCATTCCAAGGCTAAATTTTTCAATGATTTAACTAATTAATAACGGAGTGGTTAGCCATTTATACCTCGTTTCCACTACAAAAAAAAATAAGTGCAGTTAAAAAGTTAATCACAGTTAATTTTCTAGTGGAAAACAAATGTGGTTACATTAACCATAATACAATTTATGAACAATGAAGTTAATTGCATTAAGGCAATGTAGTTAACCATATTATTAAATTAAATGGTTAAATACATCGCTTTCCGTGTTCAAACAATTTTTTTAACTGAAAATGCACAACTGTTTAACAGACTGTGAAACCGAACAGGAAGTGACACAAAATCGTTTAACCACAGTTAAATGTTTTTTTTTTTAAAAAATGGAAACACACAAAAGTACCACTTCTAGCTTGTCTGCAGTTAACTATAATCTTGGTTATGTAACTACGGTTAAATTTTGTATCGGAAACGGGATATACACAGTTTCTTTCGTTGGTAGAAAATAAAATAATGAATTCCTATTGCTTTATTAATGATAATTAAGTGGTCAATGGTCAAAAAATGTTTAAGTTTCCAAGAGTTTTTTAAACATATTTTAAGTTTTTTTTTTTCATTCAAAGATACCATTTAGAGGCTAGATTTTTCAATAAGTTAACTTATAATTAACTGGAAGTTAGCATCTTACTAGTGTCTTTGGTTTGTAAAAATATATCAATTATTTTTGCTTTATTAATGATAATTAAGCAGTCAATGGTCAAAATGTGTTTTGACCAAAAAAAAATTTCTGATATTTTAACATAATTTATGTGTAAAAGACATTTTTCATATCATTTTTGTGTGTTTGTTTATTTCTCATTTTGAAGATTATAAGAGACATTTCCGTGACCCAAACTTTTTTGTTATTGACCCGATCATCTACCTAGAACAAGGGAATTTTAACTCCACCCCATAATAATAAGTTAATAACCACTTTGAAGTTTTAATCCATTTTTTTTTCTGTATTTATAAAGACACAGAGAAGAAGAAAAAATACAAATGTAATTAATGTAATCATTAATTTTTTTTGCTTCAGTTTTTTCGTTTAGATAAAAAGCTTAAATTGAACAAGTGAGGGTCGCATTCCCTTCATAAATATAATGTATCATTTACGAGTCTATTTCTGTCTTGTGTATTGTGAATTTGTGTGTTTATTTTTGTATGTAAATGTCACGTTTGTCATTAAAATTGTTGCTATATAATTGTTGCTCTAATGCATCATAGAGTCCCTATATATACTGTATATACAGGGTGGCCCAAATGTCATTACCCTATTTGAAAATGTTGCCATTTTGTTTTTAAACATTATCTGTCATAATTTTGTTTACTGTTGTGTAAAAGCACAGTAGTGCAAAATTCATTACATGAACAAATATGCACAACACGAACCAGTGGTGCCCAACCCCCCCCCCCCCAAGCCAATGGAGAATTCACCCCCTCCCCCAACCACCACCACCAAATGCTGAAAGCGTTTTTTTAAATAACTTTTCAAATATAATTTTCATCAGTTTTAAAATGATGGAATTTTACATCGTTTGCATAAAAGTTTTGTGAATAAGTTTTAATTGGCCATAAGATGTGTTTGAAACGAAGTCTTTAAACTTTGGACTACATGAACATTCTCCCTGTTGTGCGAGCGTAGCGAGTGAGCAATTATTTTATAGTATACTCTTGCTATCAATTCTGGCGAGCGTAGCGAGCCATAAAAACCAGTACTTAAAATATGACATATAACAGTGGCTGAAACACAGTACTTTCTTTTAAAATATAAATTAAATAATAAAATAATAAATTTGGATTTTTGCTCATTCTGATTATTATAAAAATATTTTAATACAAAATTTCAATCACCCATCCCCCCCCCCCCAAGAAAAGGCAAAAGGCGAGTTGCTCACCAGACTAGCCCCCTGACACGAACGTACAGAAATTGTGATTATTTTTATTCAAAACATTTTATCTCACATCTTGGTGACGACATGCATTTGCCACCAAGGTCATCCGATTACAGCCAATTAGAAAACGGGATAAACAGACGTTGGCTCTGCCCTTTTTATGACGAACGGCAACTTCTAATTGGTTGGTTATGTAATAGTATGACGTCACATGCTCTGCCCTTTTCAACGTCAGACTACATAACGAACCAATTAGAAGTTGCCGTTCGTCATAAAAAGGGCGGAGCAAACGTCTGTTTATCCCGTTTTCTTATTACCTGTCATCCGATTTAACAGCCCCAGACTTCTTTCTGTGGGGTCATTCGAAGGGCAAAGTGTATGCTAACAAACCACGGACACTAGAACAGCTCAAAAACAATATTAGCCAAAAAATCGAGAATTTACCATCCAACATGTTGAAGACAGTGATGGAAAATGAAAACTTTGCACAGCTACCAGAGGAGGCCACTTGGTCGATATTATTTTTGGACATTTTACAATACAAAATATAAGGACTAAATAAAAATGTTTTAAAAAAAATTCCATTGCTTTTTAATTATTTTCAAAATTAAAGGCACACCAAATCAGACTATGACGTTTAGGCCACCTTATATTATTCATTCTAGAAGTGAGGGTATTTACAAAGTAAATTCCAAGTAATGTACTGTACTTCACTGATTGGAACGCTCCTGAATAGTGGCGTCACCTTTGTGGAAAAATAACAAGCTACAAAATCCCGCCAGCTGTTTAAATATTTTATGTTTTTCATGTTTAAATACTACAAAATTAAACCAGTTTTTTTTTCCCAAAATTTTGTTATAACTGAACACACAAAGGAAATTTTTTTATTTTGTAAAATGGTTTTTTATGAACAACATTTTTCAAACTCAGATTTTACTCTATCGTTCAGGAGCAATATTAAAAGTGTTTTAAAAACTAGAAAGGTTGCTCATTCACTTATAAGAGTATTTTCATGTTCATATCTTTCAAAATAAACATTTGTAGAGAAAAATTCAAAAACATCATCTGCTAAAAGTTTGATCATTCTCAAACTCACATAAAAAAAACTTAATTCTGAAAGATGATAAAAATACCTATTAAGTGATGGAGCTACATACCCCTTCTAGTTTCTAAATAATGCAAAACCGACTAGTTATTTTACCAATTGAAATAAATTGGGCCTAATTATTTAACAAGAAAATTAAACAAAAAACATGGTTTTTTTTTTGTGATATTATAAAAAAAGGTCTAAAAAGTAAGAAAAAACAACATCCAATTCCTTCTTGTGTTGTTGGTGCAGTGGTTAGTGTCTTAGCCTCTGGTAATGTTGGTCAGGGGTTCAATCCCTTGCAGTGGGGATTGTTTTCAAATATTTCAGAAGGTGGACAAACAAATTATGAAGTTAAATAAAAGCGAGTAGAAATTATATGAAGTTAAATAAAAACTACTAAAAATGACAATTAACGTGATTTCAACTGAAATTCACACGTAAACCACATACATTATATACAATTTTATTTTATATACAACATTTAGACTAAATTCTCTAGTAAACTAAAAGTGGTTTAGAAACTAGAAGAGTAAACGAATCACGAGGATGCTTTGTGAAGGGGGGGGGCTAAGTGAACCAGTAAGCTTAGTGAACCACTGTGGCAAAGAAGACTACTGTACTTAGTGGACCATTAGGCTATGAATGTGAAAAAAATACTCTGCAAGCCGCCAAGAAGGCCTGTGGTAGAGAAACAAATGTTCATTTGCAGCTTTCAAAATGCATTTTGTAAAATAACTATTGTGCTTAGTGGATCACTGGATTAAAAAGACCACGAAGCTAAGTTGACTACATGGCTAAAAGCCGGACACACACTGAATAAGATGAAACAGTCAGAGGCAGTATGAGTCAGGCAAAAAGTAAAAAATAGCGTCAGGGCCAGTGCAGGTAGCATGCATGCACTAGTGAGATAAGACTTGTATGACCAAGACGTATATGAACGCCCATCCGGATACTTTCCCGCCTCAGACAAGAGGAGCCATACCAATAATAATGGGCTTCAAAACTTCTTCACCTGATGAAGACAATTTGAAACGGAGCATGCGCAGATAAGGCTTCAAAGATGTTCTGGGGTTTGAAAGTTCTAAAGGCGGTTGTAGACATTGCGAGTTTACCTCGCAAGACAGTTTAGCGAATCAAATCTCGCATGTTCTAGACTATTCCTCGCCCTGAGTCTCCGCCCCACTTGCCTCGCTTGGCGGCCTCACTCCCCATCCGCGCACTAGTCGGTAAACAGCCTGCATCAAAGACGTTTCGCGGTCGAAACTCGCGGCGTGTAGACCAAAAATGAACCAGGCCGAGGCAATCAGACTCATCGAAGTTTACAGTAATTACCGATTATTGTATAACCCCTCAAGACAACTGTCCGCTCACCCTTGATTCACGTAGATTCGCGAAACACATTTTGGATCGCCTCGCGCCTGACTCGCGAGGGATACTCGCTATTGTGATTCGCGAGGAAAAACTCGCAATGTGTACAACCGCCTTAAGAATGTTTCGTTTTCTCTTATTTAGTGTGGGTTGTAGTCGGAACAGCCATGATTCAGACATTTTGTACAAAACGCCTCAGTCAATATGTATAATTTAGTGTGTGTCTGGCCTAAGTGTACCACGGTTCTTAATTTACCACGGGGATTAGGAGATCACTGAAAGTTAACGTTACAACCCGTTATTGGTCAGAGTCAAACAACTCATGTCATAAAGAAAAACAAGTGAAACTCCACCTCAAAAGAGGGTGCATTTCACGTTGACCGCTCTATCGTTAAATCGTCAAGTACTATACCCTCACAACAAAAAAAAAAATGGCGCCAACTATGAATAAAATAATCAACTTTTGAACTTTTTTTTTTTTAACTTTTTCTGTTTTTCGTTTAGAATTTATTAAGAAACAATAAACTTGACAAAATAATAAAATGGACACACACGTTCTATAATCTTTTGTTTCAGATGAAAATACTGTTCAAATTTTGTTTAAGAAGTAAAACTATAAATTCCTAGATAAAATAAGCTTAAATAAGTAAAAGAGAGGTTTTTTTCATGTATAATTTAATACAGTCTGCATCCTTCTTTGTGAAATAGCTGGGAAAATACGTGGAACTCAATAATTACAAAACAATAAACTGATAAAACGTTACTGAGTAAGGTTCAAGAGAAATGCTTCGTAACTTTGTGCACAGTTGACCCGAGCAGATTGAGTCTACGTGATATGGAACGAACAGATGTAAACGTCTAAACAGACGTTTACATCTGTTCGTTCCATATGACGTAGACTCAATTATAGACTCATTTTGCATCCACCTTATTTTTGTTTTATTCAGGCGTCCGCGTATCACAAAGCGGATGCAAGACGAGAAGTCATGGAACCACAAACGTCTGCTCATGCCACGTCAAGCAGACTCGCGGCCTACCTAGGTCAACCCGTACACAAAGCTCTGAAATTACGTTTCACTTTATGTTGAACCTTAAAAGCCTAGTACAAACTTGGATACACTGTCTAGCAACCGTCGAGATACAGTTGCGAGACTTTGTAACTCGACAAGTATATCTATACATCATCACGTGTCCACACGTAATTTCTAAATCAGTGTGTGACATCGCACATTCACGACACTGTTTGGCAAATCCTCTTATCAGATTAAGGATTTTTTTTCTTCAGTGGGGTCCACATGTTCACTCCTTAAAGACTAAACACGTCCATACTACAAAACAACAATGTTATCACGTTTTCCATTTCGGGTAGGATAAAAAATACACGATAATTTTCGAAACATTGTTACTGAGACAAGGCCAGATACTAGTGTTGCCCGACTTTGTATTCAAATGTGTACTAGGCTTTACTATTAATTTTTTTTTCAGTAAATGTTAACTCTCAACGGCTTTCGTTATCTTCATGCAAACTAATGCAGCGCACGTGGCAATACAGAGAATCGTGGATTGAAAATGACGTCACGGACAACAGTTAGCGTTTAGCAGCAAGCATTGGCGTCGTGGTATAAGGCACCGGCCGTAACATCATTTTGATGACACTATTCTCTGTAATGCCACATGCACAGCTACTTATCGTCTAACTGAATTCTGCGTATTTTCCCCAGTTACATCAGGAAAAACTGATAGGGTCTTTATGAACACTCTGTATAAATCGAATTTTTCATATCACTGGTTCTTACCAGTGTTTTAAATAGGCAAAAGTTAAAATTCAGTTATTCTTCACAATTACTAGACAACATGTAAAACTAACAATTTGGCCGTAAACCTTCACAACTAATATTATTTAGGAAATGTGAAAAATAAGTAAAATGTAGATTTGGTTTGTTGTTTTCTAGGCCCGCCGCAATACTGCACATTACCAAAAACTTTATTAAATTACGCATGTTTTACTACCGAATCGGTGGTTCTGCACTTTTATCTAGTTAATCTGTAGAATGTCTAGAGATTAACATACAAATATTTAATTAAATATATTATAATAATGGTGGTATACCATATATCAGGTCGGATGTGAGGAAGGTCCTCCCACACATTGATGATGGTTCCTATTCATTCTTTGGGTCCGCAACACGTGAAGCTGATAGAGCATCTCGTTGACCTGATGGTAGTAAGGATTTTCGGCCTCGGTCAGATCGGGACTATACTGTTGGCTTCTAAAAACCTCTTCGGCTCGTTGCTGTAGAACTTGCAACTGGCATTCTAGATTGTTCGCATCGGAAGAAGAAGCAGCAGAAGAAGACGAACAGGATGAAGAAGAACCATTCTCGTAAATAACAGCGTGATTATTGCACAAATGTGGATTATTATTAATAGAATGGGGTTGGTGGTGGTTCACATGATTTGGTCCAACACCTCCAACTCGTGAAGGACCTCCTCCGATTCCGACTCCGTTCGTCGTACAAGAGGCTTCTGAATGTCCGTTATGATGAAGGTTGAATCCATTCGAATGGGATGGGACACAATTCACGTCATCACAGTTGCCATTGGAATGCTGCTGCTGCTGCTGCTAAAACAATAAATACAGAAATGATTTGATGACAAGACACACAAAACATTACGAGTCGAAAATACAGAATAACCAGTTTGATTGGTGTTTAAAACCAGCTTAAATGCCTAAATGCCAACCATTTACACAAATGACAGTTAATCCCAATACCAAATGGCTCTCGAGCTGATCGCAGTAGTAATGAGTTTAATTGAAGTTAGAGTAACGCAAACCACAAAATGGCCAACACAGGCTTATGAATTATTCCAATAAATGACATGAAATGCCGCCGAAACCTATCGGTGCACTGCTTACATCAAAAAGTCCTTCTTGACCTCCCTCATCGTCAGAATTGAACTGTCCTGATCTGAACATTAAAAAAATACAAAAGAAACAAAAATGTTGTTAAAAATTACATTCAGATTTACTTCTACAAATACAAGGCAGCGCATTAGTAACCACGTATTTTATTTAAAAAAAACCGAAAATACGAAACACACACGAAGATACCCTTAAGGGTGGGTCCAAACTAGAACAGAACAACGAAGCGAACACTGTTCGCGATCAGTGCAGACGGTTTTCCGAACATTTCTCTGTAAGCAATTTTGTTCGTTGTTCTGATCGGCTCAGATCCACCAGTTGACGTTTTTTGCCCGTCACATCAAAGAATGTTCGTGTTCGGGCCAGGAGTAGTTTGAACGTCTCGGCGAACATCCAGTCATTGACAGTTCTGACAGCATCCGAGTCACACGTCTGGGAATATGTTGCAAACACGTTTGGACATTCCGGCCACAGCAAAAGAACAAAACAACGAACATGTTCTTTAGAAATGTTTGCAAACATGTTCTGTTCGGTGTTCCGTTCTAGTCTGGACCCACCCTAAGTGGTTGAAGTGGTTTCTCTAGCTTCTCTTAATTTTGCTCCTGAAAGCCAGTGCATGCATTTTCTATAGGCGTTTTTTTAAAAAAAAAAAATACCTAAAACGTTAGTCAATGTACAGATTTACTAGAAAATTCAGTTTTTGCAAAGTGATTAGTGATAGTGAATTTGCAGAATAACTGATTTACCACTTTGACGGTAAGAAATACATTAAAACTGAAAAGAAGGCTTTTTTTTAATGACTTAATTTGGTCTTATTCACATTGTTTCATTTTAACAAACAAAAAACTTGTTTACATGATTACACCTATTTTATACGATTACCGCTTTAAGCTTTTATTTAAAAAAATACAAATATGGTTGTGTATTATAAGCTAAAGACGACGAAGAAGAAGAAATGGGACACATGAAAAAAAGTGATTAACATAATAAATATTCCGCAATCACATTCCAAATTATTACGAGTTGAGACTCCTAATATGTTCATGTCCCTTTTTTTTTAAATAAAAATGTTGTTTTGCTTGAACTTGGATTCTATACAACTGTTAAGACATGTTGGGTGTGTGTTTTTCGGTATCCAGTTAGTTCTATTTACAACCATATCTAACTATTATATTAATAGGCGTATAGGGAGATTTCAATTGCGCCAATATAAAAACCTCACTTCGACATAACATTCTTACCAAATTAAAGGATTTTCTCCAACTGATCTAATTTGAAAATATTACGAGAAAAAGTCCCGAAAAAAAAATGGGAAAAGTAATACAAAACGTAAAAAAAATCTCCCCTGCCTCAGATAAATCTTTGATTTTAATCCTAGTAGATTTTTATAGTCCAGAAAATTAATAGTCGTTTTCATTTCATGCAAGTTGCATGACTGGTTTACCGGTCATGCAACACAGTACTGTACAAAACATACGTATAGATGCATAATACTTATACATTATAACATTATATACTGTATAATTAAAACAGCTTGAAATTAAGTTTTTACTCGCTTTTATTTAACTTCATAATTTGTTTGTCCCGCCACCTTATGAAATATTTGAAAAATAATTCACACTGCACGGGGATTGAACCCCTGACCAACATTACCACGTGTTGAGACACTAACCACTACACCAACAAGACAAGATCAGATTATATTTTGTTTTTGTTTTTCTTACTTTTTAGATCTTTTTTTCATAAAAGCGAGTATCAGAAAACACAAGTTTTTTGTTTCATTTTCTTCTTGTTATTTTTTAAGTGTCTCGGCTACCCTTCTAGTTTTTAAAACACTTTCAATTCCTGATTGTATTTTGTCTTAAAAAAAAGCAAAATTAAGAAAAGGTTGAAGGAAGTTTGTGAGCATTTCAGTGAGTGGATCATCAACATGTCCAAATAAGGTCGGGTCACTCACAAATTACAAATTACTAACAAATGTAGAAAAGAGAGAGAGAGAGAGAGAGAGAGGGAGAGAGAGAGAAAGGGTTTGGAGAGGGGAGGGGACGCCGGACAAAAAGCAAATCATCAAAAAAAAAAATAATCCGGACATCATTTATTCATTCATCATCCATGGCTAAAATTGCGGAAAAGATCTTGCATTTTGAAAGATCTGGTGGATCTTTGACAACCTTCCTACACAGGCAAGTGTGCTCAGCAGGATACCATCGTTTGCCTCGCCCCTCTTTTATGAGCGCCAACCCAGATATCAACCAATTAGAAATTGAAAAGAGGCGGAGCATGTGACGTCCGACCAAATAACAAACCAATTAGAAGTTACAGTTCCTCATAAAAGGGCGGGGCAAACGACTGTATTCTGCTGAGCATACTTGCCTGTCCTTCCATCTACACCTGAGCTACTTCCGCCCCCCCCCCTTATACCAACGCGTACCTAGTGGTTTCCATTATAAAAAAAAACAATAACTAGTTACATAACCGAAAATAGAAATAACCAAAATAGAAATTGTGCTTTTAATGGAGTTCCATTTTTTTTTAACACAACTTTGGTTAAATGATTTTGTGTCACTTCCTGTTTGGTTTCACTTCCTGTTAAACAGTTATTGCATTTTATGAATTTTTTTTATTTTTCATTCTCTCTCTCTCTCACTCTCACTATCCGCCATGTTGTTTGTAGGCTAAATCTGTTTGAACACAGGAAGTGACGTGGTTAACCACATTGTGTCACTGCAATACAGTTCAAAGCTCATAAATTTAACTATGGTTAATGTTACCATTTTTATTTCCACAAGAAAATAAAGTGTGTTTTACTTTTTAAATGCAGTTAATTTTTGTAGTGGAAACGAGGTATTTGTTAATTATCTTTAAAACAGAATTTGTTGCATTGTGTTTTGTGTGTGATTTTTTTTTTTTTTTTGCAATAATTTTCCAATTAAAAAAAATCATCTTTTTTGCCAAACATTTCATCAATTGCTTTATGATAAATTATAGCCAATTATTAATTAATTGTAATAATTATGAAATTTAATAATTTTCGTCATTTATTTCTTTAAAAAGATTTCCTTAAAAATGGGGCAAATCGTTGTTTTCTTTAGGGTTAAAGGGGGTCAACACCTGGTTGGGCGTGGAAACAAAACGTGAAGAAAATAGATTTTACTACGACGACATTCATTACAAAAGACGCGTGCACGTGTAACATATGTTCGTGTCTTATTAGTACGTCCCAATTAGGCTTGCTACGTTTCCTCCTTCGTGAAGGACAGTCCTCCGACTAGGATCGTCCTCCACGTAGGCAAACATGTCCTCCACACAATAAATTGTATAAAAACTTAAATACGTTCGTCGAAGATGGTCCTGGTCGGAGGACAGTTCTTCCGAATGAAGGACTGTCCTCCACAGGTGGCAAGTCTAGTCCCAATGTGTGCGTGCTCATTGCATACGTCACAGACAATAAAATTATTACATTTCCAAAAAAAAAATCAAATAAACCCGTGGATTCCTTTTGCAATTCCCTTCGAAGTCCATAATTATATAAGGAAGTGAGACCAAAACCTCGGTGGTTTTAAAGCGGAAAACGCACCTTCTACTCTGGTTATTCTGCATTTCAGAATTAAGAGAAACTTGAAAATATTTAGAAACTAGAAGGGTTTTAAGTTGATTTTCATGTTGGTATCTTTTAAAATAAGCTTTTTATTTCAGTTTAAGCAGACGACATTTATTAAATTTTGTTTCAATAAAACAGATTTTTTATTTTGAAAGATATCAACATGATGATATCAACTAATTCCAGTTGCATTTATTAAATTTACTCAATTTCTTCCATGTAATGTTGCTGCTCCTTCTGAAATGCAGAATAACCAGAGTTTTAATATCAGCTGTTCGTTGGTTAGTGGATTAGTGAGAACCATGATATCGTGGTTTCGTCAAAGGAACTTTAAAAGAACCTTTTCAATTTAGGACCGCCACCACTCGGCTGCTTCGCTCATGAGTGGCTTCGATTTGAGAACGTTTCTTTCTTCTTCTTCTTGTTTGTTATCCAAGTTATTTTTATGACGTCATATACATAACGAATTCTGAAAATGTTATTAAATATGTTGAAATTCATATTTCTAAATTTATCTCCTAATTTGTGTTCTCATAATTATGTCCTTTAATTCTACACAATTTAAAGAGGAAATTTTGAAAAATCAAGAGTTTCCTTGACCCACTGAAACCGAATTTTATAAAATGTAATTATAACTTAATAACGACGAATTTTTTAAAATTAAATAAGAAAAATGATCACATTTCATTAAAATTTAAAGATACACCTCCTCCCCACCCTCAAACCCCAGTTTGAAATACTCAACGCAAAAAAAAAAAGTAAATGTGTTTATAACTAACTTAGATTTAGTTAATTAATTCCTAACTTACGACACAATATTTACAAATTTTGCATAAAATGCATAAAACACAATGACATTTCCAACCGCTTTTTGGGTGTAACATCATGATATCATAAAAAAAAATGCGCAAATTGATTAATCTTTGGAAATTTGCATAAAATTGCGTTAAATTCTACTTATTTCTTTAAAAAAAAAAGAAGACTCTTTGTAGGAAAAATAATTTTCTAAACGTGTTCCTTAAATTTAATTTGTATTTTCCGTTATTGTTGTTGGTCAAATTGAACCAACTTTAAACGAAAAATAAAAAATCAGAAGAGTTTTTAATATTTAAAAGGTTGTCCCCCACACTAGAGTCCTAGACCGGCTCGAATCGGTTCGAAGCCGGACACATGCCAGTCGCTGTCTTCCGTCCAAGCCTAGTGAGGGGTTTACCTATTCGATTGTTTGGTTTTTATTCCAATTCTTTCCGATTTGGGCGCTGACCTACTGTGGTACGACAACCTTTACTCAAAACACAATTGGAGAGTTTAGCAATGTTTTGCAATGGCTACTTACACAAAAAAAACCGCCTTCAAAGTTCAATAAGTTCAGCGTTACAAAAATGAATTACCTTATATGAAGTTTATTAATACGTTTGGAAATGGGCATAAATTCACATCTGTCATCATCGCAAAGACGAGAACGCTTACGACTAGAAGAAAACAAAAAGGAAGAAAATTAAATTTTCAAAATAATTCGGCTTCGAAACAAAAGTTAAGGTGGTTTTAAAGTGAAAACGCGGGTTGGCGGCCTATTCTTTCGATTAGGAGCCACAAGACTCCAAACTGAGATGGCAAGAAAGTAAGGCAACGAAGCTGGACAATCTTCTGTCGAGACTATAAGAGAGGATAGAGGCTAGGCGGCTGCTAATCGAAAAAATTTCCGAAAATGCCTCGCGAACTCTTAATTATTCTGTCTTTCAGAAACTAGAAGAATGGCTCTCAATCACTTGAAGAGAGTATTTTTCATATTTGATATCTTTCTCAAAATAAGCTTTTTATGCGCTTTTTTTTACGTTGAAGAATTTTCTCTATAAGAAGTTTCTTTTGAAACCTTTAAAGTGCTTGAGCTATCATCCTTCTAGTTTTTAAAACACTTCCTAGTTTCTCTTAACATTGCTCCTGAAAGATAGAATTAATCAAGAGTTTTCAAATCAGCTGTTCATAAACGATCTTAACAAATAACAATACAGAACAGATTAATCGATATGACTTTATAAACAAAACCAATCGAACATAAAACTGGTGGCGCTGATCAAGCGCCAATCTGAACAAACGCCAAACTGAATAAAAGCCAAAAATTTGGCGGTTATTCAGTTTGGCGTTTGTTCAATTTGGCGCTTATTCAGTCGCCCGATAAAATTCTCTTAAGATAATAATTAAATAATGAGTAGGGGGGGGGGGGGGCTCGGATTTTTATGCAATATCAAAAGCAACTGCTTTTCAAATCTATGGCCCTACGAACAATTGTTTAGTAACAATCCTATTTAGATGAACAAGTAGGCCTATGTAAGTATAAAACAAGAAAATTAAAACAAAAAAAACATGTTTTTTGTGATACTCGCTTTTATGAAAAAGTTCTAAAAAAAAATGAAAATAAACAAAATATAATCTGTTCTTGTCTTGTTGGTGTAGTGGTTAGTGTCTCAGTCCATAGTAATGTTGGTAATGCACAGGCAGTTAGAAATATCGGGGAGAACTTCAGTTGGCTCCGCCCTTTTTATGACGACCGGGAACTTCTAATTGGTTGGTTATGTAGTCTGACGTAACATGCTCCGCCCTTTTCAACGTCGAACCACACAACAAACCAATTAGAAGTTGCCGGTCGTCATAAAAAGGGCGGAGCCAACTGAAGTTCTCCCCGATTTCTAACTGCCTGTAGTAATGCTGGCCATGGGTTCAATTCCTTGCAGTGTGGATTATTTTCAAATATTTAAAAAGGTGGAAGACAAATTATGAAATTAAATAAAAGTGAGTCAAAAAAAAAAAACAATTATAATCCGTTCTTGTCTTGTTGGTGTAGTGGTTAGTGTCTCAGCCCATGGTAATGTATGTTGGTCATGGGTTCACAATCCCCAAGGAGGGTGAATTATTTTCAAATATATTTCGGAAAGTGGTGGACAAATAAATTATCAAGTAAATAAAAGCGGGTAAAAAAAATACACTGATTAGGTCCTAGAACTGTAGATGACAACTGATAGTAACACGAACCTAGCCTCTAAGACAGCCTTTTTTTTTTTGCTTAGAAAAAAAACGATTGCAGTTATAATTACTTCAAAATTTTGGCACTTGAGCAACAGAGATTGAGAAACAATTTGCTTTATATTTTTGCATAAAAATCAAGAGCCCTAATAATAATAATAATAATAATAATTTCTTTCCGTCAAATATTAAATAATCAAAATTTGTTGTCCTAAAACAAGGGTGAACGAATTTAGAAATATGAAAACCCACGCATTTTCTTCTTTTTTTTATGAGAAAGAGAAGATCATAAGAAGAAGAGAGATTTAAATTTAAATTGGGTCATGAGAAAACAAAACAAAAAAAGGAAGGACATAAATGGTCAACAGAATATTCATCCAAACATTTAACACTTCATTTAGAATATAAACAAAAAAAATACCAAGGAAATAAATGCGCATTTTAGAAATTAAAGAGGCTTTTTTTTACATATGGCATTGAAAATGAAATTCAACACCTTTCGAACAAAACAACATTTTTGATTCCATTTTTATCGTAGTTTCAATCAGAATCATCTAAATTACCTAGAATGAGTCATCTTAATCGCCGTGTTTCTTAATTAATCAATAATAACGCATTAAAAATGGATTTAACTCATAAAAAGATCAACAAAACAGAACCAAGAAAACACAATCACGGAAGCGGCCATCTTGGATAATAATTTGCAACTTCACATCCGGTTTAATATCGGAAGTGACGTTTATAATAAACGTAATTCAAATCCGCCATTTATGAGCCACATCACAAATTTCGTTTTTTTTCTTTTTTTTTTCACCTAATTTGAACAAAATGACAAATTTGACAAAATTATGAATATAAAAACTTTAATATAAAACTTAAATATTTAAATTTTTAATTATATAAGTGAAATAATTTATTATTCTGTGATAAATTTGAATTATTTCTTAAAATTGGACCAAAGATGGCGGCTATAAAAACATAAGATTACTCATTAGAACTTTCTTGTGTAGTGGCGCTACCTTAGCGGAAAAATAATAAACTACAAAATCCCGCCAGTTCTTTAAGACGGCTTTATAGATATTTTATTTTGGTTTTATCCCCCTGATGGCGCGCTATGTGTTGCAATTATGTTCTACAGAATGTCTCTTTCAAGCGAACGTTTTTCAGGAAAAACATTACGAACAAAATTCAAAGTGTTTTATAAACTAGAAAAAGGCAAAAAAATAGTTTTTCATGGAATTTCCAAAAAAATGGGTCATTTTCAAACTGATATAAAATGTTCATTTTTTAAGATATTGCCATTAAAAAACTTTTAATATAATCTTTTACAATTCTAGTTTTGAAAACAATTTGAATTTTTTCGTAATGTTGTTTCTAAATAAACGTTTGCTTGACGTTTTTGTGCCCACATTTTACAAAAACGTCTATTGAGCATAGCATTAGCCACTGCAGTGGCGCCGTCCAGAGGGACAAAACCAAATTGAATATCTATAAAGCTATCTTAAATACTATAAACTCAAACTGGTTTTTTATATTTTTGTCAAAAAAAAATTAATTTGCGTCAAAATTTACCTATATAAATTGTTAGAATAATAAAATACAAGAATAAGAAAAGAAAAACAAATAAAAATAAATAATATTTCTCATAAATTTATCTTTAAAAAAAAAATTTTTATAGCAATTTAAAAATCTAAGCAGGTGTTTTACTTGTTATAATCGCCTCACTTTAAATTGTAGTTTCTGACGTCAGAGGGGTTGACCAAAATGCTAAAAAATGTCATTTTTATCCAATCAAAAATGGATGTTAGCAAAAGTTCTCAACAATTTTAAAAGAAACTTGTTTCTTGAGTAATTTTATCACCACCTTTCATCAAACAAATGACATAAGCCTAATTTTTTTTTTACAATCAGTCCCTTTGACGTCACAAGCTTCAAATTCACAGTGCGGCGATTGTAATTTACATTGTTTAAACATAAAAAATACAAAATTCAGCTATGTATTTTAAAAAGTGAAATAAACTGGTCTGAATTATTTTAAAATGAAAAAAAAAAAATATTACAATAAAATTCTTATATGTAAAATTTAATTCTTGTTCTGCTAATTAATATTTCATTTATAAACTATTCAATATTATTTTTGACTATGCATGGTCAAAGCCATTTGGTCAGTTAACACAAAAATCGATAAAACCGCCTAAAAAAATCAACTAATCATTTTAGATGTTTTTTTTTTGGTTGTATTTAGTTGCATTTAATAAGATGTTTATCCTATGTTAATTAAAAAACATTAAAAATCATCTATAAAAATTTATCTTCATATGAATATAATACTGAATTATAATATTCCGTTGATAAGTTGATAGTTTCATCTCATAGCCTCTGATTCAGAGGGGGTTATAAGTTAACTATTATTATTTTATTTGCTTAACCAACCATAAACGAGAGTACAACAAAAGATTACCTGAAGATACACCTGAAAACATTCCTTGAACGCATATATACATGTGTATTATACATATTATTAGCTATATTATGTGCTGCACCTGACAAGATAGATATAACAAGCAATGACCTTTAAATTTTCGTTAAAAAAAAAACTTCCAAAATACAAAAATTTGGTGAACTGTATAAAACAAACATGACCACACTTTTGTGATTTGTTGTTGAACAAGAAAACAACAAAAATAATTCTAAATATATATTTTTTACAAAAAAAAAATTCACGTTTTCTAAGTTGAATTTTCAAAAAAGTGGTTATTTATTTATATTTTCAAAGAAATGTTTCATTTTTTAAAAAAAAGCGGAAATTACTAAAACTGGTAGCAAACTTAAGTCCTACAAAACATTTTTTTGTAATATCCGGTTCTTATGTATAAAGTGAAACAAACAACAAACACATCTGTTTATTTTTTTATGAGAACACAAAATAAATACAAATTAATAATTGGGAACCAGAAATTTTTTTTTTTCAAAAAACAAAAATAAATGTGGGCAAGTTTAAAAGAGCAATAAAATCAATGGAATAATTAAATGGTCATTAAAGTCACTATTAGACCATAACTTGTAGGGCAACACATACGGAATAAGCAATTAAACTACAACTTCGACCACTTTTTTTTTTAGAGGAATGATCATCAGATCAATGAAAATGGTCATTTCTAGTTTCCATGATAAAAACAACAACCAGATTCAGATAACACAATATTATTCTAAAAACATTTAGGGTGGCTCCACAGTAAATTTGTCAACTTAACATTTTAGATATACATAAAAAAAAACTTGGAAGCAACTTTAAGGTGGCTTTATAAATATTTGTTTCGTTTTTGTCCACCCAGATGGCGCGCCTGCGTGGCTATTACAATTACAGTCACAATTAGTAATATGCTAGCAGCCAAATAGGCCTATGGCAGAGGGACATAAAAGTCCAGATGCAGCATTAAGCATTGTCAAGCACATATACATGTATTACATGCACATATATAAAAACAAAATGAATATACAAATGTCAATCCCGCAAAACAAAATTATACCCATTCACCACTGCCTCAGGAAGAGAGAGTTCCATTGTCTTATAACTCTTGGGGAAAAAAGACCAATAATATGAATCTGTCCTAGTCTCTTCCCTCACCTACAGTTTTGAGAAAATTTATATTTTTCAAGCAAACGTTTTTTAGGAGAAACATTACAAAAAAATGCAATGTGTTTTAGAAACTAGAATAAGTGGAGATAATGTTAAAAGTTTTTTTCATGTTGATATCTTAAAAAAAATAAACTTTTTATGACAATTTGAAAAAGGCGAAAGTAGTTTTTTACCCTTAAGTAATTAATTGAGTGACCCTTCTAGTTTCTTAAACACTCAAGGTTCTATTAATTTTGCTATTACACCACAAAACGTTCATACTTTGTTAGACACTTGTAAAATCTACTTTGATGACGTAACTTTTAAAAATAAACTTTTTATTTAATTCTAACAGGTTTTATGCAACAAGTTTCTAACAAATGCTAAAAAAATTTTTTAAAAAAATTAACATTGCACTTCTTCTAAATGATTCTGTCTTTCAGGAGCAATATAAAAATTAAAACTGTTTTAAAGACTAGAAGAGTAAATGAACCACATGATAACATTTACATATTGATATTTTATTTAAAAAAATAAGCTTTTATAGCAGTTTGAAAACGACCCCCAAGCCAATATATATTTTCAAAGTTTTCTCCATAAAAACTTTCATTTTGAAAGATATCAACGTGAAAATTACGTGATTCTAGTTTCTAAAACACTCAGGTTTTCTATAATATTGGGTTATGAAATACAGCTGAATAATTATCAGCTATTTGTAACCAATCACCAAGTTTTTCTTAAATTTAATATATAGCAACCCAACTGTTCTATACTTTTTTTTACCCTCAATTTTTAGCTAAATACTAGAAATGCTTTCAAAGGCAGTAACTATATGACATCATGCGATTGCGTGCTGACTTCCGTAAAAAATCCCTTTAGCACAATTACTGTAGAGTGTAGACATGTAACCCGTTACTTTGACCTAGACATTGAATTGCGTTAAATGCATGATGAAGGGAGAGAAAAAATCTTCATAGAGAGAGAATTGTCATTGCACACAATACAATTGCATAGCCTAAAACATGAGGTTCTTTTTAACACCAAGAAAGAGAAAAAAGTTTTCAAAAAGTTCATAGACCCCCCCCCCCCCTCCCCATCTGTATAAAACTCACATACAGACGACAAAAATTACTTTTGTTATAAGTTTGTATTAAAAGTATTAGAAAGTTCTTAAAAGTATGACATCTGTGGTAATAAAAAAAACCTTTTAAAGGAGTTATCAGATTTTCATTTCCTTTTAAATTATTTAAATAGATAGCAAAAAGGAAAGAGAGAGAGAGAGAGAGAGAGATATGAAAGAGGAAGTGAAATTATTTTAAGCGCACCTTGTATATGATTAAGACATTGTATGGAAATGAGTCTTTGAAAAATAATACAAAAGAGAAACTGTATTTGTCTTCATGTGTCATAAAAAAAAGTAAATAAAACACGTTTCAATTTCACTGCAAAGAATTTTATTTTCATAACATAAATAGGAATAATATTTAAAAGATTAGGTTAAAGATTTTAGGGCAAATGGACGTGAAATGGTTTCAGGACAAGTGTCTATAGGGCAAAATGTATCTTTAGGAAAAATGATTTTAGTGCAACCGTACCTTTAGGACAAATATTTTTAGGTTAAAGGTCTACCATCTATATTGCAAGTGCCCTGTGTAGTGCAAACGACCTTGGGGCAATTGTCTGTAAGGCATGTGTCCCTTAAGAGCAAATGGTTTTAGGGTAAATGGTTTTAGAGCAAATGTCCCTTCGGTGAAAGTGTCTGTAGGGCAAATGGTTTTACGTTAAATATATTTAAGACAATGGTCTTTAGGATAAATGGTTTTAGGGCAAATGTCTGTAGGACAAGTGTCTTTAGGACAATGTGTCATACAAAAATTAATAAAACACGTTTCAATTTCATGGAAAGATTTTTTTTTTATTTTCCTAACATAAAAAGCGGTGATGCCTTGGATAGTAAAAGGTTACTATCCACAGATAACAGATATCCGATTTTATTTTTCTGTTGGATAACGAATATCCGTTCGAATATGGGGAACAAGAGCCCTAAGATATATTTTGCATATAAGAAGAAAAAATTTCGGAAAATATGCATTCGGATAATGCCTTGTAGCCGATCGGATATCCGTCGGATGTCCATCTGTGGTATCTCTAATAAAAATTAGGATTAATATTTAAAAAAATTATTAGGTTATGGTTCTTTTCTGTTGTCTCTTGTGTCCTTTCTATCAAAAATAATAAAAAATGTGGTCAGGGCTAAATTTTAACTTGGTTTCACATTAAACACATAATGAAAAGCAAAAGAAACATATTATTTACAATTTTACAACATGTGTTAAAAAGCAAATGAGTCATACTTATCCCTCCCCCTAATGCTGACGTCACTTGTATATAATTCAATATAAGAGACCTAAATATGAAAAAAATACCCCTTTCTCTCATTCACCTTGTTCCCCTTTTTTTCTTCTTTATTTCCCCTGACACTCACAAACAAAATGAAACTTTATGTTCTTTTTCCAAGGTATAAACTACATTTTTGGGCTTCTTCTCATGAGTGTATAATAATTCTATTACATAATATAGGACAGTGGCCAAGCCATACTAAAACATTGAACATTCTTAGTCTTCATTATTATAGGGCCCAAATTCAAGAAGGAAACTTGACACTTGAACTTTAACTTTAATCATTTGGCGAGAGTTTCAAAATAACAAAAAAAAAACTGTTCAAGGATATTTATTAAAAAGTTAATTAAACATAAATTTCATTTATGTGTTGAAACCCTGTTTTTTGACTGTGAATCTTTTACACAATTCTCGCAAAATTAAGAAAATCAGCACAAAACCACTTTAAGTCTTTGCAAAGAGTACTATTATCACATTGGCAATTGCAATTAATTCAAGAACACATTTCAGTAAATCTTTATTTTAAATAGTGATGTGCCATTGGAATATTTCACGTGAAAAATATACGTGAAATATTTCAGAAAATGTGAAATTTATTTTAAAAACTTGTTTCCAAGTAATGAAACCATAAACAAAAAAAATAGTGATTGTATTTGGTTCTTGCGAGTATTTTAAACATGTTTAATTTTACCATTTGTGTCAATTTTTTGTTCAAAAGTTTCATTTTCTTCAGGTCTAATTATTCTACAATCATTCGTTACATTATGTGATTTATATACCAATAGTATATAAAGTAAATGTAAACTGATGCAATTATCTTGTTTTATTTCATCGATTTCAATTAATATTACAATTTTTCAATATATTTCACAATTTTTCATAAATTTCGTGAAATATTTCAACAAAATAAATTTCATGAAATTGCCATTCATAAATTTTAAATATTTCAAATGTGATTGCTACTTAAATGCTAAGTTTTCTTCTTGAATTTAGTCCCAATGGGGGAGGGAACCTCTTTTTCTAATATAGTTTATTGATTAGTGTGATTCAGATCTTTCTAAAAATGTTTCTTTCATTCAATATCCTCTCCCTTCATGAGAAACAATCGATTTATTTTGTATCATCTCTTTTCTTCTTATCAATGTTTTTTTTTCTTCTCCATCTGTGTATTGCATACAATGCAAATTAAACAATAATTGACACCATCTTGACCACTGATGAAGTTTGTCAACTTAAAAAAACCCCTTATCAAGTGTTGGTCAAAATTGTCAGTTGTTTGTGTCCAATTAATTGTGTATATTCAACTCAAGTATGTGTCATATCGCTCTCTCTCTCTCTCTGATCGTCATTGACCCACTCACTCCCACCACATTTCTGATTACCAAATTCAAGAAAGAAAACTAAGCATATCAACTTGAACCCTCTCAACAGGGTTCCAATTTTTCAACATAGGAATAATTTTCGTTTTAATTGTAATTTTCTTGCATAGTGGAGATTGTCCTATGATCGACTCTTGTTCTGAGGGTTTAAGTTGAAGCTCGAGGTTTATTCTTGAATTTAGACCTGAATAAAGTGTCAATCTAAAAATATTTCTTCTTTGAAAATCACTGTGAAGTGTCACTCAACACATATTACACTTATCGATATCTTTATATAGAGAGATGACAAAACCTTAAATAGTAAAAAGTACTCAATTTGAGGTCATATCTTCATCCACTTTTGCTTTTTACCCATACAAGTCCGTTATTTCTTTTTTTTTCTAAACTAGGTTTTGTAATATGGAGTAAGGTAGGAGGGGGGGGGGGTTATGATAATTAAGCCTACTGTCTGGTTTATTATAATAAAAAATATATTACATTCTATATTACAATATATATTTTTTTGTATTTGAATGAAAGAGAGAGAAAGGGAGAAAAAAAAAGGCAATTTGCTTCATAAGGAATTCCCCTATATCCTAGAATAGTAATTTTTATTTATTTTGTTGTCTGACATTTTACGAGTGATTCATCGTTTACATGTATGACAAAACATAAAAGAACATAAAGGTAGGTCACCATGCACCTGTCAGCGTTAGACAATGTGGATAAAAACAAAAAAAAACCCTTAATGCCTCATCCCTCCCACTTACAAAAATTGGTTTGGGTCTTTGAAGATTTTTTTTTTCAAATAAATTACAATAAAAGATAATGATTATTAATGGCCCGCGAGCCACAATTAATATAAATCGTAAATAAAACGAGAATTGGTCACCGAAATCTAAATATGGCATATGGGCCTGCTGGGCTTCGTAGACCTGGTAGACTTCGTAGACCTCATGGACTTTTTTGGACTGTTATGTTTTTTTAACAGATAATTTTGATTAAAATACTTGATCTTCTAAAACATTATTTTTTGCAAAACAAATTTTTATTGAAGTCATGAACCTGATGATGGTCTTTTGGACATAATGGTTCTGTGAGCTTCATAAAGGCCTGGTGGTGTGCTTTGCAAGTTTCATGGGCCTGGTGGGCTTCATGGGTTAGGCTCAGTGTAAAGTCTCATGGGGTCATGGGCTGGGCTCCAAATTTTTACACACTCGTAGGTTTCTAATGTAAATAAAAGAACAAATACATTTTTTATAAAAGAAATGGGTGTGTAAATGATATAATTCTTCGAATTTCGAAATACGATTTTGTTATAAAGTAATCGTATATAATCTAATTATATTATTGGTGTAAAATTATGACAGTTATATCTTAACAGTTAAAACAAATTCTTTTGTGGAAAGATAAAACAAACTTTGATTTTAAAGTTAATAAATTCTTATCATCTCAACTTTTGTGATTGAATTTTTTTTAATTTTTAAGATATCTTACATATTATATATGTATATTTGCATAATTTTATAATATTCGAATAATTAGATTAATTTGTGTTAACATATTTCAAATAGCGTTGGTATGATATATAATAAATTTGACTTCTTGAAAGGCGTGTTCCCATTGATTCATCACTTTTATACATAAAGTAGATTACATATAAATAGCAATTATGGCCAGTGGCCACGTCATCATGCCAGTTGTTATAATCGGTGACGGCAGGTTCAGAAAAAAAAAAAATAATAAATGAAAATGACGTCATCAATTAGTCAGCGGTGGGCCTGACTGATGAGTTTAAAAACATCCTGTTAAACCAAGTTTATGACATTTTTCTGAACATTATAACATAACATACATGGGAATCTCTGCCAGTCTTTGCTATTCATTGCTACAGAGACTAATGTTGTGGTCAAGTACACACAACTTATGACTCACTGCATATGGATTACTGACGTCACAATGATATCAACTGACATTGCATGAATGGCCTTTGCAAGATTGTCATTATCTGTCACAACGATGCAAAGACCAAAAAAAGACTAAACATTTTCTTGAAACTTTGTACATAGTTTAAGACACACATTAATGATCTGGCTAACTATAAAATGAATGTGTGAAGAAAAGGTTAAACGTTGACATAATGAGAGTAATGCACTGTTGTAGTAGACAATGACAAGGTCATCTGATTACCATTCATTCATTCAAAGCCATATGACGTCATTTTTAAGTTATAGTTAGCCAGATCATTAAGCCCGTTATACACTTACAATTTTTACTTGCATTTTTGTGTCAATTAAATGATGAATGTTTTTGTGAATGATATTCGAAATGTATTCGAACATTTTTACCTAAAAAATGTGCGCAGAACAGTGCAGTAATGTGACAGTTTATCGTATATTTAACCTTTTGACCTTCTAGACAAGAGAATTGGGAGAGAAGTTTGCTAAATATGTTGCATAGCGCATCTTTATATAGCTTTGTAAATTACATAAGAATGATGCTGATGATGAGAAAGCGCTCTAGTAGATAGGATCATTTAAGAAAAATAGAACACCTTCTAAATTAATGCAACCTTGAGCAAATAATTTAACATTCATGTCGTTGTACACATGCAATGGCACATTTATAAATTAATTTATACATTTATTTAAGAACTAATTGTAGGTGTATAACGGGCTTAAAACCTGGTTAATGACATCACATACTTACACCTGTTCTATTCATGATCTAAAAAAAAAGATGACGTCATCCGATATTCTAGTCGCTGCCACAAACACAAAATAGGCTTATTAAAGTGGCTGAATAGATATTTAGTTTATTATTGTTCTCCCAGATGGCGCCACTGCAGTGGCTAATGTGAAGCTCTTTAGATGTTTTTGAAAAATTTGAACGCAAAAACGTGAAACAAACGATTTTTTAAAACATTAGGAAAAAAAAAAATTTAAATTATTTTAAAAACTAGAATGGTAAAAGATTATGCTAACAGTTTTTTCATGGCACTATCTCAAAAAAATCAATATTTTACAGAAGTTTGAAAATGACCCATTTTTTTGGACTTTCCATTGATATTTCACGAAAAACTATTTTTGCATTTTTAAAAATAAACATAAAAAGGTTATTTTTAACGATATCATCATTTAAAAAAAACTTAGCATTCTCATCAACTATTCTTAGTTTCTAAAAAAAAAAAACTGAATTTTTTTCCCTAATGTTTCTTCCTGCAAAACGTTCGCTTTAAAAATATAAATTTTCTCAAAAGTGCAATCTCCTATAAAACATAATAACCATGACAGTGGCGCCATTCGAGAGTTCTAAAACAAAATAAATATCTATTCAGCCACCTTAATAGGGGTTTTTTCTCAAAACTTCTAAATATACAGTGCGCAAAATTAAATGACCACCACTTGATAAATTATAAAAAAAAAATTCCAATTTAGAGATTCATTTACATTTTAGAAGCCTAGTTCTGAAGGGAAAAAAAATAAATCATGCCGGAACCGTGTTTGAGTTCAGTTTACACACATCGTCCACTTTTAACACATTTAAAATATTTTAACATTTTAAATTGTATAAGCCTATTGTATATAATAGTTATAACTTATATGAGAAAGAAAAATAAGACAAAAAAAAAAGAGGTCAAGGTATGACCGACCAATTACGTCTGTCCAAGCATGACCATCATCAAAATTCATTCATTCATTCATCATCATCATCATCATCAT
This sequence comes from Brachycybe producta, assembly GCA_036925085.1. Lineage (NCBI taxonomy): Eukaryota > Metazoa > Arthropoda > Diplopoda > Playtdesmida > Andrognathidae > Brachycybe > Brachycybe producta. The sequence goes on along the minus strand of JAUPFP010000013.1, from coordinate 4,464,125 downwards.
CTGCATACAATACTCATTATTACAGGCTCTAATAACAGATCTAATAATAATAATAATAAATAATAATAATGAACGGGCCATTAGGTGGACAAGCGGTCGGTCACTTCTGCTCTCAAATTAGAAAAACCCTTAATAACAATCTTTATCTAAAATTAAGGCTAAAATAAAGTGTTTATTTATAGTGTTGTTATTATTATAAAAAGGATTTTTCTCACTTTGTGTTTATTTCAGAGGCTAATTTTATGTTCAAATTATGATGAAATAATCTTAAAAAAAATTAATATCAAGGTCGAATTATATTTTGTTTTAAATATACACAAAATGTTAGAAAAAAATATAACACATGAAGATAAAAATATAAAACGCCCTAAGCTGTGAATGGGACCTTCAATGACGTCATCAGCCTTTTTTATTATTATTGCAAATTATAAAATATCCTGATTTCATCATTTTTTTTTCTGCTTTTAAATTAATTTTCAAGTCAGAATAAATTTTAAAATCAATTTAAAAGCGGAGATTGCGGATGAGAATGAATAAATAATAATGATGATGATGATGATGACCATATCCTAAAAGAATGACCCATTTGGGGGGGAGAAGAGGGTCCAATAGGGTTGGGTGGAAGGAGATGGATTAATTTAGGCCTATTTAGGGTTCAAATTCAATTAAAGATTCTATGTTAAAAACCAATATCCTGAATTGAACTTCCCTATATATATATATATATATATATATATATATATATATATATATTATTTTTTAAAAAAAGCTTCAAACGCAAATGTTTGTAAGGCCAAAAAAAAAAAACAAATCCGCAAACGCAAGCTAGCAAAAAAAAATATACAACTGTCTGTAATGGCTTTTTCCTATTCATAAAAATTTTTCAGACTTTCAAATTCGCCCCTTGTATTGTGTTTTTGATTCCTTTCTCTCAGTTATTGGAGATAGAGAAAGACAGAAAATAATAAGAAGAAATGAACCAATCAGATAGCGTTATTCGTTTTATGACCATATATGGTAACCGGCGTTTACTTCGACTTTGATAGGGAGGAGCAAAATGAACATGACCCAAGAATAGGGGGAGAAATAGAGAGAGAGGAAGAATCAACTTAATCAGTATTTAATAAAATAGATAATATTTTTTTCTTCTTCTGATTATAATTAGAAGTAAAAAAAAATGATAGAAATTTCAACAAAAGATTGAAAGAAAAAAAAAAAACTGTTCAATATTAAAATATTAAAAAAATCTACATATAAAATAAAATTATTTAAAAATTACTTACAAAAAATTATACCTGAAATATAGCAGGTGGTCTTCTCATACTTCCCCTCTTATATTTTATTTTGAACTTTTCCAAAAAATAAAAGATTCTCTTTGACGTTTTCCGACCACCAGTGGTTGTCCTTACTAGTCCTTTCTATCTTTTGGCAGACTTTACTTTTTCTTTTCTTCCAAAGGATAACACAGTGGTCGCCAAGTGGTTGTCACTTTTTCTATTTCAAATTCCCCACAATTTTGTAAGTATATTAATTTCATAATTTTTTTTTATATATATATATAAAACTAACCTATATTTTAATATGCTGAAACAAAAAAAAAATATGCGAATTTTTTTTTGTTATTTTAATTATTTTAATTAATATAGGACTTTTCGGAATGATTTTATTATATTATATATAATAAGAATTTTTTAAAATGTTTGAACTCCTTTATTTTATTATACCTTAATATAGTAGTAGTTTCTGATTTTTGTTTTCTTTTCTTCTGATCGATTTTTAGAGGTCATTGGTTTTGATTTTTTGTTAATATAATTTTTCGACCCTCCCACTCTTTACCTAATTCACAAAAACATCAATTTTAATTATTTAAAAATAGTTATATCAGAAAAAAATAAGTTTTTTTTTTTTGTTTGCAAAGTTTCCAAATTTAAATCTAAAATTAGGTCTACAAATAAAGAAAAAAATGTTCAGAATAATTGTATATATAAAAATAATTAACTCTTTTGATTATAATTTTAATCTGTTTTTTTCGAGTAATTATAAAACCTGTGAATATGCAAATTTATTAAAAGATGTAACAAAAACAAAATGGCGGACTCTGAAGAGAGGGGTCAATCAAAAAGTTCGAACATATACAATAGATATAGGGAGGAGGAGGAGACTATACAAATTTACAAAGGAGGCGGAGATCAGAAAACCAAAAAAAAAAAAAAAAAAAAAGTCTACAATGTTTCAAAATGGTTGACCTCCGCCGTTCCGTTCAAATTGACATAAAAATTGCCTGAAGCTATTCCCATATATGGTCATGAATTCAGTATTTCTAATAAGTTGGCCTATAGAGAAGATATAGATAGATAGATGTGTGTTTATGCAATTGCTATGTATAATCAGTGATTATATTAGTAGGGTGATGGGTGTGGCTTAGCCGCTCGACTGATCTCGTTTTTTTTTTTTGGTAATATGTAGTAAATATAAGACGGACTACTGAGTGGGTGGGAGGAGCTATGAAATATAACGGGAATATCATGATATCGTGTATAAAAGGCACAGGTTATCGACCATTTATTTCATTAGAAGTTTTGTCTGTTTTCTTGTGATCATCATCAACTCAAAAGTTTTAACTCTTTTTTATTTTTGAGTTAAAATTCTGTGATCTGTTATTTTTATTTTTACATCAAAAAGTTGGGATTATTATTTTTCTTGTTCTTCGTTTAGAACTTGTATTAATTTCAGGTGTGCAATTTTAGAATTTTTAAAGTTTTTTTTTTTAAAAAAAATTTACGCTGGAAATTTTGGATTATGATATTTCTACGTTTATTATTAATAATTATATGAATGTTGAAATTTTTAAGTGATTTTTAAAGTTAATTTTTTAAAACTTTATTTCTGATTGGGTGGTGTTAGTTTGTGATTATCATAATAAGCTCCACCCACACTCGCTTTGATACTATGGAGATGGGCGGAGCTAAGTTTTAAATTTAATAACATTAACATAAACCGTGTGGAGTTACGGTTAAATTTTGTTAATAACTTAATTTTTTTTTAAAAAAAGTGTATAAAATTAAGTATAATTTTCTTTCAGAACCAACATTATAACATAAAAAACAAAAGTTGTTTTAAATACTAGAAAAGTACGTGAATATTCTAAGAATATTTTCATGTCGCGATAACGTTATAAATTAAAACTTATAACAATTTTTTTAAAAAAACTTTTAACGTGTTAATGTTAGACGTAAAAATTAATTTTTAAGTTGTCATAAAAAGTTTTGAAATTAGCATTTTCATATCTTAAAAAATAAACTTTTTTAAAGCAATTTAAAAATAAAATTCTCGTCAAACATTGATGAAAACACTTTTAAGATCTGTTATATTTGTTAACAATATCGGAATGAAAATATTAGTATATTCACCTACTTTTCTAGTCTTTAAGATATTTATACACAGCTTCGAAATTTGCTTTAAACATTTAAGTTAATTTCCTTTTAAACTTTAATTAGCATAAGATGGGTGTAGACACATTTAATACTCACTTTATAAATGGTTGTTTTTCTGTAGGTTTTTCTCTTTCTCTCGCTCTCTCTCCATAATAATAATTCATAATGTGTGACGACGAAGTTGCTGCCTTGGTTGTTGACAATGGATCCGGTATGTGCAAAGCTGGTTTCGCCGGTGATGATGCACCCAGAGCCGTATTCCCATCTATTGTGGGCCGTCCTCGTCATCAGGTTAAAATCTTATTTTTAAAAACTTTGAATGTCTTCTGGCTATTTTACTAATTGGTTTTTTTTTTAAATGTTTAAAAAGGGTGTGATGGTAGGGATGGGTCAGAAAGATAGTTATGTTGGAGATGAAGCTCAGAGCAAAAGAGGTATCCTAACTCTGAAATACCCAATTGAACACGGTATTGTCACAAACTGGGATGACATGGAAAAGATCTGGCATCATACCTTTTACAATGAGTTGAGAGTAGCACCCGAAGAACATCCTGTTCTCTTGACAGAAGCTCCTCTTAATCCTAAGGCGAACAGAGAAAAGATGACTCAAGTATTTGAAACTTTTTTTCGAAATTCTCCCCTTGTTTTACAAACGTAGGAAAAAAAAAACCAATTCTCTCATTTATGTTTTCTTAGATTATGTTTGAGACATTCAACACTCCGGCAATGTACGTTGCCATTCAAGCCGTCCTCTCTTTGTACGCTTCCGGTCGTACGACTGGTATTGTCTTGGACAGTGGTGATGGTGTTTCACACACAGTTCCGATCTACGAGGGTTATGCTTTACCCCATGCTATTCTCCGTCTCGACTTGGCCGGTCGTGATTTGACAGACTACCTCATGAAGATCTTGACCGAACGTGGTTATTCTTTCACGACGACGGCCGAAAGAGAAATCGTGAGAGACATCAAAGAGAAACTCTGTTATGTTGCACTAGACTTCGAACAGGAAATGGCAACGGCCGCTTCTTCGAGTTCTCTAGAAAAATCCTACGAATTGCCAGATGGTCAAGTCATCACCATTGGCAACGAAAGGTTCCGTTGTCCAGAAGCTCTATTCCAGCCTTCGTTCCTCGGTACAAATCAACTTTACGACCGATATCGAACCGTTGTTCTAACAATTTTCTTATTGCTTCTCTTTTTGTTAGGTATGGAATCTTGCGGAATCCATGAAACGACCTACAATTCCATCATGAAATGCGACGTCGACATTCGTAAAGACCTTTATGCCAACACCGTTCTATCCGGTGGTACCACAATGTACCCCGGTATTGCCGATCGTATGCAAAAGGAAATCACTGCCTTGGCTCCGAGTACGATGAAGATAAAGATCATTGCTCCACCAGAGAGGAAATATTCTGTCTGGATCGGAGGTTCCATTCTCGCTTCTTTGTCCACCTTCCAACAGATGTGGATCAGCAAACAAGAATACGATGAATCTGGTCCAAGCATCGTCCACCGCAAATGCTTCTAGATTAATATTAATAACGATGATGATGATGATAATCCAAACAATTAAAAATGCATCGAGATGATAGTTCTAATTATTTACATTATTATTATTTTCCCTTTTCTCCTCCAAAAATGTTGTCCCAAATCTCAAAGAAAAGAGTTGAACTTCCATGTTGTGGGTTTTTTTCTCTTTTCTTTTTTTAAACTAGACGAAACTTTAAACAAAAAAAACACTCCAAACTTTGATTTCATTCCAAGCTTGACACAAAAAATATTCTTATAAATAGCAAAGATATGAGATTCATTGTTTTGTAATTTTTTTCTCTTTCGATTCAATAAGATGTCATCCTTTTAAAAGTTCATCCCAATGTTTTTTTGTTTGAAAATGGGATCATTTTTTTTTATAAACAAAAAAATCCTTTTGAATATAAATTTAATTTGCATAAATATTAAAACTGTGGATGTAACTAGGAATTAGTCAAAAGAATAACTTTCCTAGAACAGTTTCTTCAAATGGATATTTGTGAATGAACACACAAAGGATTACAAATTATTGATTCATAGGGGTTTTTTTTTCTTCGTTTTTGTGTTTTTGAATAATAAAAGTATTTCAAATGTATGTCTCTTGTGTATTCATTTTTATTATACTTTAGTGTTGTAAAATGTGTTCTTTGGTCTTATCTAATCCTGAAAGGATTGTTAGAAGTAATAGTTACGTAACTAAAACGTATCAGAAATTAGCCCATTACTTGGCAAAAACTGTCACAAATATTCACCCGATTACTGTAACATCCTTTTTTTTAAAACATCAGTTGTAAGTACTTTAAACCAATGCATTTATGTCTTAAAACAATTGAGTTACATATTGGTGACAAGGAATTTGCATCTTAAAGGTGTCTTAGTAAAAAATGCACCATACTTAAGTTATGATACTTTGGCCCATATTAATAATGAAAACCGAAAACGGCTAACTAAATACCTCGTTTCCATTTCAAAAGATAACTGCAGTGTAACATGAACGAGGTTATATAGTTAACTGCAGACACACTAGAAGTATGAGCATACTTATGAGTGTTTCCATTTTTAAAGAACTTACCTATGGTTAAATGATTTTGTCACACTTCCTGTTAAACTGTTCTGCATTTTGTGAAATTTTCAATCCCCTAACTCAAGTGAAAAATTAACGGCTCTCACTATCCGCCATGTTTGTAGGCTAAATTTGTTTAATCATTAAATCAGGTGGTTAAAACCACATTGTGTCAATGCAGATTAGTTAACTGTAAAGTTAAGAAATTTAATCATGGTCAATGTAGCCACATTTGTTTTCACTAATTAACCGCAGTTAATTTTCGTAGTGGAAACGAGGTATAAGAAATCCCATTAAGTACAATAATATTAATAGACAATCGTGTCTTGGGTACTTCCTTCCGGAGGTTCATAACTAAAAGCTAATACGACAATAAATTGTCATATTTAGATCAGAATCTTGTAACAGTCACAAAAGCATTAATTACAAGAGAATAGTCTATGACAAGTAGGCCTACTGTCATATGTGTACCCATATGTTTATGACTGGTGCACAGCATAATATGAGAGTCAATCATAAAATGATAGATCATAAGCTGTGACATCAAAAGATATGATTATGACATTTTTATGATTCTTGTCTGTAACGAGGCCTCGAGATGCTTGAAGAAAAAAAAACCCATCAACAATTAACTGAATCAATTTAATCGATTAATTTATTAAACTTAGGGGGTTCAGATATTGAAATTAAAACATACATAATAAAAAATTGGGATAAAACCTTGTCTCAAAAAACACATTCTTATTTACAAAACACCTCTGTAATTTTTCAACAGTTTTAAGAATAAAAATGACTTGAAAAAAAAGGCCACTTTTGACATTCGTACCTATCAAAATGAAAAGCCTAGACAACGAAATTCCTTGAGCACAAACAAGGCGGCCATAGCAAAAATTATCATTCTTTTATGACTATAATTTTACAAAACAGACAATTAAAATAAGCACAAACAATATTTTTTTAAAAAATACTTTCGAATATTCCCTTATTTTTATCACACAACATTTCGAACAATGTGCAACTTTTAGTCACAGATTCTTAAGAGCTCCACAACAATTTAAGGAGTTTTTTTTCATCCATCATTTTCATCTTCTTACAAATATAATTATATATAAACTTATCACAATTAATTTAATTAACAAATTAAATCTTAGCCGAGAGGCACCATAAAAAAAAATTATGAGAACCAAACTCAAAAAAACAACAACAACAAAAAAGAGGATCTCGGGACAAAAAATAAAAAAAATCTCCGTAATAAATAAGCGACGGAAGAGTTCGAAACGAAAAGTGCAAATTAAGTTTTTGTAAAGGTGAAGAAAAGAAAAATTTAATGAAATAATAACAAAGGAACATACCGAAAATTTCTTCTTTTTTTTCATCTTCAACTGCGAGAAATATTTTAATTAACCCAGAAAAAAAAGGGTTAATTTGGTGGGGAATTGTTTTTAAATAAGGAATTTCCTCACAGTGCTGTAAAAAATAATAAACAAAAAAATTACTTTCGAACTATAAATTATTAATTTTAAATACAGTGGAAACCGTTTAACATAAAATGGAAGAGAACAAAATATTTTTTCGTCCTAAGGTGGTTGAATAAGATATTTTGTAACCTAACCCCCTCTCGAGACGGCGCACAACAGCGACTGCTAATGCTATGTTTCATAGACGTTTGTGTAAAATTTGCACACGAAAACGTCAAGCAAACGTATTTTTAAAAGATAACATTACGAAAAAATTCAAATTGTTATCAAAACTAGAATGGTAAAAGATTATGTTAAAAGTTTTTTTATGGCAATATGATGTTACATTTCATAAAAAACTATTTTCGGCCTTTTTCAAACTGTCATAAAACGTTTATTTTTAAAGATATCATCATCATCATCATGAAAAAACTTTTAGCATTATCACCAACTATCCTAGTTTCTAAAACACTTTCAATGTTTTCATAGTGTTTCTCCTGAAAAACGTTCGCTTAAAAATTTTTCTCAAAACCGCCATTGGAAAGAAGAGACCTCCCATATAACATACAGTAATAGCAACCGCAGGTGCGCCCTCCGAGAGGAAGAACACAAAAAAAGAAATATCTATCCAACCACCTTAAAAGAGGTATTTATAAGGGACTGGACCAAAAATATATATTGGCTTATCCGAATTTTTTGTATTAAACTGTTTCCACAGTATTAACATCATTATCACCTATGTATTATTTTTATGTTAGTGAATTTCTTCATCTTCATCTTTATAAGTGCGTTTGTTCAGTATTGATTGTCGATCGCGGTTTGGCCACAGGAGGTAAAGGAGGTCGAGGCTGTGGTCTCGGAGGTTTCCGAGGAGCACTTGGAGATCCCGGGATGGACGAAGATGATGTGGACAACGTCTGAAGCCTCGGTGCTAACAAAGTATCGAAAGAAAAAATATAACTTAATTTATGAAAATTTAATCAAAAATATATACAAAAAGTTAACATAATTATTAATAAAAAGGAGAAAATAGTTTTTAAAAATATATATATACCAACTCTAAAGAGATGTTATAACCAAAAGCAAAAAAAAAAAAAAGTTTACAGAGAGAATAATTTTGCAATGCCCTGAAGGAATAAGAAATTATATATAAAAAATCCTTTTTATTTTGTCTAAATTTCAATTACTACACAAAAGGTCAGAGACCTTGTCATTTTACTTTCGCTGAACTTGCAGGTTTTTTTTTGTCTGTCTGTTGCTAAGTTTGAGCGCAATGACTTGCAAACACCAGTCTAGAAAATAATTCTATAAAAGTGGCTCAGAAGCTGAGAGTTGGTTCTTTCTAGTGGAAAAAAAAATCATCATCCTTCATTTTATTAGGATGAAAAAAAAAGCAAATGCAATTCATTTAAAAGAAAAGATGAAATAGCCAAACGAAACGACGACGTCGGATATTGATCCATCAGAGTCTGTCTAGTCATCACTTATAAATTCAGCTTCTATTTGCTTCAAGAAAACAAAAACAATTGTTTCTCAGATAAAAGTTAAACACTTTCTAAAGAACAGGGTTTACTTTTGAAATTATAATATAAAGTTAATCAATAATATCATTTTTTAACAAAAAAAAAAGACAGAATTAACAAATTTAAATAGTCAAGCTTCAAATCTACTAAGTCAGCGGTCGCCAACCGGTGGTTCGTGGACTACTGGTGCTCCGCGAGAAATTTTTGGTGGTCCGCAGAAAAATCTGGACAATATTTGCATTTTTTTGTTTTATTAACAATAAAACAAAAAAAATATTCTTAATAAATTCTTATATTCTGAATGACAATTTTCGCGTTTATATTGCACTAAATGTACTAGAGTCTAGTACAGTTCTCGTAAAATACGGCACGCGAGAGTTACATTTCGTTCAGTTTCCCCCGACCACACGCTTCTCTTCCCTAAGTTTCAATTATTTTGTAATAATTAAACTAACTTTAATAATTTTGTTAGAATTAAAGTTGTCCTGTAAAGATGTTATATTAATAAAATGGAAGGTCTCTGATCATTATTTGACAAACGTATTTAAAAAAAAATCATATTAGTGGTCCGTGAGGTCCGAAAGGTTGGCGACCGCTGTACTAAGTTATTTTTTATTTTAAACAATGTGTAAAATTAACATAATAAGTCATCTTCATCTTGATGATAATTATTTGTACATTAAGGCTAGTTTCACATGAGGATACGTGTTATGATACTAAATTGACATGTACACCGATAAAACCTTTCATACGGCGATACTTGTGGGATACGGTATCACGATACTAATTTTCAGTATCCCTGTGAACCTCGGCCGCCGCCAGCAACTTTTTGTAAAGCTCAACTGACAAACAAAAGATGGACACCCACATGTGGATACTGTATCACAAAAGTATCTTCTATTTTTAATCCCATCAGATACGTGTATCGTGATACACACATCCTTGTATGAAACTAGACTAAGATTTTTGGTTTTTTCAATTTTAATCAGCTGTCTCGTTTTTAGGTCTTTTACTTTTACGTGGTAAAGTTGAAAAACATTTTTTTACAGTGTACGACAGCAAATTTTCATGCGTTGTTAATACAGTACTTTCTGGGTAGCCACGCCATAACATCGTATGTCCAATCCATTTGTCTAGGAATTCGTCATCAAAATATAACACGAAAAATTTAACAAAGAGGATACAAAATGACACTATGGCCACTCTGTAGTTTGGCTATTTATTATGTGAATTCTACACATTTTAAAATGCATTTCAAAATTGTGGTGTTTTAATAAAGAATTTTTTTTTTGAAAATTAAATAAAAATTGTGAAAAATCACTGATTTTGTTCTAATACGAAAACTAATTTTTTTGGGGTAATTTTGTGGACTATCCCCTTGTATCATTATCATTACCACCATCATAATTGACAATCTTAATGAAATCCCCCAAATTGCGTGTGTAATAAAATAATGTTAAAACGACTACAAGAAAATGAGCTCATTTAGAACGTCATAAAACACATGCAACATTGTGAATAATTTTTTAGATGTTGTAGGATAAATTAATAATAGTCACAGCCTGTGTGCTTTTATGATAAGAGAGAACTTTTCCAAATCAGTTATTAAAATTTACTAAATTATTACATTAATTGGACAACGTAACAAACTTAAACAGCGAATTTTTTTTTTTACTACAGTGGAAACAGTTTAACATGAAAAATCGGATAACACGAAATATATTGTTGATCTAGTTCCTTAGGTTAAAATTTTTCCTTCTATTTACATTCGTTTAAAAAGAAAAGAGTAATTAAAAAATAAATAAAATGAAAATGTTTGTAAATCTCAAGAATACAAACATCTACCTAAATCCCTAACACGAAATAGAAGTTAAAATCATCATTTTCCAGAATTGCTTAAGGTGGCTGAATAGATATTTATTTTGCTTTCGTGGCTTCAGTGGCTAATGCTTTGTTTGTCTCACAGACGTTTTTTGTAAAATATGAATGCAAACAACAGGCGAACGCTTTTTAGAAACCACATTTTGAAAAAAAAAAACTGAAATTGATTTCAAAACTAGAATAGTAAATGATTATGCTAAAAGTTCTTTCATTGCAATATCTTAAAAAATAAAACATTTTATAGCAGTTTGAAAATGAGTCGTTTTTTGGATTTTCCATTGACATTTCACGAAAAACTATTTTCGCCATTTTCAAACTGTCATAAAAAAAAAGTTTATTTTGAAAGATATTATCATGAAAACACTTATAGCATTATCAGTAACTATTCTAGTTTTTAAAATACTTTATTTTCTTTTTTGCGTAATGTTTCTCCTGGAAAACGTTCGCTTGAAAAATATAAATTTTCTCAAAACCACGGGTCCAGGAGGACAAAACAAAATAAATATCTATTGATCCACCCTTGAACACTGAAATCAGTGGCTGACTTTCCCGAATTCGCTTCCTTTTCTATATTTTTCTTACGTAATTACATAATGTACAATTAGTGCTAAGTGCATTAACAAAATTAATATATTCACATTATGTCTGTTTTTTGTCTTTCTTGTCGTCGTCCCCCTTATCACCATAATGTAATAAAATAAATACATTTATATAATATCTTCTTAAGAGGAAAAACATAATCTGGTCCTTTTCATTTCGTGTTAAACGGTTTCAACTATATTTAGTTATCTAGAAATAAAGACAACTAAATAAATATTTTTTTTGGGTTAAAATGATTGATTTTTATCTATGTGGGCTTTCTCGACATCAACACCATATTCAGTAATTTTGAGTAAGACCAGCTGTTGCCTAATAATTGTTACTACAACCTACGAAAAGTTAATTGAGATTAATAATTGTACGTGTAAATATGACGTTACAAAAAGAACCAGCTGTTGTTGTTGCTGCACTGCTAGTAATCATTACATCATCAGTAAAAAAAAAATAACTAACTGAGAAAAATGTTATCTGAAACCAGTTTTAAAAACGAAACATTCACAAGTTTCGTTTTTTTCCCTGTGAATCATATAAAAATTAAATGTTACTTTAACTCCTTTCACCGAATAACATCCATTATTGAAAGTCTGTGTGGGCGCAATCGGAAACTGAAGACTAATTCTTTACGCTGTAAGGAATTTACAAAGGTGATTGATTTTACTCCACCTCTTAGACAATTCCGGATGCGCTTCATTTCGCTGTTTCCATCTCAAATATGAGGGTATAGAAAGAACTGGTATGAGGCGGTCAATGGTCCAAACATAAAGTCCACATACTGTATACAGTACACACAAAACCATTGCAACAAAATAAGACATTTTTTTGGCCAAACAGATTGCATATTACTTAGTCTTTTGTTACTAGGGTCGTTTTGACAAAATTGGACGTTTGCAGGATATTTGGAGCATGAAAATCAAATTGCATTATGGGGTTCCTAATTTTCTAACAATGCAATATTTCAGCTGCACCCAGAACACGTTGCAATTGTTGTTTGATTTATATTTTTAGGTTTTGTCAATGCATTTCGCATTTGGACCCTTGTCCCTCTGAAAGAGGCCTTCTTGACTGCTTGTGGAGTAATTTTTCAAATCGAAATTCAAACATTATTTACATTCTAAACTTTCACACTTAGGATCAGCACTTTCAATTTAATCTTTTCTAGAAAACAAGTACAGATTCGTAGGATACGTAGATACGCAGTTGTGGTCTTTCTCTTTATATAGATTACGTAAAACGTTAAAAGCATTGCAATCTGGGAAATGCACGTTCCTTAAGCAACATTCGACTTACACTGTTTTTCCACTTTTTGTGGAAACCATCAAAACAAATTAACCGCATAGGTCGAGGATTTACTGTAAATGTAATATGTGATTGCTTTCTGGAGAAGAGCGCAGGCGGAGCTAGCAGTTTCCGGACCCGTTTCCTTTAAAGCCACCTCCGCCCACATGTTGCATTCCAAACGCTATTTGCCTGTTTTCGTTAGAGAAACTAGCTTTCTCTTTAAGTTTCCGATCGCGCCCAATTGTGTGTCAAATGTCATCCTTATCATCCCACATAAAAAAAAAAAAGAATTGAAACAATAATAGAAACAGTTCATATCCAAAATAAACTACACATGATTATAATATGTTCAACTTGCAGATTGAAAAACACAACGACATAAAATGTGTTCTGAATCTTAATACCACATTATGTGGCATCACAAACTTCAAAAAAATATATTTCTTTGCCAAAAATTATTTACCCTGAAAAACAACATCAAAGCCAAAGAGAGAAACTACGAGAATAAATTAGTAATAAGATAAAATTCCAAAAGATCTTGGGTATAGGGTTGAGTTTTGTTAGTAGGAATGAATTGGCCGCAAAAACAAAATTCGGTTGTTAGTAGAGAAGACATGCCGGAAGAAGAAGAGCCAATTGGATTCTATTTGTTTCTGGATACTTATCGAACTTACTCGCATTGCTGTCGTTGTTCACTTCACCAGAACTTCCTTCTTCTTCGTCACCTTCAGTGACATCAACGTTAAGTGTTGGGCATAGCCGGTCTTTGTCGGAACTGGACGGCGGTGACGAGATCGATATTTTCTTCTCTAATGGTAACAATTTCTTGTCTTGATCTTTGGTGGTAGACGGTGAATAAGAAGGCCGTGCCGGCTTATCCTTTGTTTTTGAAGCCTGTTGAATCACTGGTTTTTTGGAAGACTTTGTTTGTTCGGTATTTGGCGCCGGTGGACGTATTGGAGGCGATCCACTTTTAACTTCTTGTTGAGATCCCAATAGTGCCTTTAAACGATCGGACTTCTCGGGCCTTAAAGGAGGAATCATTCGAGTTTTATCGAACTTCTCCGGTCTATTAGGAGGCAATGAAGTGTCACGACTTTCTTTGTCATTTCCTGACCCGGTATCACCCTTGTCACGATCAGAAACTTTCAATGGCTCTCGTTCATTAGAATCCATACGTTCTTTTAATGTTATTGTCCGCAAAGCAGCAACAGATTTCAGATCATCACCGAGATAATCTCCTACATTATCGGGGATGTTAACATAAACTGGTTTTGCTTTTGCACCACCACGATCTAAAGAATTTGTAGAATGTTTCAGGGGTTTCTTTACGACGACACATTGTTTGTCATCGTTAGGTTTATCGCAATGTCTAAGAGACTGCGTCCTGTCTAGTTTTTCAGTGTTTGTTACACTCTTAGCAGATTTCTCATCCACTTTGTCACAAAAATTGTTATCTTTGTGAAGTGGTAAATTAGATGGTCTTGGAGGCCTATCTGGAACAAGTAGCCCAGTAACAAAAATCGGCTTCTGACTTATCTTTTCCATAACAGGAATAGTTGGAACCGTGTTCAACGATGGTTCTTTCTTTTCCGATAATTTACTTGGTCTTTCTGGTTTCTCCGGCTTTTCCAGGGACATTCTTCTCACTGCATTTTGTAGACAAGTTGGAAAAAATTTTTTTTTGGTTGAAGAAATTAAAAAAATTGGGTTTAAAACATAAATAAATAATAAAAACTTCAATTACTTTTGCAAAAAAAAAAGAGAAGAAAATGCATTCGTCACAAATTTCAAACATAAAAAGAACCCAGTCAACGACATTCCAAACAAAAATTCATTAAAATTTCATAACTGGCCCAAATTTTTATGAGAAAACACCTTTGTTATTTACGGCACTCTGCAAGTCATCGTTTTTACATGCAAAATATATTTAACACCTGTGAAAAAAGGAAAGGTCGAATTTCTTTCTCTCTCTCCGGAACACAAAGTCGCCACACCCCAATTCAAACATTAATTATTCATGACATTAATTTACTTAAATTTGTAACAAGAGGATTTTTTTTCAGCCACGTAAAATCGCAGCTCAATTTGAGATTCTTAGCTTTTTTTTATATAGAAGTAATATTTAAAATAAATTCGCAAAATAGTTGAAAACTAGAAGAGGAATGAAATTATGAAAACGGCATTTTTGTAGCGATATCTTCCAAAATAAACTTTAAATGGCCTATAAATGGTTTATGGATATATATTCTTTTGGATTAGACGCAGCTAGCAACTATTTCATTGAAGCTAAGTGGCTCGTAATTCAAAGAAGTTCAAGATTTATTTTCAAAGACATCTTTTCAAGAAAATACCATTATTACATCCATTTTCCTCTTCTATTTTAAAATAAACTTTCTGACTTATTTTAAAGGTTTCTTTTCTATATGAAGCTAAGAACCTAAAGCCCGCTTCACACGGACCACGTTGTGGTGCCACAAACTGATCGACACGGTTTGCTTCACACAGATTATTTTGTGATGCCGCAAAGTGTTTAACGCGACTTGTTTCATATGGAAAACCATTGACGACAATAGGTTGCTATTACTGGCAGCCAACTGGTGTAACCATGATCACTGCTTACAAACAGAGCGGTGGTCGCCGCCACTTGTGGCAAGACTAAATTAATCATAACCACCATGGTGCAAAATAAAAACGGTTGCTGTGATTCGTGTGAACACCCCGTGGTGTACCACAGAAATGGTCCTTATGAATCTGGCCTAAATCCCCCTGTACTTTCGAGTTACAATTAATTCAATTCAAATGATTCAAAGTCAAGGAATTGAGAAATTTCGAAAGGCTCACTCGTTAAAAACGAAAAGAAGTGGCAAGATCCTATCAAGTCCTATCCACAATTCCACTCTCAATGACGCTGAAAAAAGTTTCTCATCAAATAAATAAGACAACGACTTTTTTTCTATGGCCGTTTTAAGGAACCGCTCTGATAAGAAACAATCTCAAACGCCATAAAATAAAAGTAAATTTAAACCTGATGTGATTTTACCCATTTCTAAGGCCCGATCCACGTCAAGCCGACAAAAACACAAACACAGTCTTTCCAGACAAATTGGCGACAATTCTAAAACGTTTGTGTTTTGTCTGCGATTTCACAAACTATTCCATGTCCCGGCTCAAATCGGTAAACATCAAAAGAGCGTTTGTGTTTTGTCTCAGTATTACGCAACATTTTGTCAACACTTGTCTGTTCAGTGCGGACAGTTAGTTTTAAAACAACAACAACACAGTTGCGTAGTTTACGTAGGACAGCACGAGAAACAAAAAAACAAATCCCAAATTTGTGTTGTGTCACAAATTTATTATGGGTTTGTCTCCAGTTGAATTGAGAGACAGTTGTTTTAGTTTTGTTTTGTTTTCCACCTCTTTCCAACTTTTGTCTCAAACTCAATGTTGTACTTTTGTCAGCTTAATGTAGACTCGACCTAATAGTACCTGTTTCACAAGTCAGTCGAAGCCACAATTCGAATCGACTTTGCTATCCTTTTTAACGTGATAATAACACAACAATTTGTGATCATAAAAATATTTTTTTGGTGCAATATCAATCGTATTGTGCATTTATTACGTGCATATTAATTAAATCTATTCGTTATTCAAAACAAAACATATTAAAAACCAATATCTTTTACGGAAGAAAAAAAAGTCTTGAATACAAAAAACCCGAACTAATAAAAAAAACTACGATAAAACATGAATCATCGACAGAAAAAAACAAATCAATCCGTGTATTAATAAATCAAAACACAAAAATAAAACGTGAAAATATACTATTTTTTTTAAGAAAAATATCTCCACTTACCGGGTGACGGTAGAGGTTTTAGAATACCATCGTCGCTTCCGCTGCTCTCGTCCGCAAACGGAGTGTCGTTCGCAATTGGCACTTGAATGGGACATGACTCGGACTTCGTAACTTCGTTGTTTTCTAACGTAGAAGGAAGGGACGGAGTGTTACGAGGAACCGGATGAGGCCTAGCAACGGGTACAGGACCGTTACTGGCGGAAGAGGCTGCTGCTGCTGCAACTGGTGACAACGGTGTCTGTGCGACACAACTTTCGGTCGGAGAGGCGGTTCGAGTCTCTATTTCGCCAGAAGCACTGGCCGACGACGAACTCCTGGAAACAATCTCGGATGCAAGCCAAGAAGACTTTCGCTCGTGTCCTCGTGGTCGATCAGAGACGATAGGTTTTATATCGCACAGTATGGACGATTTTGGTCGCTCGATGGCGATATCGGTCATGGTGACTGAATTCAAAGAGGCTGCTGCATTGTCGCTAGCAACTCTCAAACTCGGAGGAACTGGAGGAGCCGGTTTCTTCATACGTCTTGGTAACTTTGGGCTACCGCTAGACCTTGGACTGCTATCGACGAAACAAGAATTGATTAAAACGACATAAAAATTTGAAATTTCTTTAAAATTAAAAAAAAAAATCAGCCACCACCCTTATTTAACGACAAAAAAAAAAAGAAGCGAAACGCACCTTTTACAACTACCGCTTGAACTCGTCTGATTATCAGCCGCCTCAACGGTTGGCGTCTGTTGAACACATACCGACAGATTGCTTGTTACATGTTCGTCATCACCGTTCGAAACGTTATCAGAATTCGATCCGTACGTAGGAGAGAAAACGTTACCGGCAAAATCGTTCAGATAACCTTTTGGTGAACTGATGAAAAATTCCTCATCTACAACACACAAATACATCAAAATGATTTAAACAACTTCGATTCAAGTTGCGAATGATCTTAAAAACCAAACAGAACAAACCTCCTTCGAAGAAATAGTCAGCGTACATTATCAGTAAGTCGACAATCGAGCTGTACATATTTGCCAGACTCATATTCATTCTGAAAAATCAAAACAAAAATGGAGATCACTCTTCGGCTTCATACAAAATCTGGGTTGTTTCATTTCAATAACTTTATTAAAAAAATTAATAAATGTTTAAGCTACACTTCTAGTTTCTAAAACATTTTCAAGGTGGTTTTAAAGTGTAAACCTGCCTTTCAGGTGGAAAATTAAGAGAAACTTTAAAGTGTTACATAAATTCAAAATAAGCATTTTAAATGCAAGTTTGAAAATTATCCAACTTTAATCAGATGACATTTTTAAAATTTGTGTCCTTAAAGAAAGTTTATTTTGAAATATATCAACATGAAAATAACCTATAAGTGACCTACCCTTACTAGTTTCTAAAAACACTTTCAAATTTTCCTAATCTGGTTTTAAATTGTAAATGGCGCCTCTCGAACTCTTGATTATTCAGTTCTTCAGATGAAAAATTAAGAGAAACAAGAATGTTCTAGAAAACTAGAAGGATAGCTGAATCACTTCAGGGTATTTTCAAGTTGATCTTTCAAAATAAGCTCTTTAGTCGAGTTTGAAAATGACTCAACTAAAAGCAGACAATATTCTTTTTAAATTTTTGCTTATAAATAGTTTATTTTTAAAAAATATTAACATGAAAATACCCTTAAATGAGTGAGCTCCATTTCTAGTTTCTAAAAAAACTTGCAAGTTTCTCTTAATTTTTGCTCCTAAAAAACTGAATAATCAAGAGTTCAGAAATCAGCTTTTTATTCAACATTTTAATGTTGCTTTGAACGCAGAACTTAAGCATTAATTAGAAGAAAAAAACAGGCTAAGACTTGTCCTACAAGTAACGTTTAACTGCAAAAGTCTACCACTCAATGTCCCGCCGTTCATGTCATAAATACTCATAATTAATGGTATCATTAAGGCAGGCCTCACCTGTAACGTTTAACTGCGAAAAATAAACTTCACATGTCTATCGTCGCGAACATACTTGAGCGTGTATATGAGAAAACTGCGCAGTTTTTTTGATACCTGTGCAACTGATTTGTGTAGTACGGGACTGTTCTACTCTCTCGCTTCTGCCTGCTGCACAAGTCCAGCTACACACCAGAGCGTGTTAAACGAGTTTGTCCAACCTTCATTCTGTTTCGCTGTTCTTGTGTTCAACGCAACTGAGCTTGCGGCTATATGTTTGTATCGTCTAGAGGATGACTTGCGCAAGTCTTGGACCTGAGCGGTAGACATGTGCAGTTGAACATTACATATAGGGCCGCCTTAAAAAACCCTAATTTATTTCTCTCCAAACATTTAGCATTGACAATAAACAAAATTATTTTACCCCAAAGCGGATGGATCATCGTGTGGAGACCACATTAAATTCGGACCCATTACAATGGCTAAGTTTTGAGTCGACATCTTATTTAAATCTTGTTGCATCGTCAGTTTCGACAGAAACTTTATAAGATACCTAAGAAATTACGAGTTTAGAAATGAATTAAATTGCATACGTTAAGACTCGAGAGATTTGATTTAGAAAGACCTAAGATTGTTGTAAGAAGGTTCGGGTAGTTCACGAATGACATTCCACATCGCCTTTACCCTGGAATCTTGTTCAGTGTGCCTGCAAAATAAAAAAGGGGTAATTTAAAGTGAAGACGAAGATGAAAACTTTCGGTAGAAATGCAAAACCTCGCAGTGTCGAGCCATTCTTCATAAAGCGTAAAAGTCATGAGAGGGACGGGAAGTTCCCTTAAGTACTGCTTTAGAGCACCTTCAAAACAATAAATATCGTGATCATTATAAAAAAAAAAACGAAAGCATCGCAAGTCGATTTGGCTAACCGGCAACTGCATGTGGATCTCGAGCGTAATCCGTCATATCCACAAACCCAGCATCAAAAGCATTCTTAAAAAAATATTAATACTTTATTAGTGATGCTTTAAGGAATTATGCATAAAGAAAACAAAGACTTTTGTTATTATGTGTTTTTGAAGCAACTTTTTTAAAAAAAAATCAAGGGTATGTTAGAAACTGGAATAATACACGAATTAGTTTTTAAAATAAACTTTTTAATGAAGTTTGGAAATATCAAATTTTGTTTGTTATTCCAAATTTGTTACAAATCGTTTCATTTTTCATGTTATTATCTTTCAAAAGAAACATTCCATGAAAATTTGAAAATAATGATCATTTTTATCAATTCTTAAAAATAAAAAAAAAATTCCAATTCAATTTTTAAACAAAAAATAAAATGTTTGTTTTTACAGAAAATCATGATAACAACATGAAAATTCTCTTACGATATTTTATGAACGGTTTATTTTTTTAGGAGCAACGCTAAAGAAAAGTTCAAAGTGCGTTAGAAACTAGAACTGTAGCTGAATCACTGTAGGTTTTTCATGTTGTTATCTTTCAAAATAAACCAGGGTGGCAGTGATTTAAATCACATTGATTTAAATCAATTGATTTTTTTTAAATAAATCAAATGATTTTTTATTTAAACATTTAAATTATACAATAAAAAGAAAACAGTTCCCAGCATTTTTCTTTATGTTTATAAAAATAAAGTCGGGTGGTAGTCCTTTTGTTAATGCATTATTTTTTGGGAAGATATGCTTGAGGAAGTATCCCCAAATGACTGGTGGAAAAATCATTATAGGGACACATTGATATAAATAGCAATAGTAATCTATTTAAGAGCATCAGAGGTAAACTGTGTTAAGTCACCAAACCTATATTTTACATGAAGAGTCATTTGAAAGTTTTCCTCTTCATTGAAGGAATAGGACTTAACATGGTATAAAAATATCTAGCAGCCGATGTGTAAAACTGTGGACTTAACATTGTTCACCACTGATAAAACTTGACAATCTGTTTAAAAACACGAATTTTATATCGTATGAAGATGTAAAAAAAACTTGTTTTTTTTTAAAAAAAAAGTGACTTAACACAATTTACCTCTGAGACACTGATTTGCTCTGGGAACTGAAAAGGCTGCAAAGCTCGTGTTTATATGTTCAGAATGTGAAATTAAAAGTGCTTGAAACTTATTATTTTCAAATTTGAATGTTTCTTAACATTTTTTTTTCTTATTTTGCAATTATTTTACTAAAAACTTAACAATTAACAATGTTATTACTCATTTTTGCAAACATCATCATAAAAAAAAATTAATATTAATATTTCATATAAATGAAGTAATAAAAAATAAAAAAAAAATCTGATTTAAATAAAAAAAATCGATTTATTTGATTTAAAAAAAAAATCAAAAAAATCAGCCACCCTGAAATAAACTATCTATAAACGAAAATTATAAAAAAACATCGTCTGCTAAATTTGGTTGATTTTCAAACTGACATGAAAAGTTTATTTTAAAGCATATCAACATGCAATTAAACCTTAAGTGAACGAACTACCCTTCTAGTATATAAAACACTTGAATATTTGTATTCTCCTGAAAGACAGAATAACCAGAGTTCGACGATTGTTTACACCTTAAAAGTCTCCCAGTTCCACTGTTGAAAAATACAGTCATACCTCACTTAACGATTGGAAAGGAAGGGGGCAACGTAAAGCGAGGCATATACGCAATTGGTGTTGTGAAGGCCAAAATTCAAAATTGAAACTAAGCACTGCAGGTCGTATTTTTAACGATTGTTACATCAAAAATAGTGCTAAACTCATGAACGTTTCATAGAAAGTTCCATGCAAAAGTTGATGAGGTTAGCATCAGCTTTGACTGGAGCCTCGTTCGGATTCGAGTTATAGCTTGTTTGTTCAAAGTTCTTTTCCTTCTTGAATTTGTACCTAACAATCTATAAATTTGCCTGCAAAGTTGCTTCTAAAACACGAAATAACAAATGCTTTACGTCATAATCCACATTAGGTGCATTTCAACACCCGTAACCTTTAAAAATGACAGACAATTAGTAAATTATCAATCAATAAATCCCATTTGAGTAATTAGAAATTTAAGTATCATATTTCTCACTAACGGGTTTTTGAGAAAACTCGTTTGATGATAATTTTTCAATAAATACATAATTTATCTTTCTTACTAATGGCAGATCGATTTCAAGTTTTCAACCCACTTACGATTTATTTTAAATAAAAGTTTAAAACTAAACACTCGTTTAAAGTTCATTTGATTATTTTTTAAAGGCCATGAACATGATTAAATTGCAATTACTTTTAACTTTTTCACTTTTGATGAACTTCCAGCTATACGAAACAAACCCTATAGTTAAAAAAAAATGAAAAAACGATTTAACAGGGGGAGAAAAAGACGAAAACAAAATTGAGATTTCACCTCTTCTTCAAGACCGCATTCTAACAAGAAACAGATGCAAGTCTCAATGGGAAGTGCTATCTTTCTTTCGGTGATCCTCAGATGTTCTTCGATAGGACATCCGTAAACCGGTTTCGTACTGTGATTCTCTAGCATAACAACAACAACAACTATTAACCAACTGGCCTATCGAGCAATCTGGTTTTTTGGGCAGAATTTTTTATTACAGGGCCCGATTTCATAATAAAATGCAATAAAACGCCCTTTTCACAGGAACCATTTTTTTCTTAATACTTTTCGACTGCAAAATGTAGTCGTGTTGTCACAAAAACCGAACACCTTGAGTTTTTTCATAGAAAATATTTTACAAACACACCAGAAACAACTTCGACTTCATTGCACAGTCGAAAAACGTTCAAAAAAACTTCTGTATGTTCCAACCCTTAGAACAAAATAGTAAAATAAATTTTGCCTCGTTTATTGTTGGCAAAATTGAGTTCTAAACATTTTTGTAAGTTTATTAGGAGCCGAGCAAGTAATTTTCTCATGCTGTTTTCTCTCTCTCTCTCTCTGCGTCTCTGTATCAGAGCAACACATTCGATTGAAAATATACAATGAAAACCAACTTACCGATAACCTTTTCCATGTTCGGAATAACTCCTTCGAGTGTTCCGAGAACTTTCCTATGATAATCCGCTTGACTCTGGATCAAGTGCAGAACACAGACCGAAAGATCGTGTTCTTTGGCGAGGAGAGAAAACATTTCTTCTGCAAGAGCATCCTAAAAAGAAAAGCCACCGCCGCCTCATAAGATATCATAAGAATTCCTTTTCACACAGGTTGTAAACAACTTACTTTGCACTGAACCACTTTGGCCGTCGCATCGTCTAATTCTTCCTTGATGCCGTCTACTTTTGCATTTCCAGGTGTCGGTATCGAATGTCTCGTTGCATTGACATGCCTTAAGTTGTTAAAAATTAAAAGAAATGGAAAAAAAAATCCTTCTTCTGTAATTAAGTTACCTCGCTTTTGCCGAATCCATGTCCAGAGTAAGTTTACTCAATTGTTTCTTTAACTTGTTGATACTCGGAATATCGTTCTTTAAAAAAAAAACCCCCAAAAACTCTCAACTCAACGTAGCAAAATTAACGATTTACAATTCGATTAAAACGTACGTCTAGAACTTCTTGAAACTTTGTAATGACCAATTTCTCAACCTCGACTTCGTGCGTCAGAAGACAACTGGCAAGTTCGCTCTCTGCCTTTCCGCAAATGGAAAAAGTCGATCCTAAAAGGCTTCCGTCTCCGAGCAGCGAACTGCCGTCGAGCATCGTGGAAGCCAGTTGAAAGTCCGGAAGTTTTTTCTGTAAGAAAAATCGATTAAATATTTAAAGAAATCCAAGTTAAGGTATCAAAGATCAGACGTACAAGTCTCTTGTCGATTGCTGGACCATCGGTTCCTTGGCCCTGAAGACCGGCTTGTATCTTTTTGACGGCATTAGTACAAACTTGCTTAATTAGTTCCACACGTTTCTCGGCATTTACTAGATCGTCCGTCAAAACCTCAGACTTTTCAGCTCTTAAAACGAAGAAGAAAAGAAAATTCTTAACTGAAAAACAGTTCAATCAGCTGTTCAAATTTCAATAATTGATGATCTCATGTATTTATTGGCTTTTTTTAATATAAAAAGTCCATATAAGAAAATTATTATAAGCATTTTCTTACTCTGAAAAAATAAAAATAAAATTCAAATTTTATTAAAAACTAGAATGGCAAACTTATTGCTTGTCAATTTTCAAAAACCTTTTTTATTGCTGTCGATATAAATATTATCATAGAAATTAGAGACCAACATTTTGCAAAAAAAACAAAATTAGGTTCAGCTGAGCTCAGCT
Source organism: Brachycybe producta (assembly GCA_036925085.1). NCBI lineage: Eukaryota > Metazoa > Arthropoda > Diplopoda > Playtdesmida > Andrognathidae > Brachycybe > Brachycybe producta. The sequence continues at coordinate 4,440,299 of JAUPFP010000013.1, read as the reverse complement.
CAGTTTGCTGAGATCACAGCCCACCCCATAACATTCTATGCTAATGCGGCCCATCAAGCTCATCAAGTTAATGAAGCCCATCACAAGCTAATGAGGCAGAGCAAGTTCATTAAAGCCCATCAGGCACACAAAAATTTTAAACTGTGAAACCCCACGAAAACCAATTAGATATGAGTAGGCTTGCCACCTGTGGAGGACAGTCCTCCGTTTGGAAGAACTGTCCTCCGGCCAGGACCGTCCTCCACGAAGGCAAACATGTCCTCCACACAATAAATTGTATAAAAAATTAAATACGTTCGTCGAGTACATTTTCTCCGAATCCCCCTCCACGAAGGAGGAAACGTGGCAAGCCTAGATATGACATAAAATTACCAACCAAACCACAAAAGTCCACCGACCCATACGGTTTTTATATAAATCTTTATGATAAAAAAAATCCTAAATATCAAATTTAACATTTTAACTTTGTTATTTTCAAATTCGTTTATTTTTTTCTCTCTCCCACCCAACTTTCTAACAAACTAAACAAAATGTGTATTGTCTTTTATAAAAAAACAAACAAATAACTGGCCACCCACTTAACATTAGTTTATATATTTAATAAACAAAAGTGACTTTGTTTTAAGCCTTAAATTTCACTGATTCAGACTAATAATAATCAATTGCGAAAACATCTGTCTTTTTCCATCCATGTTGTTGTGTGTTTTGTACAAATGCGATGAGAGAATAGCTCTGAATATATTTAAAATTGTGTGTGACACACCCGAGAATTGACGAAGAAGAATGATTTCGAAACTTACGACTACAAATGTATTAATTATAAATTAACTACTTTTCCACGCAAAAACAATAAACCTACGTAATATTAATAATAATAAACCTGTTTTTCAATTAAGTGATATTTTCTATTATATCACAAACAAATCATTTATTAAAGTTCAAAGTCATATTATGTCAAAAAATATTTTAAAAAAGTTTATCAAATAAAAAATTCTTCTCTTCACCTAATGCAGCATATTTCATTATCTGAAAAATTCTTATTAAAATAACAGATTTATTGAACTATTTTAAAATATAAATGATACAAAATTACTTAATTGTGTAAAAATTGCAATAATTTCTACAATAATAATTTTAATTTTACAATTATTTTTGAGTTACCCCAAATTAATGTTGTTACTAGAACTTTTATAATTCAAAAACGATTATATTGTTATGTGGGCCCAGTATGGGCTGGGCTGGGTTCCAAATTGTTTACACAACGTAGGCCTCTAGCTTAAACTAAGGTCAATTTTAAACTGACATAAAAAGCATAATATCAACAAGAAAATACCCTTAAGTGATTGAACAACCCGTCTAGTATCTAAAACACTTTCAAGTTTCTCTTTATTTTGTTCCGGAAATACAAAATAACCAGAATTCGACGGACATTTACACTTTGAAACTAACTTAATCGCTGACAACTAAAAGTGGGGCGACTGAATAAGCGCCAAATTGAACAAACGCCAAACTGAATAAAAGCCAAATGGAACAAACGCCAAACTGAATAAGCGCCAAATGGAAGAAACGCCAAACTGAATAACCGCCAAATTTTTGGCTTTTATTCAGTTTGGCGTTTCTTCCATTTGGTGCTTATTCAGTTTGGCGTTTGTTCCATTTGGCTTTTATTCAGTTTGGCGTTTCTTCCATTTGGTGCTTATTCAGTTTGGCGTTTATTCAGTTTGGCGCTTGTTCAATTTGGCGCTTATTCAATTTGGCGCTTGTTCAATTTGGCGCTTGATCAGCGCCACCCTAAAAGTATAACACCCCCCCCCCCACCTCCTCCGGGCTGAAGTTGACATTAAGCCTTAAGGTTAATTTGCATTTCCGGTAAAGTAGCTATTTCAAAAATAAAGTTGGCCCAAAATAAAATATGCAATAATGTTTCTTTCACATACAAATAACAAAATAGGCCTAATTAAAAGAAGTTGCGAAATTGCACAAAATCTGTAAACCCCCCCCCCCCCCCCGTTTGTAAAACAATTAGCTAAATTACAGTTATTTTTGATCTAATGTAATTTCCACTTTTTCGTTAATTATAATTATCACGTGATTTAAATTGTGAAAAATCTAAAAATTTGTTCTTTCCCAATGTAAATCCTGCATTTTTAATCCACAAAACAGGAAAGGATATTATTATTATTATTCAACTTTAAGCTAATCACATGACAAAAGAACTTTTATATAAATAAACAAAATTCCTTCCTTGATTCTAGACTTTAGACTAAATAAATCTGAATCATCATTCATTGTCCACTTGCTAGGGAGAGGAGGTCCTCGAATACCCCCTCGAATTACCCCCTAGACTCTGGGTGCACTCGGAAACAACATGAAGGCGGAGGAGCACCTAAAAAGAAACAAACCGTGTCCAGGAACCACACTGGCTCTATCTACCAACCTTTCTCAAGAAAACAAGAACCTAATCCACATACTTGCTTTCTAGAGAAGATAGTGAACCTTACGTGTGAAGGTTAAAAATGGAAAGAATGCTTCTTTCTATGTAGAAGTCATGTTTCCAACATGGCCTCCTCATGCGAAGGACAGGCAATTAGAAATCGAGACGAGCAGAAGTTGGCTCCGCCCTTTTTATGACGAACGCACCTGTTAGAACGCAACCAATTAGAAGTCTTAAAAAGGGCTGAGCCAACTTCTGTTCATCCCGATTTCTAATTGCGTGTATGCGAAGGTTTCTATTGCCTCATTTTTGAGTAGAAAACGGCAAAATCAAGCACATTCGGGAAACAGGCATTTAGAAATCGGGACAAACACAAGTTGGCTCCGCCCTTTTTAAGACGACCGGCAACTTCTAATTGGTTTATTGTGTGGTTCGACGTTGAAAAGGGCGGAGCATGTGACGTAAAACTACATCACCAACCAATTAGAAGTTGCGTTCGTCATAACAAGGGCGGAGCCAACTTTTGTTCGTCGCGATTTTTAAATGTTTGTCATCCGGAAACTCAATTCATTAAAAAAAATTATCTAGAAGGTGGAGCAATAACCCTTCTAGAGATTTTTTTTTACAGCACATAGTTTTTCCTATTGCGCCTTCTAGTTAATAACCCTTTGAAAAACGCAGACAACAATTATATCTATTATAGTTATCGAGTTATAAATATTTTCTGAAATAAAATAGATTAAAATGTGGGCAGGAAGAACTTTTTAAAAAGTTTAAAGTGTGCGTGCGGGGGTGTCATTTTTTTAATAAAGTGGGCGAAAACAGAAGAAGAAGAAAAAGTGTTTTCTGAAAAAAATATATCCGTTTTCAAGTTCTAAATTTCTCAATTTAGAAAAACAGAAGAGGATTTTTAAATTTTTTTTTATTAAAATTATAATAAATGTGTGAGTCACTAATTCATTCAAGGGTGTTGTTGTTGTTGAAGATAATAAGCAGAAAATAATTTCATCTTTGTGTTTTCCCCATCCATGGTCAAGAATGACGCCCCCCCCCCCTAAAAATATAACCACAACAAACACTTAATTTAATATTTTAAATAGTTTCATCATAATAATAAAATATATATTAAATTAGACTTGTAAATTGAAAAATAAAAAGATTATCATCTAAATATATATATACTTTTAAGAAATGACCTGAAGACAATGAAAACACGATAATTGAGGTCAAGGAGAAGAAGAAAAACCATTTAACTTATTATGGAAATTATTTTCTGTTTTATCTTTTGCTAATTAGAAATTTAAAATAAACGAAATCAACACCCACAGTTCACTTTATAAAGTAAATAATACAATAGAACGTCGGTTATCGGAACCGTCAATTATCGGAACCAATTTCATTTTACTTATTCTAAAGCCCCGTTTTCACGATGATAGTTGTCACAGCGATAGACTAGCGTTTGCCCATTAGAATTAGCAGAGCGCATGCGCATTACCATCTTATCGGTTTATATAGGAAAGTGATTGCAGATTTGCGTTAGCAGCGCCATCTATTGATCACCAATGGAAACTGTCGATGAGACGTTCACTATAGGTTTGGTTAGGTTAGTTTTCCTATATAAAACGATAAGATGGTAATGCGCATGCGCTCTGCTAATTCTAATGGGCAAACGCTAGTCAGCGATAGTTGCTGTCATGAGAGCAGCAACTATCGCTAGAACAATCATCGTGAAAACCACATGATAGTCACTATCACACACAGGTTGTTAGAATTAGGTCAAAACTTCAGTTGGCTCCGCCCTTGTTTATGATGACTGGCAACTTCTAATTGGCTGGTTATGCTTGTCTGACGTTGAAAAGGGTGGAGCATGTGACGTCACACTTCATAACCAGCCAATTAGAAGTTGCCAGTCATCATAAACAAGGGCGGAGCCAACTGAAGTTTTGACCTAATTCTAACAACCTGTCTATCACACTATCTCGTTTGACTAAAGATAGTTGATAGTACTGTCGCGATAGTAATAGTTATTGAGTGACCATATGTAGGGAAATATCCACTTTGTAGGGAAATTTGGCTTCTGTAGGGAGAGAGAGAGGCAACACTGTTGTTGACTCAATGATATCTGTGAAGTAGACGTGTCACACTGTCATGTGACAGAACTATCACCGTTACTTCAACACGTGTAGGCAGTGAACGTTGAAAAGGGCGGAGCATGTGACGTCAAACTACATAACCAACCAATTAGAAGTTGACGGTCGTCATAGAAAGGGCGGAGCCAACTTCTGTTCATCCCGTTTTCTAATTGCCTGTCTAAATGATAGCCAGGGCTCAGCTTTTTATGCAATATCATGCAAATGTTTCTCAATTCGTAGTAAAAGTGCCAATTGTGAAGTAATCATCACAATTAGAGAACTGCAATTATACTTTTTATAATCAAAAAAAGGGCTGGTTTGAGGCTAAATGTCTGGTTACTATCAGTTGTCAACTGGAGTTTTAGCCTCTAACCAGTGTTTTGATTAAACCCGGATTGTTACTTCACAATTAGGCTGTTGGAACACAGATTGAAAAATATTTTCTTCTTATTGCATATAAATAAATCTAACCCTAATGATTAAATAATACACTTATTAACCTTTTCATCTAATGAAAGTTTTAAAAATGTACTTAACTTTGTTCACCTAAATTTTATATTTCACCTCAAACATTTTTCACGTAAATAAAATTGTTCCCATAAATTTAAATATAAAATCCCATAAAATAAATTTTCACCTAAAGTAATTTTCATCTAAACTTTTTTTTTTTTCTGAACCATTTTACCTAAACAAATTTGCCTAAAATATGCTTCCATCTAGAGTATTTTTCTCCTAAATCCTTTTTCATCTAAAATTCGAACAAAATAAGTGTATATTTCACATACAATATTTTTCATCTAAACATTTTCTATTAAAGCATTTAACCTAAACAAATTCGCCTAAAATACAATTCACCTAAAATAAAGAAACTGGTTTAGGATGCAACTTGAGATTGTGAAATTGCATTTTAAATTTTAAATCACGAAATCGGATTTTTTTTAAAATAATATTTTTTTGGGAAACTCGGAAATGAAAATATCTTTTTTTCTTCTTCTTCCGAGATTGAATTCGAACCGTTGAATGAAATTAAATAAATTGACCTGAAAACCAAACTTTTATTTCCACACCTTCTGAAAACACTGAATCCAAATGACCCCAATTCCTTTGATGCTGACTGACCTGCTGGCACTGACCCAAACCAAAGTATACCACGGCAGAAAAGAACACCAGTAAAAATACAACCCAGTCATTATTACCAAAACCAGACAGTCAGTCCTAAATTACTTTTCAAACAATAAATCACATTTCAACACATGATTTTGCATTTTTCATTTTTTGGATCCATAGTTGAGTCATTAAAGTAAAAACACATGGGTTTCAAAATTGTGCAAAACATTTTTATTTAAAAAAAACCCTATTCTTTCTAAATTAGAACTCCTTTCAGACAAGTAAAGACTATATTATAACTAGGATTGTGTAATTATAGAACTGTCCTCAAAAGGGTGGAATTTGAATGCATAAATTTAAAAAAATAGTTGCATTGGTTCATTTTTCTGACAAATTTACAATAATTATATTTTTTACATTATTATTACATAAGTCACATATTTGATTTTTACTAATTTTTATTTAACTTCATAATTTGTTTGTTTGTCCACCGCCACACCTTCTGAAATATTTGAAAATATAATTTACACTGAACGGGGATTGAGAACCCATGACCAACATAACCAATGGGCTGAGACAGGCAGTTAGAAATAGAGGAGAACTTCAGTTGGCTCCGCCCTTTTTATGACGACCGGCAACATCTAATTGGCTGGTTATGTAGTCTGACATTGTAAAGGGCGGAGCATGTGACGTCAGACTACATAACCAGCCAATTTGAAGTTGCCGATCGTCATAACAAGAGCGGAGCCAACTGAAGTTCTCTCCTATTTCTAACTGCCTGTTGGACTGAGAGCCTGAGACACTAACAACTACACCAACAAGACAAGAGGAGGATTAGATCTTAATTACTTTTGTAATTAATGCAAATAGGATAAGTCAGTGCCACCGATGCAATATATATTATGAGCTTGCAAAAAAAACTTTTTTTTTCCAACGAATTCAATGTTATGAAAATTGCTAATGAACGTTGTTGAAATTCTAAATTTTATGAAATTAATTGGTTTTGCTTTTTCGCCAAGTTGCAATTTTGTTGGACAAAAAAAATGACACTATTCACACTCTTGTGTTTACCAGACTCTTGATGTACTCGGTAAATAGGGGTTTAACTACAAAATTATCAGAAATTATATTTTATTTTAATTTTTTTTTTTACATTATTTATCATTTTTTTGTGCTAAATGTCATACATTTTCTAGTTTTTATTTTCCATTTTTTACTCCTTAATTTCCATTGTTCCATTTGTGATAATTACTTTCCATTTTTTTTAATTATTTTCCACTTTATAAATATTATTTTCCATTTGTTAGATAATATTTTCCATTTTTAATATAAATTTTAAGACTTTCTACTAATACATTTGAAGATAATAATTTCCTGTTAGGTCAAAATAGAAGATGATAAATGAATTTTAACAAGATCGATTTTTTTAAGAAATGTCAAATAAACTAACCATATGACATTCTTCTTTAAAAATTGACCAGATGAAAATGTATATATTCACCTCCAATTATAACATAATGAAAAGCAGGACATTAATAATGACAATAAATTGTCAATAGTTTTGATAAGGAAGAAACAATTCGTCCAATCACAAATTTAAATTTATTTATGCTGTGTTTTTCTTTCAAAATTCTTTCAGAAATCTTTAATTTTCTGGATTCCAATATGCTTTTTACCAATTTCAGCTATTTTCGGATCCCCTAGTTTTCCCACCCAGGACTAATTCATAACACAGACAAACAAACATTCAGTCAGACATAAGTTAAAAATAAGCTCAAGTCCAAAGTTTAAAAAGATCAACGATCTTCATTGAAATGCTTCATTCACAGCGAACGAATCGTTCTAAAAAAAAAAAACGACCACGACGAGGGCTGAATGTAGCGAGGCTAGGAGCGTGGAGAAATCGCGGCAAGTTCATTTTACACTAGTGTCACAGCACCAACACCCTTTGAGAACCACTGCATTAGAGGTTTCGAGTGTGCCGTGGCTGCACAAGCCGCATCCTGCCAGACAGGCAGTTAGAAATCGGGGAGAAAGAACTTCCGTTGGCTCCGCCCTTGTTATGACGACCGGCAACTTCTAATTGGTTCGTTATGTAGTCTGACGTCACATGCTCCGCCCTTTTCAACGTCGAACCACACAACAAACCAATTAGGAATTGCCGGTCGTCATAACAAGGGCGGAGTTAACTAAAGTTCTCCCCGATTTTTAACTGCCTGTCACTGCCAGTGCTTCACAAATACCAAATTACTATCCTCTCCAACAGGCATTTAGAAATCGGGACAAACAGCCCTTTTTATGACGACCGGCAACTTCTAATTGGTTTGTTTGTGTGGTTCGACGTTGAAAAGGGCGGAGCATGAGACGTCAAACTACATAACCAACCAATTAGAAGTTGCCGGTCGTCATAAAAAAAGGGCTTAGCCAACTTGTGTTCGTCCCGATTTCTAATTGTCTGTTCCTCTCCACTGTGTCAGCAAACTCATAACCACCATTACATAGAAGCTTTGTTAGCCTCTATCTCCAACCCCCTTGGTGTAGTTTCAGATGGAATATCCTTTGAAATGGAAATGTCTGAAATTTAACACACCGTTTCTCGCTTACACTTGCAACAACCAAAAAAAAAAAACCAACCCTCAAAACATAACTTTTGACACTTTACAAAGGAAAAGACTTTTTTTTTCCTCCGAAATATCTTTCAAACCCAAAATAGGGGAAGAAATGATTTAGGAGGAGGAGGGTTTAACGTTTGGAAACATTCCTCCAAACCACAAAAAGCTTCAAAAAGGACCCACACATAAGGACCACTCTCACCTAAAATGATGATGATGAAGTCGATCAAAGAGCGATAAAAAGTTAGTTAAGATCATGGATCCATTTTGAAGTAATGTCTCCATGAACTTCGAACTGACAATCCAAGAAGTTCCACCTAACACCACTGATGGACAACAACAACAACAAGTTCCTTCAATGTCAGTGTCACGCATTCTGAAATTGTTCACATTGGATAACATTTTCCATAGAAAGGAGAACTTAGGAAACGAACTACTGACACTAATGACAGCTAATTCGGACTTTGAACTGGAGGAACCAACAACTAGCATTGAGTTTGAAGTAGAAGCAACAGCAGCTGCTACTTGTGTACCATTGACAACGACCTGCTCCACTTCACTCTTTTCGTAAAACATTCTTCTTCCTCCTCCTCCTCCTCCTTTCTTATTTTGGTACCAAAATTTAAACAGAAAACTTTCAAGAAAATCTTCGTCTTAAGAAGAGGAATCCAACAACAAACACATTTTTGAACCGAAAATAAAAAAGCACCGAAATGTTTGTTTTAAAAATGATACAAAAAGAAAAAAAAATGAGAGTTAACTGTACATTTCGAAGACCCACCTAAACAATAACAAACGACCCACAACTTGTAATATAAACACAAAAAGGCGTTGTTCTTTTAATTTCACTTGCAGCTGGTTTTAGTTAAGAATTAAAATTTTAAAAGAGAACATCTTTCTCTCACAACAATTCATAAAAATCGGGCGTCAAAACACGATAAAGGGTTAAAAACATGATGATTAAAAGTCAAAATGCCTGTTTAAGGCAATGGTGTGGAGGATGTTAAAGTTACAAAAGTGACAACCCAGTGACCAGTGTCCACTTTGTATGTGTGTGGGTCACGGACACTCTGACCTCAAGAAAACTTTCAAGAACGCACCTGAAAGTTTTTAGTAAAAATTCATCCGGATCCATACCAAACTGACCGCCCTTTTTATGACGAACGCAACTCTAATTGGTTGGTTATGTAGTCTGACGTCACATAGACCCTACACCGCCCTTTTCAACGTGGAACCACACAATAAACCAATTAGAAGTTGCCGGTCGTCATAAAAGGGGAGGAGCCAACTTGTGTTCGTCCCGATTTCTAATTGCCTGTCATCATGACTAGTAAAATACATTATCTACGCTTGAGCATAAATGAGAAGCTGTTTCTTCTTCAAAACTCGTTAAGTCCAGTTACTCAAAAAACTGTTCAATGAAACGCAATTTCATGACAAAACCATAATTTTCATTTATTATGGGAAGCAGTTTAAAATGGCCATTGAAAACTTATTTCGAGATCATTAAAAATCGGAGTAAAAGAACGTATTCAAGAGTCTGGACTTTAAAAAGTCTTTTAACTGGAATGGACAGACACAAAAATGAATGTCAAAATTAAAAGAAAAATACAGGCAATTAGAAAACAGGAGGAGCAGAAGTTGGCTCAGCCCTTCTTATGACGACCGGCAACTTCTAATTGGTTTGTTGGGTGGTTCGACGTTGTAAAGGGCGGAACATGTGACGTCAGACTACATAACCAACCAATTAGAAGTTGCCAGTCGTCATAAAACGGGCGTAGCCAACTTCTGTTCATCCCGTTTTCTAATTGACTGTAGACAAATAGGATGGAAAAAAAAATCCTTCAACTTCCTAAAGGGCGGATGAGTTTCTGGAGTTATTCTTATGAAATCACCTCCTCCACTTGTCAACAATGAACAAACAATAACAACAACAAAAGAAACCAACTTCCCTTCCCCCCCCCCCCCATCACTAAGCCATCAGTGTTCTCTATTTTCTTCCATAAAATCCCAGTGAAATCCACTAAAAATGTACAAAAAAACTATAATAAAATAAGGAGGTCTCAATTTCACTCAAAAAAAATATCTCTCTGGCGAATTACTTTAGAAACAAAATTTCACAAAGAGCAGCTCAGAAACAGTAGCCACCGGAAATGACACCGGAAATAAAGGGCTCACACCTACGCCCAAAAGGAAAGAACAGGGGTTTGGACAGGATTGCTTTTAGAATCCTTTCTAATTATAATTATCTATCTTTGCATTGACTGTCATATGTTAAATACGGATTACATTATGGAACGCACATTGCATCCTTATTCTCTGACTAGAGTTGGGGAAATTGGGTTTGAAATTAGGACTTAGGACGGGGCGACTGAATAAGCGCCAAATGGAACAAACGCCAAACTGAATAACCGCCAAATTTTTGGCTTTTATTCAGTTTGGCGTTTGTTCCATTTGGCGCTTATTCAGTTTGGCGTTTGTTCCATTTGGCGTTTATTCAGTTTGGCGGTTATTCAGGTTTTTTGTAAATTCTGATGGTCCAAATATTGTGAGCTTTTATAGACGTCAGACTGTGCAGATTTACAAACAGAACATGCTAACCTAACCAATCCTAACCTAACCAAACCTAACCTAACAATGTGTTTATCACATTTTGGCGGTTATTCAGTTTGGCGCTTGTTCCATTTGGCGCTTATTCAGTTTGGCGTTTGTTCCATTTGGCTTTTATTCAGTTTGGTGCTTGTTCAATTTGGCGCTTGATCAGCGCCACCCTTAGGACACCTAAGGTTATTTTAAAGTGTAAACGCTCTTCAAACTATGATTATTGTGTGTCTTACAAGAGCAAAAAAAACAAACTTGAAAGTGTTTTAGAAACTAGAAGGGGAGGTATAGCTGCCTTATTGTAAAAAGAAGCTTGTGACGTCACACGGATTGAAGAAAAAATTTATGATTGTGTCCATTAGTTCGATGAATCAGTGATGATATAAAAGAAGTCATAACAAAATAATAATTCAAAACTACTTTTGTTTGAAACTTTTGAAAACGTTTCATTTCATATATTCTCAGACTAAATGACAGAATATTACATTTTTCATTAATCCGTATGACGTCACAAGTATCGTCTTAAGACAAGGCAGGTATTATAACTCAGTCACTTAACGGTATTTTTATGTTGTTATTATTTTCAATTAATCTTTTTATGTCAGTTTGAAAAGCAGATGATATATTTTTTTTAAATACAGTATTATTCTTATTATTATCTATAAAAAGTTTATTTTGAAAATACCATTAAATAATTCAGGTCCTCATTCTACTTTTTAACATACATTTTTCATATTTTCTGCCTTTCAGAGGAAACTTGAAAATCGCTTTAAAAACTAGAAGGATTAAGTCTATTTTCATAATAATATCTCTAAAAATGAGCTTTTTATTTTTAGTTAAAAATGACTCAACTTTAAGCAGCTGATACTTTTTTTTAATTTTTATAAATAAAAAGTTTATTTTGAAAGACAACCACATGCAAATACAATTGATTAAGCTAGCAGCGCATTCTAGTTTCTAAAGACACATTTCAATTTCTCTTTAATGTTGTCTCGTCTGAAATGCAGAATAATCAATCAAAGAGGTTTTTTTTTTATAAAAAAAAACATCAGCTATTTATTGATTAATAAAACTATCTTAATTTAAGGGGAAACTGTTCTTTCTCTTCTTCATATCGTCGTCTATCGTATTTTGATTGAAAATGAGGTCACTGAGTTCAGTCAATGAATCTTCCCTCCCTCCCTACTTCAGCCCATCATTAAGTGCTCTCCCCTACAATAAACACAGCTGGACAACCCCTCTTACGTCACACACACTATCTCTCTGTTTCTCATATTCCACCTCACAAATTTCAGAATAGAATATTTTGACAGATCGATTCCATATTTTATTTTTTATAATTTCATTTTTAAAATATATTTACTATAATGAAATAATGAAGGTGTTGTTTCAATGAGTTTCATTTAAGGGTGGGCCAGAAAAAAAAAGGTTTGGGGGTCAAGGTTCAACCCTGTACTACACGAATATTGAATAATATAATTTATAATAATAACAGTGTAATTAATAAGAACGTCACGTTTACACAAATAACAATATGAAAAGATGTTTATGAAACATCAATTTAAGAAGATGAAATAATTAACAATTAAGGAAGAGGGAGAAGGAGGAGGGAGAAATTGAGCGACAAAAAAAAAGGAAACATTTTTAATTAAAATTTTATTAACACCGCAAGGTGTCGCTTTCAATGTCAAAAAAAACAATGACGTCATAATAAACAAAATACACGAAAATGAAAGTGAAAAACTTTTGATATCACCAATTATATACTATATGAAAAGTGATATGATAACAAAGATAAATATAGAGGTAACGCAACTCCATATTAGAAACGCCAAAAAAATGAGTTAAAAATCGTCTGCTTTTTTGAAGCTAGAAGAAAGACGTCTATCTTGCCAAGAATGAAGACGACACAAGAGGGTGAATCTCGTACAATAAGGCAAGCTACGTGTATTTTGAAGGAGGACGACATTATTGGCGAATCTCGTATCTCCTGTAATCGTATAATAAGTTAATAACTGAAGCACTAAGTACAGTTTGCGCCCTCTACTGGGCAACACTCAGGTTTGGCACAAAATGCTCCATGTGAAAAGCTCCTAGTTGATTTACCTCTGTATATTTTATCTTGGTTTTCATTATCATTTTTAAACAATTAGGACAGGGGGGTATTCAAACAATGGCCCGCGGGCCACATCCGGTCCATTAAAACGATTTTATTTGCCCAGTCAATATTTTATGTAAAATAGCTTTACAGACAATGATTTACTGTCATTCAGGAGCAAAATTATGCGAAACTAGAAGGGTAACTCCACCACTTACGGGTAATTGTTTTTTCATGTTGATATATCTTTCAAAATAAACTTTTTATAAGAAAATTATTTTAAAAAAAACATCGTTTACTTAAATTTGGGTAATTGTCAAATTCTAAAAAAAAAGTTTACTTTGAAAGATATCAACATAAAAATACCACTAAGTGATTTAGCCACATTTCTAGTTTTTAAAACGCATAGAAATTTCTCTTTCTTTTACACATGAAAGATAGAATATAATCCAAATTCGACAAGCGTTTTACCTTTTTAAAAACCACCTGAAATATGGTTTTTAAACAGCTGATTTTAGAATTTACGACAATTCTGTTTTGTTTTTCAGCGGCAGAAGCAGTTTTAGAAACTAGAACAGTTGCTCAATCACTTACGGCTATTTTTTTCATTTAGATATCTTTCAAAATAAGCTTTTTATAAACAAAAATTAAAAAAATAACGTCGGCTTAAAATTGAGTCATTTTTAAACTCTCATAAAAAGCTTAATTTTTTTAAAAAATATCAACATTGAAAATACTCTTAATACTTTGTACACAGTCATGAGTTAAATGAATTGAAATTAAATGTGTTTAGGTGAATTATACGGAATCCAGTTAAGGACACATGGACCAAATAAAAATTGACTTTGTTATTAATATTTTAAATTGAAAATACTAAATCAATATTTTGTCAATAGTTTCTATAATTATATTTAAGTATTAGCTCAATATTTTCAGTTTATTAACTGAATAAATTGAATTTGATATATTGTTTGGTTGTCCTTCACAGGGCTCTGTAGAACACGTTTATTATTTAAATTATCAGGTGTGTACTAGGTATAAGGAGAAATTTAAAGTTTGTCGTCATATTGGTGTTTTTCAAAATAAACTTTTTTTTATGACCACACAAATTTAAAAATTATCGTCTGTTTAAAGTTATCATTTTCAAACTGACATAAAAAAGCTTATTTTAAAAGACATCAACATGAAAATACCCTTATACCTAGTACTCACCTGATAATTTAAATGCATTTAAATAATAAACGTGTTCTACAGAGCCCTGTGAAGGACAAACAAACAATATGTCGAATTCAATTTATTTAGTTAATAATCTGAAAATATTGAGTTAATTACTTAAATATAATTATATAAACTATTGATAAAATATTGATTTAGTATTTCAATTTAAAATATTAATAATAAAGTCAATTTTTATTTGGTGTTCATGTCATTAACTGGATTCCGTATATTTCACCCTAAACTCATTTAATTTGAATTCATTTACCTCATGACTGTGTACAAGGTATTACAGGGCTCTGCTGTAGAACACGTTTATTATTTAAATGCATTTAAAATAGCAGGTGTGTAGTGTGTACTAGGTAATTACCCTTCTACTTTCTAAAAACACTTTCAAGTTTCTCTTTCATTTTACACCTCTTTTCTGAACCGGAAAATGTGATTTTTATTTTGACAAGAATGTGACATAATTGAAAAATTCAAATATAAAATAAAAAAGATATCTTTGTTGTTTCATAACAATGTGTGTGTCACACACACAAACAGGTTTCTTCTTCGTTCTTCATTTTAGGGTTGAATAATAATAATAAATTAAATGTATAATAATACAAGGTCATTTTGTCCAAACATCAAAGTAAATAAAAACGAAACAACTTTCACTTTGGTTCCCATCAGTTTTTTTTTAAAAAAAGTCAAAACCCAGTTTCCATCTTTTCAACGATTTCTCAAACCCCCTTTTTTCACACACAAAATAATATGTAAATTCAAAAAGAACAACTAGAACTTCCGATGATTTCCGACTCTTACTATCGGAGCCACCGAACTTTCAACTCATCAATCACCCTTGAACTTCTATCTTTTGGGCCCACAAATCTAAACTCAAATATAATCCTTGGCGCGATCATCTATTTTCACCCTGAGCCCACTAAATTCACATCTGGGCCTGGAAAATCACTCCTAATACCTTCTTGTTTCCATTGGGGTGAAAATTTTAACTTTTTGAAAAATTTTCAACTGGTGAAAAATTGAACAAATGTGCCCCCCCCCCCCGCCTATGATAGTGAATGGGCCGAGGGCCACATTTCTTCTAATTTTCACCAGTTGAAAAATTTTCAAAAAGTTCAAATTTTCACCCCAATGGAAACAAGGCCTGAATTATTTATTATTTCTGGGCCGTTTTTTACTTTCATTTTTGAGGACTCTTTTAATTCCACTTTTTAACTATTTAATTTCACATTTGAGCCCCTTTATTTCACTTCTGAGACCTGTATTACACACTTATATGCCCTCTATTTCATTTCTGAGCCCTCTTATTACACTTCTTGGTCCTATATTTCCCTTGTGGATCTTTCTAATACATTGTTGGGTCCTCGATTTCCCGGCTGGATCCCTTTAATACACTTTTGGACCCTCTATTACACTTATAGATGCCTCTAAACCACTTTTGTGCCCTCTTGTTACACTTCTGTGCCCTCTTGTTACACTTCTGTGCCCTCTTATATCACTCCTGACTTTCCTGAGCCCTCATTTCATTCCAGAATCCGCTTCCGAGGCCCTCGAGTTCCTCTCCACAACACTAAAAACACCTTTTTAAGCCTTTTTTGTTATGAAAAGGGCTTCGATATCGATCGTTTTCACTGAAATTAACTGTCAGAACGCTGTCACACATGAAAACATATGATGTTTGAATGTCAATATGTATGAGTTTCAAAAAAAGAGTTATTGTGATTCAAAGCGACAGAGAGAAAGAAATAAGTAAGTTTCTGTGTGTCTGAACGTACCTTGCAAACGTCTGATCGGCCAATTGCTTCACTCTAAAAAGCTGCTTCTTCATATTTCTTTCACTCAAAAACATTTTCAATTAACTCAGAAATAAACTTAAAAGCACGTGTAACAAACAATCGATCATCGAAAACAACCGAATCCAACTTTTTTTACATATAAAAAGCGAATCATTTCGTGAAAAAATATAACAACGCCCTTCTTCTCCATCTTCTTCGAGAACGTAAAAAAAAAAATAGAAACGCAACTCATTTGCTCATGATCGCCAACAGTGGCGCTGCACTCGGATTCTTACTTTATCATCAAAAAAGTAATAAGAAAAAAATATAAATTCATGACTGACTTGTTGACAAGCTTATACAAGAGAACCGCAAGCGACGCTAGGATCGCTGCAATACATCATTACCATGTCATTACGCAACTATTCATCAGTAGATGTCACTAAACAACACAAAATTAATTCTGACTTATGATTGGTTAATCGCTTACACGTGACTACCAATTTCGCAAAGTAAACAGGCATTACGACAAGTATTTGAAACTACAACTGATTTCCCAAGGGATTATATAAATTGTGTTTAAATACCCGCCATATTAGAACCCACTTTATATTCAAATAAAAGGCGTTTCATGCTTCAAAACATGACTGTTAGTTAATCAGCTAATGCGTTTGTTCCTCTCTAGAGTTCTAGCAGACGATTTTTGCATAATATGAGAATATTTAGGAAATACTGACTGAAACATGGATAAATCACGCAAAAATAAAACTAAAAACGTAAAGAGCAGACATAAAAACGAAAGTAAGGTTGTAAATAACACAAGCGACATTAAACACGACAGGTAAAAAAGGGTTATTTCACAGGACGACGGTAGAGGTACGGCTAATGTGGCATTTCATTGAGAACAATGGCAGTTTGTTTCATTACTTTATGTAAGGGCCACAATAGCCCTACTTCAACTGTTTCGACGACGTTTCTTGTCTATTCAACGAATGACACTTGCAATTATTCTTCAAAATATCAGAAATGGATCTTTATAAACAAAAGATCATATGTTTTTTAATGTTTTCAGAAACGATGACAACGATTTGGATTCTCGACCGATTCCCTCGACTTTATTTCGAAGATTTGCTAAACGTTTGTTTCTCATTGGACTTGCTTTGTGTATCGGTTATTTCTTTCATAATAAAAAGCAGTTAGATATAGACGGATACGTTGCTTTTGTCAGATCGGATGGTTTCGTAAAGAGAAGGGCTTATGAGGTTTCGTGTTCGAACGATTACGACAAGGAGAAAGGACAATTCGATGGTTATATAGTTTCGTACGGATTGTATCTTCACAAACTCTTACTTTACTTTTATTTCCATCCAGATTGCTTGCCTAAACGATGCGGAAGAGTTGTCACGGACGGAATCGTCTCTAATGAAGACGCAGATGCAATGCTCAGGTTTGAGATCGAATCGTGCAAATTACATTCACAATTTATATTTTAAATAACTTATTTCTTATGTTAATTTTCAGGATTGCAATGAAAGGTTTTGCATTCGGAGGTTCTAACGGTGGAGTATGTCATGTGTAATTTACTTTAGACAAATTATTTCCGACTTTTAAAACTTGTTTCTAAATTATTAGGCTTCTATTTTGGACATTAACTCTGGTGCCCTTTCGAAAGGAGACGATTTTGTAAACATTTTTCGGTATAAAATTACATAAAATATCGTTTTTTTTTTATTATAAACTAACTATTGTAACTTCGAAGATTACCCGAAGCCAAAGACGTCTTTACATACAAAGATTTCAAAGTGTTTAGGTAAAAATTTACATATTTAGCTTTGGAACTGTTCGTTATATTGTTTAACTTTTTTTTTGCTTGAAAAGTAATATAAAGAATAAGATACTAATGCAAATCGGAATGGAATTCGGAGCAAAACCGCACACACTTTTCTTAACTAGTCCAACTTTCTTTTCTAAAATGACGACTAAACCAGCAAAGACGATCCACGACGAATATTGGCACCCACATGTCGATAAAGTCTGAAAGAATTATTAAAAAAATAATGTAAGGTAGTTAACTCTTCATTTTCAAACTGCCTATCGTGTATTTTAGGAAACTTACGAGACATTCCATTACACTTCCTTGCTCTATCTGGGAACGTATGGAGAAGACTTTAAAGGTGGCCGATTCGTCTTTCTCGATAAAGATGTGAACCGAACTGTCGAACCACGAAAAGGTTATAATAACTCTTTAGAAAATCTTCTGGTGGCTAATAAGTAAATTATCGGACTAAAATTTACTACTTTAAAACTTCATTAAAAATTTTGTTTAAGTCTCTTAGAAGCTAGAATAGTAGGTAAATATGCTAAAAGTATTTTTCAAGACAATAACTTTGCTGTAATATTTTATTTTGAAATGTGCGGTCGTTTTCGAAACACTTTGGATGCAACTCAAGAAGCTGGCTATGTTTTGAGGCACCTTACATGTCAAAAATAAGACAAAATGAAAAACTTTGAAAGTGTTTTTATAAACTTGAACGGGCAACTCAATCACTTAAATGTAATTTCATACTGATAACTTTTTTTTTAAAAAAAATGTTGTGTGTTATTTTTTAACTTTTGTACATAAAAAGTTTATTACCAGAGTTTAAATCAAAGTTTATACTGAAACTACACAATAACAAGTTAGAAAATCAGCAGCTGTTCATCAAGCATCTTAATAAAATTTTGACATGAACGATGCTTCATTATTTAAACATGTCAAACTTCTTCAAATCAAGTTTTTCACTTTCGTGATTTTCAACATCCATTTTATACATCTAGAAAAATACCGTTGAGCCAGCTTAAAAGTCTAAATGTAATCGTTCTTATCTCGAAGGTCGAGTTTCGATGTTTACTTCCGGCTCGGAAAACCCACATTTCGTTGAGAAGGTGGAATCCGGAGAAAGACACGCAGTTACGATATCGTTTACCTGCGACAGGAAATCAGCGATACGAGATCCCGGTTCATAACTTGAATAAGAATTTTTTTTTTTTTACTTTCGAACGAAAAAGAAAAACATTTTACACAAGCACAAAGAAAACATTAAGTTGATCATTTTGCAAGAAGTTGACAACAACATTGTTAATAAAGTTAGTTTCACATTGGGGTTTAGTTTTTCCCTTCTTCTGGTGTTATTTTTCGTCCCTCTATTTTGTTTCCATCTTTCAAAATCTTAGATGTTAAGCTATTAAATACATATGTATCTTTTACGGGGTTAAATGTAATTAATAAATCAAATTAAGAAGAGTAATAACATTTGAAGAAATAAAGCCAAATATGCAAGTATGATGAGCATTATTTTTTTTGCATGCCAAATAGAAAGCGAAGTTACGTCTTTATAGCTAAGATAACTATTAATCGAAAGAGATTAAAGCGGGTTCCGAAGGATTCATTTGACCATTAGGAGGAGGAGGAGGCGGTGCCTGTCCTGGAGAAGTTCCATTTGGAGCCTGCATAACACCGTGAACTGCAAAAGAAAACAAACCAACACAAATCACTACCGGTACTAAATTTATTAAATTACAAATGTGTTATGTTGTACCAGGCTGATTCGGTATTTGTTGCGGCAGTTGTTGTGGCAACTGTTGTGGATATGACATCGACATTTGCTGTTGTTGTTGCTGCTGCTGCTGCTGTTGCGGTAACGGTGGTAAACTATTTGCAAGACCTGAATATGTGTAAGTTCCAGATTTGTATTAGTGGCGCCCTTAAGATGGTTTATATGAACAACTGATTTTCGAACTCTTGATTATTTTGTCATTCAGAAGGGCAAAATTAAGAGCAACTTAAAAGCTTTTTAGAAACTAGAAGAGTGGCTTAACCACATCCATTAAAAAAGTTTTAAAAAGTTTTAAAAAAGTCATTTTCAAACTCACACAAAAAGCTTATTTTGAAAGAGATCAACATGAAAATACATTTCAGTGATTCAGTTACCTTTCTAATTTTTAAAACACATTCAAAGTCGATCTTCATTTTGCACATGAAAGACAAAATAATCAAGAGTTTGCACTTGTTTACAGTTTTAAAACCACCTTAACTATGTAAAAAAAACTGAATTATTATTTAAGTTGGTTTTAAAGTGCAAATACTTCTCAATCTCTGATTATTCTGTCTTTTAAATACAAAATGCAGAGAAACTTAAATCTGTTTTAGAAACTAGAAGGATGGCTAAACAAATCCAAGGGTATTTTCATGTTCATATCTTTCAAAATAAGCTTTTTATGTTAGTTTGAATCCAACTTTGAGCAGACAGCGCTCAGCAAACGATATTTTTTTTTTTTACAATTTTTGTCTTTAAAAAGTTTATTCTTGAAACATATCAAAATGAAAATACACTTAAGTGATTAATCTACAATTCTACTTTCTTGTTTGTCTTAATTTTTCTCTTCTAAACGACAGAATAATCAGAGTTAAAAAATCAGCTGTTCATAAAACTATTTTTTTAATAATAATTCCTAATATTTTGAGAATTTTAACAAAAAAATCGTTAAGATATAACAAATAACACGACCTTGCATGTTATAAGATTGGAATTCTGAACCAGGCTGTGGACCTTGAGTTTGATAAGATGGCTGCTGCGAATGTTGCGGAAAATGGTATTGAGAAGTCGGATATTGTTGAGGTGCATTTCTAATTGGAGATTCGTTGTTTGTGACGGGAGGAGGAGGATGAGGAGAATTAAAGCCATGTGGAGGTGGAGACATATATCCGCCACCGCCCTGCGGTGGATAACCCGAATTAGCTGCCATTTGTCGCATGTATTGCTGCTTCTGTTGTTCTTGTCTTAGCTGCATTTCTATCTCTTGCTCCTGCATTCGCTGTAAAGCAATCTGTCGTTGATAATGCAAATATTCCTGCTTCTTTTTACGCATTATCTCTAATTTTTGAGCCATCTGAATATGACGCAATCGTTCTGCTTCTTCGGCTTCGCGTCGAAGACGCTCTCTATGTTCCTCTCGCAAAGCATCGAGAGCGGCTCGAGCGTCCTTTGCCTGAGATAGTTTATCTTGAAGTCCCTCGTAATAGACTGAAAAAGTTAATGAAGATTATCTTTAATGAATTAAATAAAAAAAAATTAGCATTAAGAGACTAAAGACTCCAGAGTTGAATGTGCTGCAGAAATGTCACAGACTCGCAATTTTAAGTGAAATTTGACGTTTCCAAAAACATGGTCTCGATTTTAACTACAAATCAATAATTGAAATAGCAATCTCATTTTGAACGTTGTGGTTAGGTACCAAGGTCTTTTAGTTGGAATAATAAAACAGGGTTTTATTTTGCGCCCTTTTGAATTATGCTAATCATTTTTGACCTCAAAAAGGTCCATTTTGCTAACAACCTTTCGTTTTTCAGAAACATCTTTCAGCTTTAAGAAAAATTGTATGTATATTTTTATATGTTCTTCAGGTAACAAGATATTTTCACGTCGTTTCGAACTACCGTTTAGTTACCAGGGCCATTTGAGTAAATTTGGAACGGCAAAATTGACTATGACTCGTAGCGTGTGCAACTCCAAAGTGCTTAGGCTCTTAAATAAAACTATCTTAAGGTGTAATTGCCTCTCTTATCGTCCTGCTCTTGAATAAACCTGAGTAGCTGCGAATGCATCGCCGTAATGTTCATAAAGCAAGTCTGAACTGTAGAATCGACGGCGATGCTACGACCTCGACTCGAATTACTTTTCATTCTATTGAAAAATATCTCCAAATTGCTACGCAAAGTTCCGGCAAAATCTTCCAATTCGTTGATTTCTCCATTTTGATGTTCGTCGTTTAATTTAATAGGATAAACAATCGGCACCACGGACTGAACTGCTCCCCCATGTCCAGGTCCTCCAAAAGAGCTAGGAGCGCTCGCAGGAGCGCTTGGCACTGGGCCACTCAAACTATTGTTCGCCATCGTATTCATGTTCCCTACTCTCGCACCAACAGATCCACCGCCATCAATATGTTTCTGTTCCCAATAGTTACGATTCAAATAGCGCGATAACTCTGGTGGATCTGAATCTAAACTACTGTCCAATGAAGGAGCCGATGACTATTTTTTATTTTAATAAAAAAACAAGACAAATTAGTCAAAGCGATTTTTTTAGTTTGTTTCTAAAACGTACCACAGTTGGATTAGGATTTGTAAACGAAGACAACAATGAATTAGTCGCACGTAATTTCTAAGAAAAATTAAAGCAAATATTGGCAATATGACTCTTTGATTTGTTTGAAATGAACATAAAACTGAGCCCTTACTTCTTTCTCTTTGTTCTCGGCTTCGCTTTTTGATAAAGCGAGTGCAAGTTGCAAATCCTCTTCCTCCTGAATCTCATGATCGGATCTTGCCGGAGGAACCTACAAATAAGAAATTAAATCATCAGAAATGTCTTGCACAACAAAACAGTTCAAAATCTATTTAACAAACCTGCGGTTGCTGCGAAAGAGAACTACTAAGGTATTCTTGTGGCAGTTCTGTTTCATTCGGTTTCTGACCCGTCGCAATCGGTCTAATAAAAACGATTAAGTAGTGTTTTAAGTGAAAATTTGTTCATATAAACAACTTTGAATCATAAGGCTGATGAACTAGAGTTAAGTGGTTAAGTAGAAGCTCATAAAAACTCCAACGTTAATAAAAGCAAGCACTTACTTGCTGAGAGTGTCGTAACACGAATCGCAAACACGTACTTCCTTTTCGAATCCGATACGAGGAATCGAGAGGCTTTTCGACGAACATTTGCCACAAAACACTTGTCCACAGTTACGACAGTGATGCTAATAAAAAAGAAATAGAAAAATTTATTCGGCCGTAAGCAACACACATGCAATAAAATGGTTATACTTTTCTCTGTACAACTCCGAACTGAGCACGGCAACGATGACAACAATCACCATCGACCCAATCTGGAGCTTGATCTGCAACAAACATCGCATCGGTTTCTTTCATAGCTGGAAATGCGTAACCTTAAAACAGCCAAGAAGAATTAGGGTTAATAACGATTTTCAAAACCATCATCGACCCACGACAAAGATAAAACCTTCGACTTTCATCAAGTTTAAAGTGTCTTGCATAGCACGGAAGTTCGGTTCGTTACGAAACGCGTACGCCCAAGTCTGAATCAACTCTAGGATCTTCGATTTTACAGTTTCGTTAGTTGTGACCTAGCCAGAAAAAAAAGAGGCAGTAATAAAGGTAAGTTGAAAATCGTTTCAATTTTATTTCCTATTTGGACAATATCCAGGAAAAAACAAGAATAGTCTTTTTTTAAACAACTTACAAGAGTTTAAAGATTTTTTTTTTTCAAATTAGACGAATATAAAAAGTTGTAGAGATGATTTGCAACGTAATCTTATGAAATTTAACTTTTTATTTGCAGTTTGGTCGAAATAGTTTGCTTTCGAACTGCCATATTTCAATATATCGTCGTGAAAATGGTAAAAGCGTTTTCTTTTACTCTTCTAGTTTCAAATAAATATTTTGATTTGATTTTCAAACAGCTATTAATCAAAATCTGGTTATTATGTTCTTAGGAGTAACATAAAGAATAAACTGAAAGCGTTTTCAAAAGTAGAACAGAAAAATCAAATTATGAATCAAAACAAGTTAAGATGGTTTTAAAGTGTAAACGTTATAATTTATAAGAATTTCGGGTTTTCTGCGTTCCATTTTGAAAGATATCAATAAGAAATCGAAGTGTTTTAGAAACTTGAAACGCTTTCCATATTATGAAAATTAAAACTTTTTATGCATGGTTTCAAATTCTTCAAGTTGGGCCCAAAATACGAAGAAAAACTTAAAATCTAGGCATTTTAAAAAACGTAAAACGTTAATTTTGAAATATACAAAACACGAAAATACTTTTAATCTTACATGAAAATGCTAAAAGCACCATGAATTAGGATTATTCTACCTTTAAGACGCAAAATTAAGAGAATTTGTTCCAAATGACAACAATTTTAAGCAGACATTTTTATTCCTCGTCTATAAAAAGTTTATTTTGAAAGATATTAACATGATTCAGCTACGTTTTTCTAGTTTCTAACACGCTTCAATTTCTCCTTAGTCTTACTGCTGAACACACATAGTTTCTTTAAGAAAACGTTCTTGTTGCATTTTTTCTGGATAATGTCAAAAAAATGTGAAGCAATTTCTCATTTTAAACAATCAAATGTGTGCTTATATGCCTTTGTAAGATCTTTCAATTCTTCCATAAACTGTTTCGTAGCAACTTCTTGGTGTATCGGAGCTCCGCAGTTCTTTATCCAAGATTCGAGAACCTTCACAAGTAATAAAACAATTACGAACATCAATGAGACGACGGTAGCAATCGATAAGCTTCAAATATCGATAAAATTACCTGCAGAGCATACAACACGACGTGTGGATTTGGAGCGTATAACTTCTTTTTTAGAGCATTCAGAGCATATTTTGGTCTAGATGTGACATAGAAATAAAAAGTTTAAAGTCACATTTAAAAATTAGGTTTACTGGGTTATCAATAAAAAAAAACAAATAACTGTCGTTATTTGTAGATAACTTGCAAAAATTTGAAAGAAAATCACAAGAAATTTGAAAACACGTACAAATAACAAGAAATATTAGCAGAAATCTGCAGAATCTACAGAAATCCACAGCAAATTGGTTTAAAATTCGTAAAAAATCTAAAGTAAATTTGTAAAAATGTACAAAAAAAAAAAACTGGAAATATTAGTAAAAACGTGCACTTAACTACAAAAATTTAACATAAAATTGATCGAAACGTTCAAAAGTCAGCAGTAAATTTACACAAAACCACAAATATCAACAGAAATTTGGGTCAGGATAAAAAGATGAAGGAATGAACGGGATGAACATTGGGGTAACTGTAAAACCCGACACAGAATGCATATAGAATAAGACGAACACTATTTTAATTAATGAACACACATTTTAAAGGGATGAACAGAAAGAAATAAAAGGATGAACATGGTTTTAGGGGGGATGAACATGGTTTTAGTTTAGGTTAGGTTAGGTAACCGAACCGAACACCATAAAACCATGTTCATCCCTTTAAAGTATGTTCATACTTTTATTTCTCTCTGTTCATCCCTTTAAAATGTGTTCATTAATTAAAATATAGTGTTCATCTAATTCTATATGCATTCTGTGTCGGGTTTTAGAGTTACCCGAATGTTCATCCCTTCATCTTTTTATCCTGACCCCAGAAATCTGCAGTAAAATACTCAATTTAAAAAAAAAATGTAAAGAAAAATATAGAAAATTACAAGAAACTTATAGAAATCTACGAAAAACTTGTAGAAATTTATCAAAACTGGTATAAAAACATTAAAAAAGTCAACCAATCTGAAAAAAATCACGAAATCTACGAGGAATTAACAAACAACTTTCCAAAATCAACAGGAAAGTACAAAATCAGTAAAAAAAAAAAAAAAATCGGCAAGAAACTTGTAGAAATCTACAAGAATGTGTTGAAATCGTCAGAAAAAATTGTGAAATCTGCAGATTTTTGCATTTTTAATCGATTAATTTTCGTAGAATGAAAACTTACAAAACGTCTCCCTGCCTAATACAGTCGCATAACAACAAAGTCGTATTCCAATCTGGTTCTAATAGCAGAATACTAGTAGCTTTATCTAAAAATGAAAAAGAAAAAATGATTGAAAAAATAAAGATAATTGGGCGTGGTCGTCCAACAAATACATCAGCCAATCAGATTTTGTGTCTTATTCATTTTCTATGGAAGACGGACGACAAACGGACATTGAATAAAACAAGAGAACCAAAGTGATCATTGGATTTCTCGTCTCTTTCTGCATTCAATTCTAGAATTTAAAACTCACCCAGAAGTTTGTCGAAGTTGGAAGTTCCTCTGAACATACTTTAGCTATCACAATTGAAGGAAACGTCAGAGATATTTGCTTATTTATCAAGAAAAACAACGAGAACAATAAGCAAATCATATGACAAATCGTCACAATTTTATGTGTCACGCTAGATGGCAATAAAATCGCTAATGATAAATGCGGCTTACGTGCTGCCATCTAGTGCAGATTATGAAAACATATCTATAAAAAAAACAATTGTTGTCTATGACGACAGACGACACTTCCGATGACGTCACGAAAACAAAATGGCAGCCACCATGTCGCAAATAATTCGTCTTAATGTTTCAAGAAATTTGATAAAAATTACCATAAATTCAGCACGAAACTTGTATTTAACGAAAAAACTAAACGATTCTTTCAATGTTCAAGATACTGACGATTTTAACGAAAGAGTATTGAATAGTTCTATTCCTGTTATTGTTGATTTTCATGCGACGTAAGTCTTACTACTGACCATTGCGCAATGCTATGGTTATGTCAATGTGTCTCACTATACTGAAAACGTTAAAGAAAATCAAAGACGTATTAAGAAAAAGTGTATTGTTGTCGTACATAAAAGCAAGGCCATTAAAATCTTGTTATTCAAGACTATTTGAGATTACTACTTTTCTGTAAAATGTTTGCAGTACCGTGTGACCCATTGACATAACCAGAGCTTTATGTAACAGGCGAAGTTGCCTCCGTATGACGTCACAGCTTTTTAATGAATTATACAGTAACGTTATTTATCTCTGTTAACGATTAAATAGATGTCATACGATTGATTGTGTCTCAACTTAATGATGCAAAAAACTGTACTAAAAGCTAATTATAATTTTCATTTTGTAGCTGGTGTGGACCCTGTAAGATGTTAGGTCCTAGATTGGAAAGTATTCTGTTGGGCTATCAAGGGAAGGTCCATTTGGCCAAAGTAGATGTCGACCAAAATACGGACCTTGCCTTTGAATATGACGTAATAAAAGTTGATCGTGTTTTTTTTTGTTAACAAAAATATGTTTTTGTCGTTTGTAGGTTTCTGCCGTTCCGGTTGTGGTTGGAATTAAAGGTGGCAAAAAGATAAATCAGTTCATTGGACTTAAAGATGAAGATGAAATTAAAAGTTTTATAGATGAACTTGTGGGACCCACATGAAAATTTAAATGTTACTTGTGTTATTTTGTATTAAATCTGTTCAATAAAGTCATATTTCTTCATCTTTGATTTCGTTAAACTTCATTAAGATATGTTTGATGAACAGCTAATTTTCATACTCTGGTTATTCTACATTTCAGGAGAAATTGAAAGTGTTAAAAACTAGAACGGCAGCTGAATAACAAAATCTTATATAGACAAAAATTAAAAATATCATCATCTTAAAGTTAGCTCATTTTTAAAATGACATAAAAAGCTTATTTTAAAAGATAAGAAAATGCCGTTGAGTGATTGAGCAACATTTCTAGTTTTCAAAACAGTTTTTCTTATTATTGCTCCTAAAAATAGACTAATGAGAGTTCCAATTGGCAGATTTAAACTTTTAAAAACTCTAGAATTACAAAATTTCTATTTAGGGAAGGATCGCACATGCTGAAAACCACAAGAAATTCTGTGTTAATTTGCAGTCTAAGATATAATTCAGTGGGATTTTTTGCATGTGATTCTTCCCTAACCCTTCTAGTTTCAAATGAATCTTAAAACTTGCTGTAGCCCTTATAACATAAATAATATATCATTTCCTTCACCTTTTCTCACATTATGCAGGGTCAGCTATACAATATAAATAAACATTGAAAAAAAAACAACCATTGGAGATATTCAGGTTATTCGTTGAATGTTTAAATAAATGTTACTTTCTGGAGTTTTTTCATTAAAAATTGTTTTCTATTCTTGTAAAGATTGAAAAAATAAATTTCCTTGGATAAGATTCTTAGTAAAAAAAATATTAAACATCCGTTCAACATCCAGGAAACGAATTAAATTTAGCTTAATAGCAAAAGAACTGGTATATAATCCATAAAAAATAAAATTTAGAGTACAAACGAACAAAAAAAATGAAGCAACAAAGTTTTTGCTTTAAATTCTTTTGGCTTTTAACAGTCTTTAAAGTTTGTTTCAGTACTAATGATAGGGAAATAATTCAACCTCTAAATAATCATCACGAAATAAGTAAACGTTTTTGGAGAGTCTACGATGGAGGTAATAAGACAAATCAGCTTCCTAACTTCAAACCGAAAACTTAGCAGATATCCTTAAAACATTTTAGCCGAGGCAAGGACTTTAGAGAGACGCAACTTGAGAGAAGTTGCTTACGACGATACAAACAGTAAGTTCTGCTAATATCAAGCTCATTCGAAAAAACTAATTTAACCACGTTTTTCATTTCTTAAACGCGTTTAAAATCAATTAGCAGATGAAAACTTTGTACAAATACAAGATATTGACGAAATGAGTCTCGGACCAGAAGAACTTCAAGTCGATTTCGACAGTCCAGGTTTGAATTAAGTGCCTTTAAAAAAAGAAGAGTCATAATAAATTACTGGTAATTTCTTAATTTCAGAATATCGTAAACTCGCTTTACAACAAGATGAACTTCAACCAAATGTCTACGACGAACGTCAGATCATTTTGAAATAAAACGAATTAAACAAATCTTAAACAATTGTTATAAAGGCACGGTTTATTTTTCCGTAAAATGGAAACTGTAATTAAATTTCTCTTTTAACAAAACAAAATAAAAAATTATAATAGACAAAAAAATATTTTTGTAGCATAGTTTCAGTCGGTTGCTTCGAGACGAGCCGATATCTTTCCCTCCCAAAAAGGTAAAAGTTCGTTGTCTTCCGTTATCTCTTCAAAGACTGCACCGATCGAAGTGTCGTCGCATGTTCGCTTGAAAAAATATCTATAAAAAATCGTTAAAATGAAATCGATATATCATAAATTAAAAACCTAGATAGTCCAGAGTGTTTCACGTGCTATGAGACGTGGCCGATTTGGCGGTTCCAAAGTTGCTCAAATGGTTCTAGCAGCAAAATAATAGGATTCTAAGACTTTCCGTGAACTTTCTACCGATCTATTTTCCTGACGAAATCTATTTTTCTTGACTTTTCAAAGCTCAAATTCGACCAGGTTATATCTCGAATTCAAACTTTTATTGCTTTAAAATGCTGATAGATCAGATTTTCGCTTCAATCTTGCGGTGAAAATGGATCGTGATTGCTCAATTATTGTTAAAAAGTCAGTTTGAAGAAAAATTTCTAGTTAGAATCGAGACCATGTTTTTTTCTAGACGCATCAAATTGAGTCTGGCGTCACGCAGCACGCACGCGCACACGTTGGAATGTCAAAGGCTCTTAAATCAAAATTCACAAGTTTTCGAGAGACAAACCTGTATTTTCCTTTCCTTGGAACCAATGATTTGAACTGTCTAAGAGTAATTTCCGTTCCTGGAAACTTTGATAAATATGGAAGAGACTCGCCGTTGATCTGGTAAATTACAGAAATGGTTTCGCGGACGGAAGCTGAAGTAGTAGAAGACGGAGGAGGTGGACATAAGTTGGAAGGTTTTTTGTTCGTTCTTGGTCTACTTTGATCATTCGAGTAATAAGAAGAAGATTGTGACGCACAATCTCTCGTTTCGTGTTTAATCGCAGAGTGCCTATACGTTTAAAAAATCATACAAACTTCAAATAAGTATCGGTTTCTTAAAATATAAATTCGAAAATGAATTACTGTGTCGAATGCGAGAATCTCCTGTTTTCGAGCTGCGCCACGCTTTCTCTCGAACTTATCGTAGAACACGAACGTCCGAGTTCCGACCGAGAAGTGGCTAAACTGTTTATCGATCGACCGAGACCCTCGTCGATCGAACCCAAACGATGGCTTGGATTCAATCTGTAATGACTGCGATAAACCGTAAAATATTTTTTTAAAAAAACTTGTTAGTTTTTAAATCATAATTCTACGTACCGTTCGTCCTCGTTTGAAATTTCCATTTTAGTTGATCTATACTTATCATCGGAATGCGTATCGCAATACTTCTTCGCGTCCATCACCCAAGAAGACACTCTGAAAAGCCAAGAAGCATGTTTTAAAAACTCAATAATACAAAACCAGAGAGATAAAAACTGCATTGTACTTTTCTCGAGGTGAAAGTTCTCCAGACGAATCGCCGAAAACACGAGAAATGTGATCATCCAAAATACTCTGGGCTTCTTCCTTCTGAAAGAAAAAAAGATTCAAATATGGTTAAATGTTTTCAAAGTTAGAAAAAAAAAATCATAATATTAAAAACAAAAAAGGATTTTATAAGCAGCTGATTTTCAACCTCCGGTTATTTATTCTGCATTTCAGAAGAGCAACTCCAAGAAGAAATTGAAAATGTATTAGAAACTAGAACGGTGCCTAACTCATTTAATAAAACGAGTCGATTTCGTCCGGACCTAGTGTGGGTCGACCTATTTCGATTCTTTGGTTTTGATTCCATCGGAAGTTTTCCTTTCAGAACTGGTCTAGTGTGGCACATATTTTCAAATAAGCTTTTTATACGAAATTTTTTTAAACTTTTGTCTACGAAATACAATTAAGTCATTTAGCTTTAAGGCTCTAGTTTTTAATGCACTTTAAATTTCTCGTTGCTCTTCTGAAACGCAGAATAAGCAGTTTAAAACCCCATAAATGATTAAGCTATCCTTATAGTTTCTAAAACACTTTATTTTCGTAACCGTTCGTTTACCTCGAGATCTTCACGAGACCTGTAAAGATCTCTCTCGCGTTGAACTTGTTGTAATTTCTCGATGAGAACTGCAGCCAACGTGTCCGTATCCGCAGCTGGTTTCGGATTCCTCGTTGGAATACGTTGCGAACTGAGTCCTCCGTGTCGATCTCTTTCCACGTGATGTTTCGACGAACTCGACTCCAAAGAAGATCTTCGACGGCTCAGGTGAACGTCGTAAGCACTGCTACCAGCACATCTGTAATGAAAACCAAGAAACCTCCAATGAATACCGCAGACACGGCACAAGAAACGACTTCCGATCATCTTACGAGCTGTCGTAAGTCGATCTGTAACCGGTGTCTTCTGTTCCAGCCTCCGAGGCCTTAGACTGAGGTTTTCCCCACTGACCCATTAAAGAAGCCGTGTGATAAGGGCTCGGTACTTTGGACGATGATTTTCTCTGTTTCTCGCACATACTATAAAGAAATAAAACGTTAAAACGATTTTTTTTTGGATTGAGTACGATGTACAATGATGAACAAAAAAAAACCTCTTGTAAGCGTTTATATCCTGCGTCCTGTGGTACGATAACCTAGTGTCGGTGGTTGCCATCAAATGTTTCGTCGTTAGAGCAAACGTTGTCGCGGAATTTGCAGCTCCGAGTTCATCGTTAACCGTTTCTTCAATTACGGACGATAGAGGTCCACGATCGACACTTGAAATATCGGATCCATCGAGGCTGACGTTGTCCAGTAGTCCATAATTGTGTGTGTGGCCGCTGCTTTTGGAACTGCTCAAATTTAAAACACGTAAACGTTTTAATAAATTTTATTACTAACTTGAATATACAATGAAATATAAATGAAAAATTGTTAAAAACTAGATAACACATGAAACACGTTTTTCATGCGAAATCTTTTAAATTTTAACTTTTTTTATAGAAGTTTCAAATGTTAATATCCGTTTTTCAACTCACAATTAACACACACAAAAATGTGATAATTATTTTTTATATAAATATTTATTATTTCTGTGTTTTATAATAATTTCAAAAAAGTTCAAAGTTCGTTGTAAACTAGAATCGTACAAACGAATATAAAAATTATTTTCTCGACAATGTTTCAAAATAAAACTTTTTATGGTAATTTCATAATTTTTTTAAAAAAACTTAAAAATGGGTAAAAAAAAATTGAGAAAGTTATTATTTTAACTAGGATTTATTATTTCTGTATTTTAAAACAACTTTAAAACTCGTTTTAAACTCGAAAAAAAAGAATCGATCACAATTATTTTTCAAAATAAACTTTTTTAAGGAAGTTTAAAAATGTCTTAAAAAGTTTATTTTCAACGATATCGACATGAAAATATTTTAGCACACTCTTTTATTAGTCTAGTTTCTAAAACAGTTTCAATTTCTTCTCAAAGTCGTTTATAAAATGTAGAATAAGCAAAATTCAACATAGCAACGCGACTAGCGTACATACAAATAGAAGAAACAGATTTTTGCTCACGTTGAACAGATTACAATAGCCCTAGAAAAAAATTCAAGCAAAAATCTGCTTTTTCATCACAACATAGCAACCTCCCGAGTGACGTCACAACAAAGCAGTCAACTGCAACAGTGTTCTGACGTCACAAACGAAATACAGAAGCGGAGAAACTACCGCTAACGCAACGCAACCATCTACATCAATGTATAAAATCTAAACTCACAAACGAAAAAAAACGACTGTAAATCGCAAACGCAAGCATCTGCATCCATGTAGTGAAGTTTAAATTTTTTAAAATGAATAGATCACCGTAAGCCGCAAACGTAAGCGTTTCTATCCATGTACAAAATGTAAACTCAATACAAGTAAAAACTAATGTAAGCAGCAAACGCAAGAATCTATGTAATGAAACCCAACCCTGAAACTAATGGATTACCGTAAGCCGCAAAGTTAAGCGTTTGTATCCATATACAGAAAATAAACTCGGAAACGGAAGAAAAAAAACTACTGTAAATCGCAAACGCAAGTATTTGCATCTATGTAGTGTTTCAAGTGAAGTTACTCTGAAAAGGGGGCGAAAAAATCACCGTAATCCGCAAACGGAACGGTTTGTATCCGTATACAAAATATAAACTCGAAAACGAAAAGACATCCGTAAGCCGCAAACGTAAATGTATGCACCTACATAAACATAACATAACATAAAGAACTGGAGACGAGCGGATCATCGGCGCCGTTTAGACGGACGCTACACAAAACTCCGAATTATTTCGTTGTTTTCAGCGGTTTTTAAGCGTATTTTTACGATTTTTAAAAGAAAAAAGCTAAAGGTCCAAACATAAATACAACACAAATTATATAAATAAAAGCAATTTTATATTAATAACTTACTTTGGATGTCTTTTAAGACGACGTTGATCCATTACAAATACGCAAGAATGTCCGTTTCTATGTTAACAAGTATCGTCAGTAATATGCGTCCTCTTACTATCCCTCCTTTTTCAGTACAAGAAAAAAAAATCCCCTTGTCCTTCTTTCAAACTATCCTAAAACTGACCAATGAATAACACTGTACACAAAACTACAAGAGATCTCTTTTCCTTTGAGTTGAAAAGCTTTTCCGACTTGCAAACTACATTTAGTAAAAGAGAGATAGATAGAGAAACAAGAGAATGCCATAAAAGTGTATTGGAGAAAGAGGGAGAGAATGACGGAGGGAGGGAGAGAGAGAGAGAGAGCTGCTCTAGGGTCTGAAGTTTAAGCCCATTTCGTTCCTCTTTTTTTTTTTTTGAGCAAAGGGAGGTAGGGGGAGAAAGAGGAGGAGGTGGACTTTCGTGACCACTGGCTAGAAGCTACTACGTCACTCGGCCACTGATCTTTTTAACTAAATGCCGCCCCCTCTTATAAAATATCTTCTTGATGGACAGTATAGCCCCTTGGCAATAAAGCGGTTCCTTTTATATTACCAAAAAAAAAAAAAATATACATATATTCATGGTACCCCTAGTCCAACCCCCTCCTTCATTCAATCCTCACACCCACCACCTTTTCTGCACATCTGCGGCCGGCGACCTCAAGTCCCTTCTCTCAGTACCAACCCCCCCCCCCTTCACCCTTTCTAAAGTCAAATACAAAAAAAAAAAAAAAATCTCTACTAAACCCCCCCCCCCTCTCTCTTCTCATTCATACATTTTGTTCGCTCTTCAGTTCGTTTCGTTTGAGTTGCAAATTTATATATACAGTATTATATGTATGTTACAAACTAAAGTGAAAAATCAGTCATTCTGTATAATTTCTAGATAATGTGCAAAAAAAAAAGCACTATCGGAATGCAAATTTATACTGCACAATTAATAATTTAGACAATGCCTAAAACATGTGTGTTCCACACACACAGACCACTTTTCGACTGCAAATTGAAGTCGGGTTGGACCACTTTTGACTCTTTTTTTTCTCCATAGAAAATACATTACAACCACAGCCCAAACCACCTTCGAATTCATTTTGCAAAGTTTCCTGTTTGCTTTGGGTCCAAAATAAGGACCTTATTTATGAACAACTTGATTTTCAAACTCTTGATTATTCTGCATTTCAGCAGCAAAAAAAGTAGAAATTCAGTGTTTTTGTTAGAATGGTAGCTAAATCACACAGTTATCTCATAAATCTCAGTATTTTCATTGCTGTTATCTTAAAAAATAAACTTCTTATAAGCAATAATTATGAAAAAAAATATCGTCAGCTTATTTGAGTTATAACCTAGTTTATAAAATACATTCAAGTTTGGCACCTGAAAGACAGAATATAACAAGAATTCTAGCAGCTGTTACATTTTAAAAAAACCACCAATAAACCGACACAATAAATTCTACACATCAACTAGTGATTCTGTAGAATCAATGATTTTTCACTTTGGCGGTGTAACATAATATAAAAATCTCTCAACTCTTCTAATTACAAAAAGATAAGAAAAAATTAGGGCTTAAAAAAAGGGGGGTGGATTGGAGTAAAGAAAACCAAAGTTATTTTTAGTAACTTTGAAGGTCCCCCCCCTCTCCTCTCCCAAAGGAATAATTATTGTGAATGCAATGAAAAACAATTGAATGAAGAAAAAAAAATCACAGTTGAAATCAGAAGACAAAATTAGAATCAAAATAATACAATTAGTGAAAATCGCTTTAAAACTTGTCACTTTGTCAAGATTCTTTCGAAGTTCACTGTGTGAAGTTGAAGGAGAAAAAATACCACAGGAAATTGAA
Source organism: Brachycybe producta (assembly GCA_036925085.1). Lineage (NCBI taxonomy): Eukaryota > Metazoa > Arthropoda > Diplopoda > Playtdesmida > Andrognathidae > Brachycybe > Brachycybe producta. The sequence goes on along the minus strand of JAUPFP010000013.1, from coordinate 4,405,474 downwards.
TGAAAAAGCTCAAGTCAAAATGATGCAATACCTGAAATACCTTAGAGCACTTTTTTTTTTTTTTTTGCATCGAGAACAAAAATTTAAAAAACGTCCAGGACCGGCCCAAGAGTTTCATCCACCTTTGGCGCCCCTGCCACTTAGGCGAGGCTTAAAATTTGCGCCCCTGCACCTCAGACGAGGCTTAAAATTTGCGCCTCTGCGTCTTAGGCAATGTTTAAAATTTGCCCACCTTTGTATTTTGTACCATCCATCCGCCTACCTATCCATTACCCTACCTACCCACACAACATTACCTATTCTCACCCATTCATTCTAAACCCTAGTGCGCCCTAAAATTAAAATAATAGGGCGCAAAAATGCCTGACAAAAAAGAAAATATTTAAATTATTACTGGCCTAATCAATTTTGAGTAAGAATTAAAATTAGTAATCGTTTAATTTATGTTTGTTTAAATTAAACACTAAAAAATGACAGATTTGTTAAAAATAGGCACCTGGGACTTTTGCACCCTAATACCTAGTACACACCTGATAATTTAAATACATTTAAATATTAAATGTGTTCTACAGAGCCCTGTGAAGGGCAAACAAACAATATGTTGAATTTAATTTATTCAGTTAATAATCTGAAAATATTGAGATTAATACTTAAATATAATATATAGACATTTAAATATTGATTTAGTATTTTCAATTTAAAATATTAATAATAAAAGTCAATTTTTATTTGGTTTTCATGTCCGTAACTGGATTCCATATAATTCACCTAAACACATTTAATTTGAATTCATGTAACTCATTTGTGTACAAGGTATTAGGCGACCGCCTAAGTTCGCCTAATGGCTCTGAATATGTCACAAAAATGCAATTGAAATGATAACAGAGATAAACAATGTTGAGTTTAATTTTTTTTTTTGGTTTTCTATACAGAGTTGTAAAAATGTTTTCTTTTATATTATAACTTATCTCTTGAGATTTAAAGTTTTATTCAAGAGATTTTAATTGTTACCATTAATTGAAATCAGTGGCGGAATTATATTAATATAGACATGTACATAATAATATATATATATACTACTGACCTCATATTGATAACAAGGCTCTCAATTGCAAATAATTTAATTTGTTCAGTATTACAATAAAAAAAGGCTTAAAGAATCGAGATTTTTTTTTTACAAATTGCAAAAAAATAAAAGTTACGCCACTAGGTCAACTTGTCCACTATTTGAAGAGAGTGGTTTTGTCAAAAGAACTTTCTTGTCTTTAGGGTTTTAAAAGCAAATACAGATGGAAATCGACACTTTATTGGATAGTAGAAGAGTAAATAATGAACAGACAAAACTTATTTTCTTCTAAAATACTTTTCTTAAGTCTTATTATTTTTTAACTCTTCTACATATTAATCCACATTCAATTTTTTTCAACTAAATTGCTTTAAAGAAAAAAAAATCGCTGCCAAAGCTAGAGAATGTCTTTTCTAGTATTTAGTATCAAATTCAAGATAGAAACTTTAACTTGAACCCTGAAAACAGGATTTCAACATAAACTTTTAATTCAAGAGTAGGCCTACTCGGTAAACATTTGTCTCTCCATGTTGTAACCTTGTTCATAAGGCTTCTAATAGGAACCAGGCCTAACAAGCCTCACAGTGCCTACTAGGTCCATAAAGAACACCGAACCCATGAAGCCCATGGGCTTTAAGCACAAATATGCATGTCTCTAGCTGTTATACCTCGTTTCCACTGACACAATTAACTACAGTTTTCTAGTCGAATCGAATGTGGTTCGATTAACCATGGTTAAAAATTCTGAACAATGGAGTTACCTCAACTGCATTGACACAATGAGGTTAACTATATTTATTGAATGGTTAAATACGTGTTCGATAGAATTTAGCCTACAAACAACATGGCGGACAGTGAGAACACTCAATTTTTGAGTGAATGAGGATTGAAACGTTCACAAAATGCACAACAGCTTAACAGAAAGTTAAAACCGAACAGGAAGTGACAAAATCATTTAATAAATATTCCATTTGAAATGGAAACACACAAGAGTACTCTTTCTAGATTGTCTGCAGTTAACTATAACCATGGTTAAATAACTGCAGTTCATTTTTGTAATGGAAACGAGGTGTTAGGGTTGCATTCTTAATGATTTCTAATGGTAAGATTGACAAGGGCATATTCATATAGGGCAAGGACATATGCTAAACTCATCAACTTTTATATGAAACTTCCAATCAAAAGTTTAGTTCACTTGCTCTACAACACAGTGAGAGAGCAAATTAATTTGATTAAAGTTTCCTTTCTTGAATTTACTAATTACGCTTGTATTTGCTTCGAAATAGATTGAAACCGGGCTGTAATGTAAGGTTAGATCAGGAAAGAGATTCTAGGAACATTATTGGAATATTTAAGAAAAAAAATATCTATGATTAATATGAATCATGAATGATGAAAACAGTTCTTGTTCCGCCACTGATTACAAATATAACAATTAAAATTACCAGACAATAATCAATAATACAAAAAAACCTCCCACTTCTTCAACATGTTCATAATTATTTACAATTTTTTTTTAAAAAAAAAGTTCTTCCTCTCCCCCCCCCTTTCCCGTTCACAGTTTGAAAAAAAAAACTGCATTAAATGCACAAAACACACAAAATTAAAAAAAAAATTAAACTAAAATCTAACCAAAAAAAAAAAACAATATTGGCACAAAACAAAAACAAAAGAGGAAAACATTTTGTTTGAAATATTTGTGCTTATTTTCCCCTGAAAAACAAAACAAAAAAACAGATCACAAATTAAAAACTCGAGTCGAGATTTCTCTAAATTAAAAAAAAAGTCAAGACATATCAAAACTTTGTAAAAAAAATGAATTTGAAAGATATTATGACAATTAAATGAGCCTTTTCCACAATTAATCTTCATTTTCTTCTCTTCCAATATGCAAAATTGATAAATCCTGCATTTATCCATTGTATAGGCACACACATACACATGCAAAACAAACACATTTGAATTAACCTCTTCCTGAAGTGATTGTATATTATGTAAAAATCAAAAGAAACCATCCATTGAAATTTACAAAAAATAAGAAAAGTTTACGAGCATTTATGGTAATCAGAACTTTATCGTTAAGGCGAACAAAATTATGGATTTTTTGTTCCAATTAAAAACACATGTTTAGCGGTTAAAATCTTAAGCTTAGAACACAATTGGATACCAAAGTCGCGCGACTTTTAGTTTCTGAGCCTTGTCTAGCAACTGTCGACATGCATACAGTTGCTAAACTGTCCAGAGACAATTATTTTCCATAGTCTCGAGACTCTTGCAAGGCAAAATTCCCACCTGAAATGGAAAACATAATACAATGTTGTGGTACATTTCGTATAGTGTGGACGTATTACGAGAAAAGGTAACTCGCCACAGCAGCACTCAAACATACACACGATCAAATTTCATTGGCTATGATATTAAAATATCACATATTGCGTCATTTGGAAGTTTGTTTCACGTTTCTGTAACATCTCGACAGTCGCTAGACTTAAGAGAACTCTTGGATTACCTTTGGAAGAACTCTAACCTCTAAACAATCTTTTCAATTTTGAAAAAAAAAAAAGCATACTTTTTTCGCCTTATTTATCGTGTAGTGTAGAAAAACAGAATCGTTTGATGTCTGCAATTTGCAGAATTCTTAGGCAATAATACACAACTATTTCTCGATATTTCATAATTATAAAATAAATAATATTCAAATATAAAAAAACAGATAACAGAAAAAAAAAAAAATGAAAATTCCCTCTTTTTTGTTATCTTAATCAACAAGAAAGATAAAATTATGTACAAATTGTACATTGATAATGTTACTGCCAAAGTAAAAACGAAAATCAGTTTAAAATTCTACAGATTCACTATTCAATAAGCACATTTTTTTAGCATTTTAAGCAACGTTTCAACAATGCCTCAAGCCGGGTACACATTACAACAACGTGAGGTCTTAAACTCTAAATGCAGAGATTGAAATTTATAAAAGTTAGAAGAAAAAAAAGCACGTCCACAATTTAGCAACATGGGGCAGTGGAACTAAATGCTCATCGACTTATAACGAAACCAGAAAAATTCGTTTTTCAGTCAAAGAACCTCTTTCGAGACTAGAGTTCAAGTCTCAACAAAAAATATACGCGTCACATCATAAGACGCTTGTGACATCATAGGAATTGACCAAAAATTTAGGATTGTGTCATTGTGTGTGATAAAAAGATGATCTGATACAAAACATTTTCAACAGTTTAAACAAAACGATTTTTGCATTGTTTTTATTCCTTTTATCAGACAAAATGATACAATCCTGAATTTTTTTTGTCAATCCCTATGACGTCACAGGCTTCTTCTTAGAATGAGGCAGGTATAGTTTTTAATGGTAATTCTGAACTCTAGCCTCTAACGGTTCTAACCATGTTCTTTGATTGAAAAACACATTTTTCTGGTTGCCTTTAATTATAAGATTTTCTTGGAACTGAGTCTTGAGTATTGTAAGTGGTGGTTAGTGGCCAATATTTCTGAGCAAGAAATGTTTCCCATTCAAAACAGAAAACACTGCTCCACTTTACTATTGTTTTTTAATGAAAATGGGCGAGTACCAACAACACCCACTTCTTTGTTTTCTGTATATTCTTTGAGAAATGTTGTTAGAAATACGTTTCTGTCATGTGAACAGAAACGTATTTTTGATTTTTATATTCCAACCCTCGGTATGAACGCACATCAGTCTCGGCAATTGGATCAGATGTTGCTCGTAATGTGTACACGGCTTTAACCAACGAGACAATTTAAGTATTAATATACATCTCTGTAGCTTAACACAATCTGCACCATGGCCTTAAAAACACCTATTAAATGTGAAGATTCACTACCCAAATTGGTGTTTTTAAAAAAAAAATACAAATTGAATATTGATGCTGTAGAATGACTGATGTATATACAGTTGCAAATTTCTTTTTACGATAAGATTGATATTCGCAAATGCAAGTAAACACCAAACAAAAACAGTCATCTAGAAAAAAACAAATCACAAATTTATACCATTATTATTTTTTTTCTTAAATAGAGATTTAAAACATGTGAAAAAGTGTAATTACACTTTTCTTTTCCTAATTAAAAAAACCTTCTCATAACTTTTATAAAACAAATCAATTTTAACAAAACTTCGTATCAAAGATAAGAAGAGGAATTAAAATCAGATAATAGTTTGTTTTTTTCTCTGTCTCTCTCTCTCTCTGTATTTTCTAGGCACAATTGAGGCACAATATAGAGTAAGAAATGATTTAAACTTCACAATTTGAATAATAATCTCCAATTTTCCTGACTCTCTTCTCGAATTTTTTTGCTTTTTTTTTATACAAATAAAACAACACATCATTTTGATTTTGGACTCAATATCTTAGTTAACTTACTTGATACAAATTTATTATGATTCATCTCGTTCATAAAGTCAACCTAATGAACGAGATTATAAATGCGAGACGTGTAAAACTAAAATTAACGGATACTGGCATGGTTTTTTTTAAAGACTCGTTCACACCTTGCAGTAATTCAGCATCAATGCACGATCACTCTCCACTGCGCATGTGCACAAATGAAGTCACCAAACCGCATTTTTTTTTTAGAGCGCAGACACTCCAGGGACAACCGTGCACGTGCTGCAAGACACTCCAGGGACAACCGTGCACGCGCTGCAAGACACTCCAGGGACAACCGTGCACGTGCTGCAAGACTCTGCTGACGCAATGTTAAAAGCCTAACCTAGGTTCTTAACATTATGTCAGCAGAGTCTTCATCCAGAGTTTCAACGTGCCAATGAGACACGTAGTCAATTTTGCGGTTCAAAAGTTGCCAAAAATGGCTGTATCAACTAAACGGCAATTTGAAACGTCATACATTTACCTTAATTACATGTAGAACATATTAAGGAATACACCCAATTTTTCTTAAAAGCTGAAAGATGATTTTAAAAAACCAAAACGTGGCTAGCAAAATGGACCTTTTTAAAGTCAATGGTCTTTAACATGGGTCAAGCAAATTAGCATAATTCAAAATTGTATAAAATAAAAACGCCTTTGAATATTGCAACAACAAAAAAATCCCCCTCCGTTAATACCTGGACGCAATATTCAACTTAAATGCACTAAGGTGGCTAGAACTGAGACCGTGTTTTTGGAAACATCGAATTTCGCTTAACATTGAGTCTCTGGAGTCACGCAAGCACGTGCAAAACTGAAAAAAAAAGTGACGTGCCCTTCACATCTACTTGGGTTCATGCATTTGCACAATGCACAGGAACAGTCGAGAGCGACTTTGAATTGCAGCTGGATTACTTCATGGTGTAAACTAGGCCTTTCCTTGAATATCTAATCTAGTCGTTGCATCAAACATGACATCACGTTTGATGTAACGACTATGGCTAAGTAGCAGAAGCCTCGTCCTAATAGCAAAACAGTCTAAAACCTTATTTTATATTTGTTAATCTATTGTTTGTTCGTTTAACGGTTAACAAAGTACCATGGCAATTTTAGCTTTGTACGTCTCGACATAGTGGAAATTATGCCAAAAGCTTAAAATATTCACAATAAAAAAAACTTTTCTAAGAAGAAATGAATGAAATGAAACGTTTTGTCACCATTTACGGTGCATCACGATGAGACCCGATGTACGATGGCGCTTAATCTTCCAGAAGCCGATCCGATTTACCTGCTTTCGATCAACGTGTTGATTGAAACATAGTTGCTTTATCATGCTCAATCACACAATTTCAATCTATTGCTTCCAAACGAGCGAATATCTTTCCTTCGAACAAAGGCAGAAGTTCACAGTCTTCGGTTATCTCTTCGTAGACACAACCGGAATCAAATTCATCGCTTGCTTTTTTAAAGAAATACCTTAAAAACAAAGAGAAACTTTAATCAGAAACAAATCATATTTACAAAAAAAAATACTCAAACAGCATCTTAATAATACAAAAAAAAACCACTAACAACACTAATATCACAACTTCGTGTTCGCACAATATTTCGATAAGATTTTCATTTTATTGAACAAAAAAAAAAACGTCACAATTCTAACGTCTTTTGAGTCTTACAAAAAATATCTCTAAAGAAAATATTCCATCTTACCTAAAGTTGCTTTTCTTAGTGATAAGCGTTTTGAACTGCTTTAGAACAATATTTTTGCCGGGAAGTTTCGAAAGATACGGAACGACTTCTCCGAAGAACTGATAAACAACGGCAGTGAAATCTACATTCGTATTTGTAGGTACTACAGGAGGATTATTGGCTGGCGGCAAGACGTTAGTAACCGACAACTTTTTACTCGACTTCTTCCTGTTAAACATAAGACGCGATATTAGCAAAGATGAGATGGTTTAGAAAACGAGAGATAATACTGACGTATTCGAAGCTCCTCCTCCTCCTCCTTCGTCCGAACAATCGGGAACAATGTTACAAGGCAACGATTTGTTCAACATAGGCTGACGAACACTCTTGATACCATCAACATGATAACTTCGTTCTTTACTGAGAACACCAGATCTAGATAAGAAAAAAAAAAAGATAAAAGCAAATGCGATGAGCGAGAACGTCGTTTCGTACTTTGATTTCGATAGCTTTGCTTTGGTGTCGTCTTCCAATCGCCTTCGAGCTTCTTCGAGTTGCGTCGTCGTGTTTGGAGGAGGAAGAATCGGCATCGATGGATCGCTCATGAAAGGTTGGTTCGGTTGAGGATTGGTCGCCCAAGACATGTGACCACTTCGTTCGAGTGAACCAGACCGAGAACTGTTGTAACCACCTTGCTTTTTACCACGACTTCATATTTTTTAAAAAAAACGGAAATTTTTATACATCAAAGCAAAAAGTTAACTGTAAAGAAGCTTGTGACTAACCCTTGCCGATTGGAAACAGGTGACGTAGCAGACAACGAAGAGTACGTCGATTTCTTCTGACGAATGGAAGAATCCTTTTCGGAGTCAGGATGCGATCCACAATATTTCTTACTTTCGAGAACCCATGACATAACTCTGTAAACAGATAAACATCACGTTTAGAAAAGAAGCCATACGTAATAAGGAAACAGATTCTTTCCCCGGTATTCATAAAAACGTTGCTTAAAATAAAGATAAGCTTAAACCGTGACGCAACACAAAATATTCCCTAGCACGTCTGTGAATGCTTTTTAAGTTTAGCTTTGTTTAAGTTTTACTTTGACTTAAGTAACGTTTTACAATATGGCCGTTTGTCAAGGAGTGCAACCAAAATGCCCGATTTGCCCAGTCCGCCTCTCCATCTCCCAATAATTCGCGATTCACGAAACACGTGCTTATAACGATAAATGATTCTAGATATACGAAGTATTTGTTCACATACTTCTCTCTAGAGTTCATTCCCGAAATCTGTGAACTTGGTTCGTACGCCAAACTAACGCCGCTATCCACGCCACTACTGCTAGAATCTAAAAACTTCTTTCCGCTACTTCGCTTTTCCATCTGAATGCTTCTTCGCGGATCCGTCTGTGGCACAGAATACGCTTCCACGAGACCGGCACGAGGTAGATCGATAATATCACCGACCATTTTCGTCCTTGCGGCATGATGGTACGCGTGTTTGTGTGGAAACGCACCTCCACCTCCTCCTCCGCTTGCGCCTGCAGACGAAGGGACCTCCGATTCTGCAAAGTCGGGAACGGCTCCACTATCTCCCGAGAACGTCGACACCAGATCGCGATCTTTACGGTGCCTATGATGCTGATATGCATTGAGGTAGACTGATTTGTTATAATAAGGATTTCCGACAACAGCCGGTACGCTCGTTCTCTTCTTGTCGGGCGAACGAGGCCTCGGAAGAGGAGGAGAACGACGACCGGGAGGAGAACGATTCGAAGGCGTCTGGTGACTCGAATCGTCCCAGATACGAGACACGTGTTCGTCTAATATCGACTGAACGTTATCGTCCGGATTTATGATCCCATCTCGTATTGCCGTTAGTATAACGGACGAGAGGGGTTGCTGAGGACGAGTTCCGCCGTGACAGACATCTTCCTGCCTGCAAGCAAAGTTCTTGCTCTCCTCGTACTAAGAAAACAAAAGGTAATAATAAATCTAAATGCAAAAACAAACAAACACAAGTAACAAATTAACCGCAAACAAACCTCTAATTTTCTCAAAGATTCTGTCACTTTTTCCTGCGACTCCTGAACTTTCATTACGGCTTCCAATTTCTGTATGAGAATTGCTGCAAACTTATCAGGATCATTCGGTGGAAATTTCTCAGTTGGCAACCGTTGAGTACGCTAACGAGTAATGTGAAAACAACAATATTAAGATATAATAATAACTGGTTCTTTCATATATACAGTCGCCTCATTGTATCTCGTAATATCAGCAGAGGAGTTGAACAAAAAGCTAAAACTGCGGACAGACCAAAATTAGATTTTCGCGAATGGCTCGTGAACTGTTCGAGAGCTTGCTTGCGAGCATAACGTCTACACTAAAAAAATTAACGTGTTCACGTTCGCAAACAGGGGTTCTCTGTTCTGCAGATGGCCGAGAACCAACCCTTTGATGTACCGCCTGTATGCGAGCTCCAGTCTAAACCGGGTTCTATTTCTGTTTGCAAACTGTTATAGAACGGCTCGCAAACTTGGCCTGTACGTGACTTGTCATTTTGTCTGATAGAAAAGGAATAATAACAAAAGTACTCAAGAAATCTTCTTTGTTGAAAACCGTTGCCATCATTTCTTTTCTATCAAAATGACCCGTTTTTAGGTTTTTCCATTACCATTGCTGAAAAACTATTTTCGGCCTTTTTTAAACTGCCATAAAAAGTTTATTTTAAAAGATACCATACTTTAAATCAACCCACCCCCTGATATAAATTACATTTTTAATTTTTCAACGAATTTTTCATTTCAAAAGCAATCTATAATAATCACAAGTAATATTAAATCTCGAAAAATATCACATAAATTTTTAAGTGAAAAATTAAAGAAAAATGACAAAATTGCCACCCTTTTGCATACATAAAAGTACGTGTTCTTACGTCTACTACTTACAGGAATGAATGTGTTTTGACCAAAAGGATCTCTGTTCTGATTTGCATTCTGTCTCATAACTCTTTGTTGTTGCCTCAGGTACTTCCTGCTATTAGGAATCGGCATTCCATCACTTGAAAAAGAAACAAACCACGAATTAAAACTAACATTAAAGAAGCTGTCATCGTAATATTGCTTATTCTCGTATTCTTCGCTAAGCGTAAGTTCAAAATCGAAGTTTTCATGTTGATTTAGATCAAAACTGGGTACAGTCGATCAATTCTAGCTTGTCAATCCAAAAAAAAAAACTGATTATAAGTGTAGTGAGTTTTGTTTATTCAATCCAATTTTTATTGCTCTTTAATATCGGCTCAAACGATCTGCTTGGCCAGAAATCAACATGATAGAACTGAAAGAAACTTTTTGGTGCCGTGATGCGCCTTGGAACGTGAGAACATAAAACATTTGTTCACATTGTGAAGCTTTACAATGATTGGAACATGAGCAATCATAACAATGACAGAAAAATACGCCTTGCCGACACAATTTCAAAATGTCAATCTAGGAATGACAAGCTAAGAATTGATCGTTTGTATCCAGCTTAAGAAGTTTATTTTTATAAGGACATCAAAATAAAAATACTTTTACACAATTCAGTTACTTTTTTTAGTTCGTAAAACGCCTTTATAAAACGTTTTGACGTTCAAGTCACATCTTAAACTAATTTTCATTATGATTATCTTTAGAAATAAAATTTTTATGATAATTTTCCGATTCTCGATTTTCATTTTCACTTGAATTTGGGCCAAAAGTCGTCAAAATAACACAGAACTTAATTTTTAAAAACTATCATATAAATATTAAAATATATCAACATGAAAATAACTTTTAGCTGTTTGAAATATAAGTCATTTTACTCTTCTACTGTAGTGTAATTGTGGTAATCCGAGCCAAACAAAAGTCCAAAATTCCAGTAATCCGAACACGATTATGCTTTTGAATTGCCGTTAAAAAAAGTTGCTATGTATGCAATGTAATAATTGTAATTTGTAAAAATAATATTAAACATTTACTATAATAATTCATAAATAACGTTTTAACATCAAATAAATCCGTTTCCGTGTTTAAATTAATTTGTTTTCATTCAATCTCGTTAATTCTAAGCATTTCAATAAACCTAACACGCTTTTGTATTAGTTTCGATTACCACGAGTTTACTATAAAAGTATCGCAAACGTAAACGTACACGCTGCTGTCCGTTAGCGAAATGGTATCATCTGTGTGAGCATCAGAAGACAGCGACTGTAATTCGCTGTCTTGAGCCGAACCGGGGATAAAAGAAGCGTAGAGTGCATGGTAAGGATTTGGCGCCCTCGAATTTGGACTCTGTTGCAAATAAATACTGAAAAAAAAAGAACCAAAAGTCAATCTTCTACGCAAAACTAATTATAAATGCCGAGATTCAAGTACCCAGCATATGCTTCTGGTCTTCTCACGTCCGAATACCCAGCTCTAAAGCGTTGCGTTGCAATGAGATGCCTCGACGTCAACGGTAACGTCGTTGCTGCAGCGGCGGCGTTTCCGTTTCCTGCAATGTTCAATTCGCAATCTTCCATGACAGTCTGAAGTGGCCCACCGACGTCTGCTCTACAACCGCTGCTACTTGATCTACTGGACGGAACGGAACAGCAACCGGAAACAGACGCAGACGTCGATCCATAACCTCCACACTTCGGAGAAAGATCTCCATGTCCGTTTTGAGCCACTTGAACGTACTGAAGGTAGATGTCAGACTTTAAAAAGTTCGGATACGTCGACTCTTTGATGGCTATCTCCACTTCGCACTGCGCGACGTCGAAGATCCGTTGATCCGGTGGACCTTCTTTCGCCGCGAGATGATCCGTGATCGTTTTACGAGTGGACGTCGATATGTTGATGGCATTATGCGACCGAAGGTACTTACGGTAGATCAGTTTTATGAGCTGATGAAGACGGTCCGGAGCATCGGAAGCTTGAAGTTTTAGACCCTCACAAGCAAACCAGAAGTCCAGACTATCTTCGCAACGTTCCTGTTGGAGGTAACGCTTGAAAAGTTCGACACCATCGCGATTATCTAAAAGATTACGAAGGCTTTGGGCCCATTTCAGATAAGGTGGAGTGCCCAGTTCGGTAAAAGGAGGCGACGTGGTCGCGTTTCCTTCCGGTTCATAACCAAGAGGAGGTTCGATGTCCGATCCATCGCCGCCGAGAGGACACTTATAGTGACCACCGCCGAGATATTTGATCGGAGGACCATCGGTCTCCATCTGTGTCTGTTTAGACACCGCATGAAGATTCGATTTCCGAGGTGTCAGAGCCGGTGACGTACCACCAATAACACGACCACTTCCTCCTCCTCCTCCTCGATAGTTTCGTACTTCTCTTCCTCCGTCTACGTCTTCCTCTTGTTCGTCTCCTTCAGTAAATTCTCGACCGGGAAGCGTTGGAGGTCTAGGTCCATGGTTTGCAAACTGGTCATCGTTGATTTGGACCTGATCGTGATCGGTTGCACTCTGCTTCTCAATGACATTCATTCTATTCTTCTTTTACTTTTATTCACTTCGCACCCATTGTACAAAATAAAAACACAAACATATTGTTGAAAAGAAAGAAAAAACGAACCCCCTTTTCACTATTGATCACAATATTTTGCTAAGTATCGTTGATCGAATTCGAACGTTTCGAAAGCCTCCAAAGTATCTTGAGTCTTAGGTCGAGCCCCGGCCAAGACATTGTGAACGCCTGAAATTTAGAAGTGAAAAAAATTTCAAAAAAACATTCGTTGGACAACGCACATTTTTTTAAAAAAATTGTACAAAATTCAACGTTTTCATAGTAATTTTCATTTTGTGAGATATCGTAAATAATGAAGCATTTTATTTTTATTAAAAAAAAGCTAGCTTAATTTTTATCACTTTTTTTTTAAAAAAAAATATTCTTAAATTTCTGGTTTTATGAGAATTTCAAAATTAATGTAGCTTTTCATTAGTTTAACTTCAACATTTCAAATTTACACAATAAAATGTCAAAAAATAACCTTCAATTTGCAACATTTTAAAAAAAAAAACTAACCATTTTCAATCAAAACACACAAATGAAAATAATAATCCGATTACAACAAAATTAATATTCTAAAGAAATTGAAAATATTTTAGAAACTAGACGAGTAAAAATCATTTTTGTACTAAATATCTTTAAATATTAATCTTTCTATTGTTATGACATTTATACAAATTCTCCATTTTAGATTGACACATTACAGGACCATAAGAAATATAAGGAAGTGACGTCACACACAGCTGAAGAAATCGATGAATAACGGAATGTGCTTTTACAAGTCGAGAGAAAGCGTCCCTCTCCATTCAAAATCACAAATTTGATTAATTTCAAAAAGCAATAAAAAGTTTATTTTAAAAGATATTAATTGTAAAAAAACTACGATGTTTTATATACAACAATAAGGAAAAATAGAGTTTTTTTTTAAAAAAAACTAGAAAACTTTTTATTGACTAAATTAAAAAAAAACGTTTGCTTAAATTAAAGTTGGATCATTTTCAAACTGACAATAAAAAGTTTATTTTAAAAAAGAAATCAATGAACCTGAAAGTACAGGCAGTTAGAAATCGGAGAGAACTTCAGTTGGCTCCTCCCTTGTTATGGCGACCGGCAACTTCTAATTGGCTGGTTATGTAGTCTCACGTTGAAAAGGGCGGAGCATGTGACATAAGGAGCCAACTGAAATTCTGCCCGATTTCTAACTGCCTGTCCTAAAAGTACCCTTAGGCCTTGTTTCCACTGGGATGAAAATATGAACTTTTGTGAAAATTTCAACTGTTGAAAAACAGAAGAAACGTGGCCTTTGCCTATTCACTATAATAGGCCCGGGGGGGAGGGGGCACGTTTCTTCTCTGTTTCACCAGTTGAAATTTTCAAAAAAAAAAGTTTAAATTTTCACCACAGTGGAAACAAGGCCTAAAGATGACATTGACATTTTTCGAACTTTGACGATTATTCTGTATTTTAGGAAGAAAAACTAATGAATAATTTCAATCATATTGCCGATATTTTCATGTTGATGCTATCTTGCTAATTAACATTTTTTTGATTGTCAAAAACATTGTTCTTAGTATTGCTCGGATTTCGACGCAATATCAACCGGAATGTTTCTCAATCTGTGGCCCAAGTGCCAATTGTGAAGTAATCATTATCATCATCATTAGAGCAACTGCAATTATGCTTTTTCTAATAATAAAGCCTGGTTAGAGGCTACATGTATGGTTGCTATCAGTTGTCAACTAGAGTTCAAACCTCTTAACAAGTGCTTTAATTAGAAAGAACAATTTTTTTTTGGTTACTTCACAATTGGCACTTGGGCCACATATTGAGAAACATTTCGTTTGATATTGCATCAAAATCCGAGTCCTAGTTCTTAGCATTATGTTAACAACATCTAACAAAACAGTCAAAAGAAATTGTTAATTAACATATTTGCTATTAACAATGTTTTATTTTTTTCTTTAGTAAATCGACCTTCTACTGTGACTTTTTTTTTTTTTGAGTGAGTGGAGTCAATATTTTTTCAGTTTGAAATTCGCACTTTGGTGTCACAAGAAACACAGTGTAACATGTAACACTTGTATGCTACAATTTTTAAAACAACAAAATTCAAAGGCGGATATATATATAGAATATTAGATAGAGAAGGACACAATCTCCAATTAACAACCGCCCCCCCCACCCGCAAAATAAAATACTTGCAAGAAAATAACCAACATTAAAAATGGCTGAACTGCAGTAAAATAAAAAATAATAGAAAAATGGGAGGATCTCAGTTAGAAGAAGAAGTTTAACTTCATCTCAACTCCCTTATTTTATTCCCCCCCCCCCTCAAAAAAAAAAAACCTCCACCTCCATTCACCTTAGCCAGTGGCCACCCCTTAGTTAGCCTCCCTACCACCCCCTTCTCTCCCTTAAACTCTCCATTTTGCTCGATGCTTTTTTTTTTTTTGGTACTAGAAATGCTTTTAATTTTTATGACGCTAGTGTGCAAATGAAACCATAATTTGGGTGTTCAACATACAACAACAGAAAAGAGAGAAAGAATTTTCTCATTCTTTTCACAACCTCCTCCTCACCAAAAAAAAAAAAAAAAACCCCCACTAAAAACAACCACCACCACACCATCCTCACATTATTTTATTATTAACATGACACTACCATGTCTAAATTCCCACCTCCATCATCATCATCATCATCATCTTTTCCATTCACATTACATCTTAAATTGCACGATAGGCAACGCTGTCCGTTCAAAGGGTATCCTCAAGTCATTTGAATTTCATGTGGCCCAAAAACTGAGGGCTTTGCCTTATTATGGAACAATAACTTCCAAGCGTGCATTTCCAAAAACGTTGTAAATGCCAAAATTTAAATTTTTCAGAAGATAAAAAAAAAACAAATTCTCCACTAAACTAAAGGCAACAAAATATTGTAATAGAATTTACAGAAAATTAAGAAATGAAGAGAATTTATTAAAAAAAATTTTTTTAAAAATTTAAACTTCACTTCAGTTTTAAAGAAAAAAAAAAAAAAAAAAAAAAAAACGTTGTAAATGCCAACATGCTAGATAATATGATCGACAAGTTGTCATTCACTATAGTGACATTGTTGGAATTTACAACGTGACTATAGTGACTGGTTATGTTGCCGCTCGAAATGCTATTGGCTGTTACAACGTTATGACTTGAACAACAATCAATTCAACGGCAGGTTTTTTTTACCGCTAGGAACAGCATTTTCGTGACAAGCAAATTCCCCTACAAAAAGCTTGGCGTTTACAACCTATTTTCGATTAAAAAGCGTATTTCACCCATATGTGGCATTTACAACGTTTTGGAAATAAATACCTTAAATAAGAAAACATTTTATAAGCATTCAAAAATGCAAAATATACAATTTAATAATGAATTTCTTGTATCATTTTTTAGAAAACAAAGATTCTAAACTAAATTGAATTATTAAAATATTTTTACTTAATTTCGCATAAAATCATGCAAAAACAACAGATATTTCTGACAACTTTTTTTTATACCAACTGCTTTCTGTGACGTCATTTTTGCCCGTTACATTAGTAATAGTAGTTATATAACTAGGCCTATTACATATTATATTAGACTAAGTTCGTAACTAGAGTTCAACAGTAAAAGCCGTAAATATTATTCATACTATTTGAAGCTTTTACTTCATGTCACCTAGCAGTTGCTTGTTCTTTTTTACTGTTTAAGAATATGGCTTCATTTTATTCAAACAACTATACTAAAAGCCCATTGACTCGTGAGCATATTTTTTTTAGGCAAAAAAAGGTTGTCCAACCTTTTGAATTTTCTCTGTGTTTTGCGATTTTTTTTTTGTCTCGTTTTATTCCTTCGGGCTCTTGAGCCCCCCCCCCCCCCATTAACTGGTTCATTTTGCCACAAATTGCACACGAAAATGAAGAAAAAAAAAAAAGAACCAACAACAAAAAAAACTTTTCATTTTTATTATCTCCGCTCTTTTTCTTAATTATTACGTAAGTTTTTTCATTTTTTTTTTTTAAATTTTAATCCTTTTTCTCAAAAGAACAAAATTGAACTTTTTTTATATATATTTTCAAAAAAATTCATAACTATTTTTTATGAAGTAATTAAGCGCAGAAAACTAATTAAAATACAAAAAAAACTTTTCTAGTCTCATTTTTTGTTTAATTTTTAATCGCTGTTTTTTAATGAAAAGCTTTTTTTTTTTAATCTTTTTTGTTAATTTCTTAAAAGTGAAAAAAAAACAAAGAAGTCAAACTTAAAATATGTTGATTAATAACTACAGGTGTATAAAAAAATGTTGAATGTTCTTTTGAGAGGAGAAAAAAGGGGTGAATGTTATGGTTTTATAGTGGCTGAATAGATATTTATTTTGCTTTTTTGTCCTCCTCGGATGGCGCCACTGCAGTAGCTATTTTTCAAAGTGAACGTTTTTCTAGAGTTTTCCAGAAGTTTTGCTTCAAAGTTTTTTTTTTTTAGAAACTAGAATAGTTGGTGGTAATTGCTAACAGTTTTTTTCATGATGATATATTTCAAAATAAACTTTTTATAACAGTTTGAAAAAGACGAAAATAATCTTTCACGATATATATCAATGAGGAAGGTAAAAAAAACTAAAAACGGGTCACTTTTAACAAATTGAACTATAAAATGTTTTATTTTGTAAGATATTGAAGAAACTTTTAACATAAACTTCTACCATTCTAGTTTTTAAAACAAATTGAATTTTTTCATGTTTCTAAAAAAAAAAAACGTTCGCTTGACGATTTTGCGTCCAAATTTTACCACAGAAAAACGCCTATGGTGCATAGCATTAGCCACTGCAGTGGCGCCGTCTGATGGGTAGGAGGAAAAACGCGCAAAATAAATATCTATTCTGCCACCTTAATTAATGCCATAAAAGTGATTATACATCAATCTGAACAAACGCCAAATCTTGGCGTTTTGCTCCAATTGGCGTTTAATCAGTTTAGCTCTAATTCAGTTTTATAAATTTACGTGGAGAGTATTTTTTTTAAAAAAAAAAAGGATCTTGGTTCCTTTTTGTCTTCTATTTACTGATTATTCCCTTAAATTTCTTGCCGGGTCAGGAAAAAAAGATGAACGAATGAACGGGATGAACATTGGGGTAACTCTAAAACCCGACACAGAATTCATATAGAATTAGATGAACACTATTTTAATTAATGAACACACATTTTAAAGGGATGAACAGAGAAATAAAAGAATGAACATTCTTTAAAGGGATGAACATGGTTTTAGTGGGGGATGAACATGGTTTTATGGGGTTAGGTTCGGTTCGGTTACCTAACCTAACCTAAACTAAACCATATGTTCATCCCCGCTAAAACCATGTTCATTCACCCTAAAACCATATTCATCCCTTTAAAGAATGTTCATCCTTTTTTTTTTTCTCTGTTCATCCCTTTAAAATGTGTGTTCATCCATGATATAGTGTTCATCTTATTCTATATGCATTCTGTGTCGGGTTTTAGAGTTACCCCAATGTTCATCCCGTTCATCTTTTTATCCTGACCCTTTCTTGCCATCAGCGCCGTGGCGCTAATGCGCCACTCCTATAATATAACAAACTCTGCAGTTAAAAGACTGAAGGCGAAATGATTTAGATACTAATTATTGTAGTTCATATTGAGTGACTCTTAAAAGAGGATTTTTGGTGGATATATATTTATAGTTTGGCGTTTATTCAATCTGGCGCTTCTTCAATTTGGCGTTATATCAGCGCCACTAAAAACTGACTTTTTCGTTTGTTTGTTTTTTGGCTAAATTTTTTTATATTCTCTCTCTCTTTCTGTCTTTCCGTGTATAATAACAATATAAAAGAGGAAAAAGGTGCTAGAATAAAGGTGCGGCAAAAACCGAGAGAAAGAGGTACCACCTCAGAGCACAAAATGTACAACACACGTAAATTACAGGTTATAGCTGACTCTCGCAACTCAACCAACGGCTTAAATTGATTCCTAAGGCAAAATAAAACCCACTCTTTCTCTCTCGCTCACTTTTTTTATCCACCCATCTCTCTCTCTCTGTTACATTACCTCCCTTACTATCTACTACCTTACCATCACTCTTTTTATGTTTTTCTATTCATTTCTCACTCACCCACTCCATCCATCTTTTATTTTTCCCTCTCTCTCTCTCTCTTTCTCTCCTTAACAATAACATTATCCTTCTCTCATTCTAACCGTTTCCATGACAACGTTCCGACGGTGAGCAAGCAACAACCCAACGTTTTGTAGCGCGTGCTTCTTTTTCTCAGTTTATAACCTTGGCAAAATGCCAACATTCGTTCGCATTACGGCTATGTATTAGAATTGAGACGGCTTTTTTTCTTTTGAACTGTTTCGTTATCGTTAACGTTGTATAGAAACGCAACCAGATGACGTCACATATGAACTTAAAAATCTTTTTTTTTCCGTAAACGCAACTGCAAACGCGACGGAGAGCTAAAGGGGCCATATATTCTTAAGGACTGCTAAATGTTAGATAGGCAATTTCATGTTTAAGTTGATTAGTTTAGCTTTTAATGTTTACTAAGCAGTCATTAAAAATACGACCCTAACGACTATCAAAGATAGTGCTAAACTAATGAATTTTCATATTCTTAATGTGATTAGCAGATGCTAAAAGACATTTTGCTAAACATAATTTATCAGATAGACATTTGCTTTGATTTCATTCAAAATATGAAATATAAGCTGCACCACTTCTAAAGCTAAATCCTTGCCTAGCTGAGCTGAATCAGTTGCTCATTTCTAAGCACCCACACTAAGAATGCCTCATTCTTAATAAGTGCTAAGTCAAAAGTAATGCTAAAAATCATGAACTTTTTTTCGTTAGGAAGTTTCATATAAAAGTTGATGAGTTTTAACACTAACTTTACCTTAGTAATCATTAATTAAGACTACAACCCAGTACACACTTCAACCTTCTGATTACTGATACTGGATTTCATCTGTGTTTCTGGAACCTGCTCAGAAGGTTGAAGCTTAGTAATGGGCCTTACAGCTAAAATTGATGCTCAAAAGTGTTAAGTTTCTTTTATGTGCTGAGTTTTATTTCACTCATTTGTTCAAAATATGTAAACTTAAGTGTGGCTCGCGTGCTCAACGTTGCCGTTTAAATCATTTTTTATTTGGTATTTTCTTTGAAAAAAAAGTTAATTAAAAGTTTTTCGATGAAAATAATCGCATCTAAGCTTTAAAACTTTGACATTGAAATGTTGCTTCATAGTTTTTCATACTGTAAACAACGTTAAAAGTAAATACAAAAAAAAAAAAAATTCCAATGAAATCTTGTACAATTTTCAATTTTTTTTTGTTACAATTCGTACGAGAAAAAAAAAAAGCAGAAATTAAAAAAAAAACTACCACAAAGTGACAACGACGAGGTAAAATACAAGGGTAAGTAATGATAAGTGCGCCACCAAGCGGACAAAAAAATAAACTACACACATTGACAAACGTTTAAAAAAAATGCATCTAAGAGTTGTGTATAATTTTAAGTTTTCACAATGAAAATAAATATACAAATGTGTTTCTAATGGATCGAACAGTACGAGAAACATAAAGACATACTTAAATTTAATAAACAAACGTTTGCAAAAATCCAAAAAAGAACGAGAAAAAGCGAGAAAGCTCCGAAGCTCCCCCCCTTCAAACGAAGAAGGGAAAAAAAAAAAACCCTGGCGACGAAACGAAAACCCCTAAATAAAAACTGTACAATCCCCATTGTTACTCACCTCTCTTAATATCTGGCGTCGATAATTAACCTTCTATATCATAGATCCTATATTCACTAACACTTTTAAAACATAAACCGTTCTCATTTCTAGCATTATTACTTCTTAAAATGAAGCCATCGTGTTCCCGTAGCCGTCAATTTAACTCCTTATCAGGAACGGGAATGAACTTCCATATTGAAGACACATGCCCGCCGCCGACCTCCCGTAGGCGTCTACGTCACCAACTGTTTTCATACCGCACCAATCAGAATCAAGCTCGTATAAAAATATGGCGGCTCGCGAAGACCATAATCAACTTCATACATAAAAAAAACGTAAGCTAAAAGGCACGAACATTATTACACACGGTACTGTTTAGAAGCATTCGAAAACAAATGATAAAAGTTGTACGAATATGGCGTCATATTAATATACTATTCAAAGTGAATTAGCCATGTTAGTACACCCACGTTCACTCGGAAATCGATAATTTGACGTCATGTCATTTTATACTTTCAATCCTAGCCGTAAATTTTTTACAAATCGATAACCATTAATAAATTTATAATTTACGTTTAACCAGCGCGTTATTTTAGATTATATTTTGTTAATACAAAGTTTAAAAAATATGGCAAAGTTCTGCAACTATATATAATGATGTCAAGATAAATTATTATTTGTGTAACATTCGCAACTTCCATACTTAATGACGTCAACAGTATAAAAAGTGATGGCGAATATTTGTACGAATATGATCATTAAAAATTTACAAACACATATGAAAAACGTTTGACCTTGTAGGCCTCCGTATATTGCTATTGGCTGATCACGGCTTGTCACACTTGAGAAATCAAAGGCGCCGCCGCCAAGTAGCGGCATTGTATCAATTGATGATAAAACTTGAATTTGGAGCGAGGCCAAAACTTGGTGGGACTCTCAATAACCAACCAAAAGAGGAGGAGGAGGAAAATTGAAAAAGCCGAACCGCGTTGTGTATATACTCGCATGATCGCACTAATGGCAGACGGAAAAGATCCCTTTGACCCTCCCCCACCTTCTTCCTATTCCCTTCTTTGTTATAATAAAGAGAAACCCCAAAAACATGTTGTACACAAGGTTTTTCTATTCTATTATTTCTTTAGTTTCCTTGTTTCTCACACATAACAGATGTGTGTGTCTATGTGTTTTTCAGATTGAAATGAACCACTTTTCTAAGTTCTTCTAATGATTGCAACATTTGTAATTATATGCTGTCATCAATTCATTTCATGCTCTAAATTTTAAAAAAAAAGCCTTTTTTCTTCTATACGCTTTTTTTCTCCAGTTTTTCTCATAATTACACTACTATTTACATTAAAACTCATGTTAATAAAAAACAAAATGTTCACTCAAGTGACTCAAAAGAAGCGAAACAAATTGCTTTCTAATAAAAATAATGATAAAAACAGAGATTGACAGTGTCTTATATTAACACTTTCTTTCACATTAACGTTAGCACAAAATCTTCATTTACTAACAGCGGCGTAAATAAACAACATTTGTGTCAATGATAAGGTGAAATACAAAAAAACTAGTTAAAATTTACGATACACGTGCTGCTACCTTGTGTCGCATAAGTACAAAAAATACATTATAGTTTAATAAATCATTACTAGATGGCGCTAATTTAATTAGCAAACCGGCGGCGGCGGCTTTGCGCTGGTCAAGATGGCTAGCCTTTCTTACTTATTTTACAAAAACAAGATTAAAAGTTTTTTTTTGGAAAAACTTTTGAAAAAAAAATGACCACAAGATTGGGTTACAAAATACTTCTTTAAATTCTAACGCACAAGTTCTGCTTACGGTGAGCCCAATATATGAAATTCTTGACGGCGGCGGCTAAATATTATTTTGTTGGTTTTTTTTTTTTGCAAGAAACTCGTTTGTACCATAGCCTCCATATATAGAGATATCTATATGAGGAGGCTATGTTTGTACAAAGAGCTTGTAACAACTGAAAGCTCTTTGGTTTGTAAACAAATATGGCTTCTTTAGAAGAGAGTTATGATGCAGTATTGTTAGAAATCTTGAAAAAAGAAGGTAAAATAGCACCATTTATGGATGTCATCTTTGGTTTTCTCTACAGAAGGTAATAATGAATTGTACTGTCATCTGTTTTTGTGATTTTTTTTCCGTTCGATATGCATGTTTAGCCTTGAGCCATCACCTTGAGCATTATTAATACAAACAACTGTTTCATTTTATATCTTTGCTTAATTTTTAGAACGGATTTCTACAAGATACTTAAAGAGGACGGTGCAAAAATGGGATTTCCTCGTGGGTTTGCTGAGAAGCTTGCATCTAACGTACTAATCGAATAAATAACGAAAGTGTAGAATCGAATAACGATGTCAGATTTCGTTTCAGGCATTTAAGAAGTACGAGAAAGCTGCAAGAGACGATGAGGAATTGTGTCTTCAGAGAATGAGAGACCTTCAAATGAATCAAATCAAAGGAGAGGGTAAGAATGATTTATTAATGTTTGATACTTGACGATTACAAGCCTTGTTTATCGTTTCGTAGATGTTCCAGAAGCCGATAACGTCGTCGAAGTCGAGACAAGTAAAACCCTCGATTCGAAGAAGTCCAATATTCTGTGTGCTGGCGACAGTTACAACGGAGCGATCAGAGAAACTTACAGTTGGTCGCAATCGGCTAACGACTTAGATGTTCGCATAAAGGTTTTGTACGGAAGTCGTAGATCTCGAAGGCGATTATTGTTAAAACTTTTTTTCTTCTGTCAGATTTCAGCCGATGTCGTCAAAGCAAAATGTGTTAAAGTGGATATGTCTCACGATCGTCTCAGTGTTCAATGTTTGGATAACGAAACTGGACATTGGAAATGCCTGCTAGATGGAAATCTTCTTCATAGAATTAACTTGGAGAAGTCCGTTTGGACTTTGACTCCCGGTGAATGTATACTAGTGAGTTAAAGTATTTTTCAAACAAATTATTGAGTAATTTATACTTTCGAATCAACATTAAAGAAATTGAAAGAGATTTAGAAACTAGAAGAGTGATAATGAATCATTTAAGATGTGTTATAAACAGCTGATTTTGGAATTTAACTAAATATCTCACCTCTCTCTTCGACGATGGACACAAATGAAACTTTTTCCGCTCTGTTCGAAGGTCTGCCTAGAGAAAAACGAAAGTAAATGGTGGGAATCTCTTTTGGTCGATGAACCGAAGATTAACGTACAGGAGATCGATTCTTACGTCAACATGGAGGACTTGCCGCAAGATGAGCACGCAGTGGTCGAGGAATTGATGTACAACGAACAGCAGAAGATACTTGGAAAACCAACGATCGAACAGATGGAAAGGTTTCACTTCTTTAAAACCTCAAATTGTTATTCTTAACTTTCTTTTTCTTTTATTAAACAGAAGGTCAGTGACATCTTGAGGGACGCTTGGGAGAGAGATGGATCTCCGTTCAAAGGACAGCCGTTCGATCCATCTATCGTCAACATCTGTGGTTCTGTTGACGAATTAGCAAAGTTCCAAAATTCTGCATCCAAATGATTACGTCATAATAATTTCTCTTCTGTCGTTTTACTTCGTTCATTTCAGTTACGGAGTTTGAATTTCGTTGAATTTTTTGAATTCGTTGTTGTTTAATACTTTTTTCCTCATACAAAAAAAAAGATTTAATAAAAAGAAACATTTATTTTTTTGTAACTGTGTTTTCACACTTTTATGATAATTATTAATTAATTACAGCATGATTTTTTACGTGATTACTAAGGCAATCGGAAAAATACGTTTTTCAGTCTATGAACATGGTTAGAGGCTAGAATTTCAAGTCTAGCTATTAAATAAGCATATAAAATCAGTCTCTAAACAGGTTCTTTGACTGTAAAACGCATTTTTGGTTGCCTTAGTGATTACAATAAGTTTTAAAATAAAACGACTAGTTTTCATAGGAATATATAAAAATGTTCAAAAAAACATTTAAAAAAATATAAAATAGATTGTGTTTTTGAAATTTTCAGTCGATACTTTGGGCTTGGAAGTAAATTTTGTCAGTTACGTCAATTATTTTACAGAAGTAACTGTTGGATGTTGCAGGGCCCTCACCAACACAAAAAACCATTGTGAGAATTTCAAATTTGCGACATTTTTTTTTCTTATCTAAAATGCTATACGGTATATTTAAAAATACTGTTTTTATGGTTTATTATAAAATAGAAATTGGAAAACGCTTTCCCAAATTTTTTTCTTCCGCTCGCATCACACACTGCTGATTTTCATTTTCATACTGAGAAAAAAGAACAGAAAAAACCTTGGAAATTCCAAGAAAAATGAAAATTTATAATTGGTGGCAACCCTGTTATTACACTCTTAAAAGTTACTTCTGAAAGCAGCCGTACGTTGTGTGGTACACGCCATGAAGTAGGCTTACGTATGTGCAATTGTGAACAACGCAAGTAATACTTCGGCTATGGCATTTAGTTACTCCATGCATTACTTCGTGGTGTGCACCGCGTCTTACTTCTGCGAGTAACTGTAACAAAACTCACTTGAGTTACCTCTAAATTGAAGTAACCAGATATTTCAGTTTTATCTGTGACTGTAAACGTAACTAATTACTTTCTATAGTGGGTAACTAGAGTTAGTGAAAACCGCTTAACACGAAATTAACGGGACTGAAATATTTTTTCATGTTAACCAAATATTGAAAAACCTATACCGAGAGAGACGAAACCGAAAACATTCCGTGTTATTACATTTTTTGTGTTAAACGGTTTTCACTGTACTTCACAAAGTGACTACCTTGAATTGCTTTGAAAATACCTCTTAAGTTGAGTTACCTATAAATGAAAGTAACTAGTTACTTGATTAACTAATTGAAATCACAAGTAACTTGAGTCATGAAACTGCAACGACATCTTCAGTTGCCTAAATTAAAAGTAACACCAACTATAACATGAGTTACTTTTCTGTTTACAACCCCTGGTTACGATCATACGATTAAGTATAGCACGGCAATATGCAATAATGACGTCATAGCCAATGTCGTTTATCTTAATGCATTGCTTGCTATTATGTCATTATGACGCCACTATTCCGTATTGCCGTGCCACACTTAATAGCATAATCTCAACCAGGGCTTTACTCTTTTCACACTTGATACTGATTAATTATACTGTGCTTTCATTTAAGAGAGTTAAACAGTGAAAAGAAGAAAAGGCAATCTGTGCCATAAATAACATTAGTAGTATTAAAAAAAGAAAACTCTGCCCCCGTTCCCAGTTCTCGTTCCAATGCACACAAACGACCACCACGATAGACTTCGTATCTAAGAAGTTAATACCATAAACTTAAACGTTCCTTCGATTCGAATCGTTCTCAGTCGCATAGTCGTAAGGTGGTGGCGGACTCTCAACGATCGACTGTCTCGTATCAGAACGTATCACATCGGGAGCCGGCAGATCGACTGCAACGTGATAAGGAGGTGGATTATCGGGCCACGGTCGAACGATCTGTGGGTGAAAAGAATTAGGATTAAGATGAGAATGAGCGTCCATATCGATGGGAATCGTCAAGTGGACAATCATGGCATTCCCGGGACGAGGAAATGGTCCTCCTCCTCCTCCTCCGCCTCTTATAAGAAGTGGGTTACAGTGTCTAGGACCGGAAGAAGAAGCAGACGACGAAGAAATTGCACTGAAATAAACGGCAGCGGTAGCTGCCGTATTAGAAGAAGTAGAACGAGCAGGACGATCGATAAGAACAGTTCCTCCCATCGAACCCAACCGTCTCCTCTCGTTGTGATAACGACCAGTAAACCGTTCCGAGGGTTCCGGCGGTCTCAATCCTACCGTTCCTCTCAGATAGACTCTCCACATAACAGAAAATACGATGATGAGAACGACGACGGAGAAGTTGAGAAGAGCTTTTTGCGACGTTCTATGGTCGACATAGACGAAGACGGGTGCGAAAACGAGTATAAAAACGATTGGAATGAGAAGAAGGTAGCAGCAAAGAAGGCGCGCACCTTGTTCTCGAGATGATCCTAACGGAGAAGACGATGAAGAAGACGAAGGAATCGCCATTTCGTTAAACCCTTTCTTTGAAAATTCTAATCGCTGTTCGACGACGAAGTTACATTACAAGGCTTTCATTAACAGCTACATAAGGTGGGAACCAATGATCTAATGTTGACTGTCTTTCATTGTCGAATAGCTTAAAACAGTGGGTGTCGTATAAATAACGATCCTAGTGGCTATCGAACACACGAGAGATTGATTTCATAGTCCGTTTTCAAAACTGGAATAGAAAACAAAGTCAGAAACTAAATAAACTAATTTATATTAAACATGAGCAGCAGAACGTCTGTCAGTATTTCTACGGTCTAACGTCTTTGACACACGAACTACTTTTTAGTGGCCGAGTTCAACTGCAAACTGTTGTCACAGGTGGCTCGCTGGGCTGTAGAAGACATAGAAAAATGCCGTTTCCTAAAAAAAAAACGAACACCGCGGTTGTGAGACTGTGGTTGCAATGTCTTGGTATGGAAAAACGTCGAATCTTTACAAATACACGAAATACACGCGAGATTCATTATGCAGTCGGAACTCGACTACTAAAAAGTGTGTGGTTCGTGTGTGTCAAGGTTCTCTAAAATGTCACTGAAACCTATTTTGTGAAAATTCTTTCAATTATGAGCTTGCTTACCACTCTCTATCCAGTAGATTGTACATATTTTTCACCTTATTTCGCACAAACCATTGAACATCTCAACTTTACTTTGAAGGCTTCTAATCAAAAGAATACCTCTTATTTTTTAAAGTAGAAAGGTCAAAAGTCATTCACCTGTAAGGAAATATATTGTTTTCTCAACACTCACTAACCGTTAGGCCATTGCTATATATTTGTTTACTGTACTCGTTTTCCAGCCATTAAATGCCATTTCCATTATTTTATTCTATTTATCACAACAAGTCCATTTCCGGTTTTCTGTTTCTGTTTTAAAAAAAAGTCAATAAAAGATTAAACAGCATAGATTAACAATCCATAAATATTTAGTATTTTCGTTTAGGAAGAAAAAATACGATAAAAATCAAAGAAAAAAGTAGATAAAATTACCGAAAACGACAGAAAAGATACGAAACTGGAAAAAAAAAAAATAAAAATACTTGCAGGTAAATCAACTAATAACGCCTCCTATGGAGCACTTTGTGTTATAGCTGAGTCTGGCCAATAGATGGCGCAAACTGTATTTAGAGCTTCAGTTACAATACAATTCAATGGACATAGGACGGAATTATAAGCAAGATGTCTTTATTTATAGCTTCAAAAAGCAGACGATTTTTTTTACTCCGTTTTGAACGTCTATGGTTTTGACGTTTTATTTTTTTCGTTTTTAAAAAGAATATGAAATTATAAATGTATACCAAGTCTATGTTAGAAATAAACGCTAAAATTGAATGAAGAATCGTCTGCCTTTTGAAGCTAGAAAGAAGACATCTTGCCATTCATGTCATCCATTGTCATTGTCCAATGTCATCCATCCATTTTTTTTTTGTATGCCCATTGAACCCTATAGTAACTGAAGCACTAAGTACGGTTTGCGCCATCTATTGGCAACACTCAGTTTTGGCAAAGAATGCTCCATAGGAAGAGCTCTTAGTTGAGTTACCCTCTGTATATTAATATTGGTTTGTTTGTACAGGCAAGTGTGCTCATCAAAATACAGTCGTTTGCCCCGCGCTTTTATGAGCGTCATACTTAATATCAACCAATTAGAAATTGAAAAGGGCGGGAGAATGTGACGTCAGACCAAATAACAAACCAACTCGAAGTTGCCGTTCCTCATAAAAGGGCGGTGAACACGACTGTATTTTGCTGTGCTTACTTGCCTGTCTTTAAAGTTGAATCATTGAATGAAAATATTCGTTTGTTTGACGTTTGTTCGTTCACGTGTTTGTGTTTTTCTTTGATGTTGAACGGTTTTTTTTTATGTATTTCTAAATTACAGAAGTGATTAATTAATTTGTGGTACATACTACACAGTAAAGTAAAAGAAGAAGAAGAAGAAAATGTCTTTAGCCGACGAGCTTTTGGCCGATCTTGAAGATGCCGGAGACGAAGACGATGATCTTCTGGAAGAATACGGCAATGTGGTCGGTGGAACCGAAGACGACGATTCCATGGAGACGGATTCCAAACTAGAAAGTGTAAATCAAATAGCCAAGTTAAGAGATAGCCCACAACTGGCGCACGTTATGGCTCAGATTGAACAACACATTCAACAGCAACGGAAGGACGGCAGTAAGAGAAAGAGTTCCTTAATAAATAGCCGAAAACTACAAGAAATATGCAATTAATTTGTTTAAAAAATGCAATGACTCTCTTGAAAATTGTAAAGATACATAGATATTATAGCAAAATCTGCATAAAAATGCAAGAAATCTGTAAAAAAATCTTTAGAAAACTACCTCGAAATTTGGAGGAAATGCTTTAAAATAGGTAGGAAACTGTCAAAATGCATAGAAACTGCCTCGAAATCTACAGGAAAATGCAATAAATATGTTAGAAACAGTAAAAAATCTCTAGAAATTGCCTCGAAATAAGCAAAAATGCAATAAATTTATAGGAAACTGCAAAACATCTTTAACAAAATTGCTGTGAAATTTGCAGGAAATGCATTAAATTTGTATTAAACTGTCAAAATACACAGAAAATGCCTCGTAGATAAAAAAAAATCTAGGGGGAAATGCAATTAATTTATAGTAAACTGTAAAAACCTCTAGAAAATAGCCTCAAAATCTGCAGAAAATGTAATATATTTATGGGAAACTGTAAAAAATCTATAGGAAAATGCAGTGACTTTATTATTAATAATGCTATTTAATAAGAAAAATAGAAAGACTGCAGATTATATACAGGTTAACTTGAAACAAATGTTAATTTACTTAAAATTGCTTGTTTTTCAGTGATTGGTCCAGTTGAATCCGATCCCGAATATCAACTGATTGTCGATGCGAATAACCTGGCTGTTGAAATTGACAACGAAATCAGTAAAGAAGTTCAAACCGTGACATTCCTCTAACAAAACCTCAAAATGCCCCGGTTTTTATGTTTCTAGGTATAATTCACAAATTCACGAGAGACAAGTATTCGAAACGGTTTCCTGAATTGGAATCGTTGGTTCCAGGAGCACTCGAATACGTTTCGACAGTCAAAGAGCTGGGAAACGACTTGGATCGAGCAAAAAGCAATGAGAAATTACAACAGACGTTGACGCCGGCAACGATCATGGTCGTAAGCGTTACGGCTTCGACCACGCAAGGGTTTGAATCACGATCGAGATTAATCGAACCCATAAATCAAAGACACGCGTTTTATTTAGTTGGTTTTCGTGTATATTTAGGCAGATGTTAACTGTCGGTGAGTTGGCTCGTATAGACGAAGCTTGCGACATGGCTTTGGATCTCGAGAAGTCGAAGTTAAGAATTTACGAATATGTCGAATCGAGGATGTCTTTTATTGCTCCCAACGTGTCTGCGATCGTCGGAGCTTCGACAGCGGCGAAACTCATGGGTATATTGCGGGTAACGCATATATATACGAATAAAACAATGTTTAACATTGAATCCTTTTCGTTTTAGGTGTTGCCGGTGGTTTAACGAACCTTTCTAAAATGCCAGCTTCGAACGTTCTCGTTCTCGGAGCTCAGCGTAAAACCCTTTCTGGTTTTTCGACGACAGCGATTCTTCCTCACACGGGTTTCATTTATTACTGTTCTATTGTTCAAGCAACGCCACCGGTAAAGATCTCTTAAGATTTCTTTTTCGGAAAGAAAATGTTTAGTGTATTTTTCATAACGATATCTTTGACAAATTAACTTTTTATGGCAGTTTGAGAAATCAGTACGAAACTTCGACACTTTTTGTTTCTGTTTCGGTGTTTTTGTCTTTTAAGTTTTGTTGAAAGTGTAAACGGTCCTCTTGAATTCTTGATTATTCTGTGTTTTAGAAGCAACACTATTTATGTTTCAAAACTGTTTAAAACCCTTGAAATTTGATTATTCTGTCTATCAGGTGCAAAATGAAGAGAAACTTTGTTTGTGATGTGATGTGTTTTAGATACTAGAACGGCAGATCAATCACTTAAGGGTATTTTTCATCTTGTAAAATAAACCTTTTTATAGACAAAAATTTAAAAAAAATATCGTCTGTTAATCTAATTAAAATTGGTTCATTTACAAAACACACAAAAAGTTTATTTTGAAACATATCAACGTGAAAATATTCTAAAGTAACTGAACTACGCTTTTAGTTTGTAAAACACTAGTTTCTCTTAATTTTGCTCTTAAAAGACAGAATTAAATCAAGATTTCAAAAGTCAGCTGTTCATAAACCCCCATCTTAATATTTTATTTATGTTGATATCTTTCAAAATAAGCGTTTTAAATAAATTTTTGGACTGCAAAAATTTATTTTTAAAGATATGAACATGAAAGTCCTTTTCTGATTTTTTCCCTTCTAGTTTCTAAAACACTTTCAATTTCTTACATCTGTGAAGAATAATCACGGAATAATCAGCTGTTGGAAATTCGTTTTTGACGATGTTTCTTGTTTCGTTTCAGGATCTAAGACGTAAAGCTGCTCGACTCGTAGCGGCAAAATGTACTCTTGCAGCTAGAGTCGATAGTTTTCGCGAAAATGCCAGTGCAGCGACAGGTCACATGTTTAGAGAAGAAATAGAAAGGAAGTTAGATAAACTTCAGGAACCGCCGCCAGTAAAACAAGTTAAACCTTTACCGGCGCCGATTGATCAGGCTAGAAAGAAACGAGGTGGAAAAAGGTTTGTTTAGACAAAAAAGAAGAAACCAGATCGTCGTTTAACAGTTACACGAGCAATAAAATTTCTCTTTTCTTCACTTTTAAGAGTTCGAAAGATGAAAGAACGTTACGGAATGACTGAACTTAGACGACAGGCGAACAGAATGAACTTTGGAGAAGTATTTCTGTTTTCGTAGCGTATAACTCGTTTAGAAACGAGAACTTAGTGTCTTGGATTTTTTTTTTTAAATTTTGAGATCGAAGAAGATGCTTACCAAGAAGATTTGGGATTCAGCATGGGACAGATCGGTAAGTCTGGAACGGGACGCATTCGTGCGGCTCAGATCGACGAAAGGACCAAAGTACGGATCTCGAAGACACTACAAGTTCGTAAACAAATAAAAACTGTTCCGCCCAAACTTCTAGCAGAATTAAGAGTCTTACGTTTGTCTTTTTTTGTGCGTTTCTAGAGAAATATGCAGAAGCAGCAAGTTTTTGGAGGAAGTACGACGGTTCGTAAACACGTTTCTGGAACAGCATCTAGCGTTGCGTTTACTCCTTTACAGGTATTTTTTTTTCGTTAACTAAAAAAATACTCAAAATCGTTTTCGAACTCAATTTGATCGTTTCGTTTTAGGGTTTGGAGATCGTAAATCCGCAAGCGGCAGAGAAGAAACTTACCGAAGTTTCGGCAAAATACTTCTCGAATACATCTGGGTTTATTAAAATTGAAAAAAATAAATAAAACATGACGTACTCTCCATTGTGATCCAATTTGTTTGCTTTGTGAATAATCTGTGAAGACAAATTGTTTGTATAACATTAAAAAAACTCCATTTAAAATATCATCTGCAACAAACTTTTATTGTTATTCTTATTAATTTGTTACTAAAAGAAAAGAAAAATTGACAGAAATGGAATTATCAAAGAAAATTAATTAAGATGAGTTTTCAACAACTGATAACGCATCGTCTAGTTATTCTGCGTTTCAGAAACAACAAACGCTAAGGAGAAATTGAAAGTGTTTTAGAAACTAGAAGGCTAAGAAAATTTTGAAAGAAGAGAAAAATGGCAAGTTTACTGTGGTCAAATTATGAATAATTGAAGGAAAAGGTAAAATAGAAACTCGGCTACCAAAATCAAACCTCAACTTACTCTTCTTTCCGCTACTTTCAACTTGTTGAAAAGTTGAAATTGTTCAACTTTACTTGGAAACTAATTTTGGAGGCCGATTATTTGTTTTTCTTTTTCGATTTAAAATTAATTTTCGTTAATTGGAAACACACTATTAAAGCTATTTTTATGTTCGTATCCTAATAAATCACCTTCTTGTGGCTATTTTACATTCTCTGTTCTCGTTATTCACTTTATTTTGGGTCAAAAGTGAATTTGTTCGTTTTGAAACATTTAAAATACATTATCAAACTTGAAAATAATCTTATGTGATTCAGTTACTATTCAAGTTTCTAAAACACTATTGCAAGTTTTTTTAAAAGTGTAAAACGCCTCTCAAACTCTTGATTATTTTGTCTTTCAAGAGTAAAATGAAGAGACACTAATGTGTTTTTAGAAACTAGAACGGTAATTCGAACACTTAAGGGTATTTTCAAAATGAGCTTTTTATGTTTTTATATAAAATTACCCAACTTCGAGCTACCTTTCTAGCTTTTAAACACTTTCACGTTTCTCTAAATATTGCTCCATAGAGTCAGAATAATCACGAGTTCGAAAATATAATTAATGTTCATCGTAATGTTGTTTCTGAAATACAGAATTAACTCATAAGTTCAAGGGACGTTTTTTTTCCACATTAAACTTAAGCATAATTCCTCCTGATTAGTAATAATCATAATATAATGTTTTTTTGTTATTAATGTGCACAAATAACAGTGTAAATTCAACATTTACATAATGCATTTCAGTATATAATAAAAAATACATTATGTAATACAAAAAAATGAGTCTAAAAATTCTCATTAATAATTACAATTAAAGAAAAATATTAAATGATTAGTTTTTTTTAACCTTCTAATTACTAAAAAAAATATATTAACCGGTACCCAACATATTACAGTAGAATCTCGATTATTCAGATTTCGGTAATTTGGACATCCTGGTAATCAGAGACAGGCTTTTACCATAATATAAACGTTTGTTTATTAGATTATCAGTGTTAATCAGTGTTAAAAGTAAAAACCGGCGATCTTCCGGATTATCCGGCCTCATTTAATCCGGATACTCAAAATTCTACTGTAATGAAAGAAAACAAAAAATAAAGGGGGAGGTGGGGTTATAACTAAATTTAATCAACGCTCAGTAATTAATTTAATTAATATTCATTTTCAATTTAAAAAAAAATTTCAAGTGACCAAAAATGTACGTCTATTTCTTTTTTTTTTTTAAAGAATTGAAAATTCATGTACAGGGTGTGTCTCAAAATTCAATTACACTTAGGATTTGTTTAAAGAGAATCTAACCTAAGTTGATTGCCACACAACTGTGTTCAACATTTGCATTGAATTATATATGGTCACAAGTTGTATGTAATCTTCTTAAAACGGCTTTAAATACTGTTTTTAAAAAGCTTTGAAAACTTATTGGTATTATTTACATGGAATGATGGGCTAGAAACAACAAAAAACCGTTATCACTTTGAGCATATCTTTTTTAAATGAAACGGGAACGGATAATTTTGGTTACTTTAGCCTCTCTCTTCGTATTTATAAAGAAAAGGCGAAATTTTTTGTTAAAAAAAGTTTCTAAATTGTGGTAATCTTTTTCTTAGTCGGTAAACCCCCGTTTATTTACATATAATGTATTTTTAATTATTATTTAACCATTCCTGACGATACGAGAATGTTTTTTGAAAAAGCATTTGAAAGTAGAAAAAATGTCTTGTGTTTTTTGGTTAGTTGTTGTTGTTATTATTATTATTATTACGATGGACAATCAAAAATCACGAGATTTTTGGAGCTGAACGATCGTTAGTTTTCGTCTTCCGCAATTTAACTGTTGCAAAAACGTTGTCTCTGAAAAATTTAAATTAAAATTATTCAACATAACGAAGTTAAAGGTTTTTTTTTAAATGTTTTGAAGGTTATTTTCAGAAAAAAAAACTACGAAAGTACTTTTAGGAGAACAACTTTGCTATAAAGAATTTAAGATTTATTTTCGTTTTTCACTTTAAACTGGTTTCAAAATCTGGTTATTCTGTCTTTCGGGGGGGGGGAGCATTAAGAGAAACTTGAAAGTGTTTTAGAAGCTAGAAGTGTAACTCAATCAGTTAAGAGTATTTTCATGTTGATATCTTTTAAAATAAGCTATTTTTACGTCAGTTTGAAAATGATCCAACTTTAAGCAGACGATGTGTTTTTAATTTTTGTCTATAGAAAATTTATTTCAAAAGATATCAATATGAAAAATATTATTGGGCGATTCGACTACCATTCTAGTTTCTTACACACTTTCAATTTCTCTTAAGTGTTGCTCCTGAAACGCAGAGTATCCAGAGTTTGAAAATCAGCTGAAACGTAAACTTTCAAGCTTTTTTTCTTCGTTTACAATTCCAGTTTCAAAATAAAATCATGAAATTCTTTTATGAGTTGCAACAGAAAAGCGTTTTCGGCATTGTATTTACCTCATCGTGGAATCGTCGTCACTGTAGTCCGCTTCGGGTTGTGGAGGTGGATTCGATTCATTTCCAAATCCACTATCGTTACTACTGTGTAGACTCGTACTTCGTCCACCGTTTGGCATATTAGGAATACGCAAAGGAGCCGGTGAGGTTAGACTGCGATGGATTACACGAAGTTCCGTTTGTGGACTGAAAGATCGAGTCGGAGCGAGAGCGGTGGCCGTCCTCTGTTCTTTTTTAGTCAATGTGGCTGGAGTCATCGGAGGCATCGGAGGTGGCGGTGGAGGAGGTGGCGATATACTACCGTTATCCGATGAGGAGGACGCACTCGTCCAGTTATTCTTAGATGTCACTGAAGAGAGAGGAGGATTTGCCCAGGACGCTGAAGTTGTAAGAGCTCCTCTCGTGTTTGGATAAGCTAAACTAAATGGGTCGAAAGCCGAAGGACTGGAGAAGTCGGTTACGGCAATCGATGCACGTTGCCGTTTTGGAGAACTTTGAAATAAAAATCAAACATAAGAACATAAGACATACTTTGACAGGAATATATTTAATATGATTTTAAAGTGTAAACGCATCTCGAACTCTGTTTATGAGCAAAATTACAAGAAACTTGAAAGTGTTTCAGGAACTAGAAAGGTAGGTAGCTCAATCACTTAAGGGTGTTTTCATGTTGGTATCTTTCAAAATAAGCTTTTTATGTGTGTATTTTTTAATTTTTGACTATAAAAAGTTTATTTTGAAAGATATCAACATGAAAATACACTTAAGTGATTGAACTACCAGTCAAGTTTCTGAAATATTATCTAATTTCTCTTGATCTTGCTCCTGAAAAACAAAATAATCAAGCTTTCAACAATCAGCTGCTCATAAAACCATCTTAATTTCAGAATTGTTATAATAAGTGTTAAAATGTTATGTTAACTATGCTGCTTTTGGACTACATAGTCTCTCTGCCACAGGCACGCTGTACTGCTTGCACAGTCATTATTCAAATACGCCATCATCCGTGAAACACCGTTTAAGTTTTACTTTTTTTCTCACCTGGTCGGAGTGTTATCGTCATCATCCATCACCACTTCTGTGTAAGCCACTGGAAACCAACCACTCCTATAGAGAAAAACAAGAAAATAGATTTAAATTTAGTCAAATGCCGAAAACAAAAAAAAAAACAAGTGAACTTACCGCCTCGTACGTAAGTTCTCTCCATACTGCCAACCTTTATTGCGATCACCCACCAATCCAATCACGTCACCTTCGTGAAAACTAAGCTGGTGTTCGCCACTGGACAGATACGAATAAAGAGCCCTTGCCAAAGGTCTCCTTAAATCCTTATCAGGAACGACCATACTTCGAGGTCTGGAGGAATCTATCAAATTGAAACAATGCTCGAATAAGCTTTAGTCGGTCAACCACAATTTCATTTAGATATAACCCGACTAAAACCGTATTTTCAACATGTGCGAGGTTCCTTAGCTTTTTATTTTTAGATGCAACATTTAAAATTAAATAAAAACTAGAAGAGTAAATTAAAATGCTAAAGGAGTTTTAATTTGGCGTTATCTTTAAAAAAAAAATAAACTTTTTTGTTGTAGTTTAAAAAAAAAATAATCATTTCACGTTTCACGAAAATGTTTACCACCATTAAAGCAGATGAATAGCTATTTATTTTGTTTTTGTCTCCCTGGATGGCGCCACTGTAGTGGCTATTATTCTTTTTAGTAGAAGGTATCTTCTCCAAACCGGCGGTTTTGAGAAAATTTATAATTTTCAAGCAAACATTTTTCAGCAGTAACATTACGGTAAAAACTTTTTATGGCAGTTTGAAAAAAAAAAAGCAAAAATAGTTATTGAAATTAATTTCACCTGATGAAGTAAGAAGCGATTGATGGGACGAAGATAAATTAAATTCTGATTTGGCTCTTGTTATTGTTGGAGTCGGAATGGATCCATCATGGTCGGGAGGGTCAATGGCCTCACTGAGGCTATGCAAGTCCATGGAGCTGGCATCCATACTACGAGCCTTGCGAAGAGTCATCGACAAACTGTCGTCTTCATCGAAGTCCATTGCTTTTCCATTGGTCAACCGCGAAAGTGCGCCATATAATCCGTTTCCCTTTTTTTTTTTAACAAAAAAAAAAATAATAATTTCAATGAAAAATGAAATTCACTTTGTCCCATAAAAAACTACTTTACGAGATACGATACTAAAAGCTAAAAAAAAAAAAAGTTCCTTAAAATTATTACTGACCAAAGTAGATTGTGAATGATGATCTCCAGCAGGAAACATCACCTGAATGTGTTCTGGAAGTGAATCTCTGGTTTTTGCAATGTCCTGCCATTCATCCAAATGGTTTTGAAGCAATGATTCGCCCTATTCAATAACGAAAATGACGCAAAATTTAAAATTGGGTATTAAAAATGGTTTATGAACAACCTATTGAATATTCTTGTTTTTTTTAGAAGCAAAATTAAGAAAAACTAGAAAGTGTTTTTGAAACTAAAATAGTAGCAGCTCAATCACTGAAGTATATTATTTCAAAATAAACTTTTTTTATAAACAAAACTTATAAAATTAATCATCTGATCAAAGTTTGGTCATATTAAAACTCTCATAAAAAGCTTATTTTGAAAAATATCAACATGAAAATACCCTTAAGAAAAGTAAAAACACTTTCAAAGTTTTTCTTCACTTTGCACCTGAAAGACAGAATAATCTCAGTTAAAGAGGCGTTTTTACATATTAAAACCACCTTAATATAATACAAAATTGACAATATTTTTTCTATAAAACAAACTCTTATCTAAATAAATTAAAAAGTTTAGAAAAAAAAACAACCGGAATGACAAGTGAATATATGTTAAGATGTAGTTTCTTTTAGAATACCTTCTAAAATAAATTTTATAACAGTTTTAAAATGAATGAGTTTTAAATTAAGCTCGTTTTCAAATGTAAACGCTCCTCAAAATCTGATTATTCTTTCTTTCAGGAGCAACCTTAAGAGAAACATGAAAGTGTGTTAGAAACTAGATCAGTTGTCTAAATTACTTAATGTCATTTTCATGTTAATATATTTCAAAATAAAACTTTTTATTGGCAAAAAATTAAAATGAAAAGATTAGTCAACTTAAAAGGTTGAGTCATTTGCAAACTTATATAAAAAAAAAGCTTATTTTGAAAGTTATATCAACATGAAAAGTGATTGAACTACTCTTCTAGTTTCGAAGACACCTTCGAGTTTTTCTTAATCTTACAAGTAAAAAAATAACGAGAATTTGAGGTACATTTACAATTTTAAACAAGCTTAAATATTCAACTAATTTATAAAAGAAACAATAGACTTCCTTAAAAACCTCAAGATATCAAATTTCCTGAACTTTTTATAAAAAAAAGCTCCACTCATGATTCCTAGTTACAGGATAAAAAATATATATATATATATATAGATATAGATATAATAATATGATCAATAAAATTTAATGGACGAATTTTCAGACCAAAAAGAAAAAGAAATTGGTTTTTCAGCATTTTGTATTTTGTGTCAAACAATAATAATGTATTGGTAGAAGAAATTCTCATGCATCATAATATCAAAAGAAATGAGGGGGGGGGGGATCGGATAGAGGGGTAGGGCGGCAGAAAGAGAGAGAAAGGGTAGAGATTGAAGGACTACCCCTCCACCCAACTATCTCACCCTTTCCCACCACTAAAAACTATAAAGTTACAGTCCCTCCCTCTCTCTCTCTCTACACTTCTCATACATATAAGTCGACCCGAGAGTATTTCAACAATTTCCAGTTGAAAACGTTTAAGATCCATAAATTTCCATCAGAAACCGTCAAATAGTGATGATGGAATAATGCAATTGGACCAAAAAAATAAAAGTGAGAAAGAAAAAGTAAGAGAAAAAAAAAAAAGAATGAAAAATTGAGGCTGTGAAATAAGTGAACCAAAACAAGAGACAATATATATTGGAAAGAGAGAGAGAGAGAGAGAGAGAGAGAGAGAGAGAAAGAGAGAGAGGAGGAGGAGGAGGATGATGGGGGTTAGGTCCCATAATAAGGAACATGAGGTCAGAGAAAATTTTAAGTACCACATTATTATTATCATAGTAACAACATAAACATCATCTTCAAGTTAGAAACAAAAAAGAAACAACTAAAAGACACAGAATAAATCAAAATATGAGACATTGATTGCGACAAAAGATATTCCATCATTGGTAACTTGTTACCAATATGTTTATATACAGAGTGTGACAAAAGCCAATGCCCAAGAGGTAATTTATTATATTTTTTCTGTTGCAAAACACATTTCCAGGTAAAGAAAGAATCTCACATGCACACACTGAATAAAATCCCACGAAATTTCACTTTGTAAAGAATTTAACACAACCGCCATATACTGTATATTTCAGTGGAAAGGACCAAAAAAAATATTGTTTTTTTTTATTTCTGTTTCTAATTTCTGCTGGGTTTTTCTCAGCATGTGTGATTCGACCTTAACAGCCATATTCTTAAACGTTACATAAACCAAAAAGTGAAACTTAAACAAAGATAAACTTAAAGCTATCAATAGACTTACTATAGAATTTTGTCTAATGTAATGTTTTAAGCTAAACTTTATTTTAAGCAACGTTTTTGAATATAGAATGTGAATGGGTTGTACTGTATTATTAAAAAAGTGATGAAACTTTTTTTTAAAAAAAAGTACCTAAATTTAGCACAACGTTTGACTTAAAAATTGATCCCAAGGCTGAAACAACGTTGTAACTGCCAAAAAAAAAAATCGTTTTTTTGTAGAAAATGGTTGTACATCACTTATTTTCTTTGCCAACCCATAGATGTCACCTTCTGTCACTTAGAAATACTAAAAAAAACCAGCTGTGAAATAGGATTACTTCACAGTAGCTCATGTTTCCAAAAAAAAAAAAAATTAAAATTGTCATTTACAACGTTGTTCCAGCAACGGCTTCAATTATTAAAAGGCTCAAAGCATTTCTCCTTGAGAAGATACAGTATGTCCCCTTTTGATTAAGAAAACCCGATATAGATCATAAAAATTGATATTTTTTGTTTTCTACGGCCCTCTTTTTAAATGTGCAAAAAAAGTTAAGACACTTTCGAAACTATAAAATTGGTTCAATGTAGAATAAATAAAAAAAAAATCCTTTGTTTTTCTTGCCTTTGAATGGAATGCAAGATAATGTTTAGCCAAAGAACATTGTCTTTCCAATACAAAGCCATAACGGATACGTTCCTGAGTCAATGCCTGTAATGAAACAACGAAAAAAAACAATAGTAGTACAAGAAGACAAAAATCTAAACAAATATATTTTTTTGAAATAACAAAAAAAAAGTTTCCAGTTTCATCTCGAACCAGAAAAACACAAAAACAAAGACAAAAAAAAATCCATTTATGAAAAAAAAAGAGAAATTGACCACATTCGATATACAGAATACAGTATACACTTTATATATGTAGTATGTGTACAAAAATATACATGTATCATAGAAACCAACAATCATTATTGCTTTAGATTGAACAATTCTAGAACTTCATCTTTGTTTTTGTTTTTTCCAAATGGAAGAAGAAAAGTTCTATTTTGAGTTTCTTTTTTTTCTTTCTTCTTCTTCTCCCCTTTAAAAAAGGAAGATGGGCAAAACAACACAACAAAGAAAAACAAAACACAATTTGTTTCTGGAGTGTTTTATGGTGTCACCAGACAAACTTTAATTTTCAAACAAAAGACATAACAGCCATAATAACATTATATGTGAGTAAAGTTAACCTCCTTCTTCAAAGATAAAAAGAAATGCAGTTAGGCAACATAAGGCTCGCAACAACTAATCTAAACTTTTATTTATTTGACATCTAATACAATAAAAAAACCGGTTTAACATGAAATGAAAAAAAAAAAAAAAATTGGAATATTTTTTTCGTGTTAAAAGAAATCGTATGTTATTCTTAAGAACGAGACTGAAAATATTATTTTGTGTTATCCGATGTTTTATTTATTTAACATCTAATACAGTGGAAAACCGCTGAACACTACTTAAATGAGAGAGACCAGAATAATTTTTCGTATTAAAAGAAATTGTATGTTATTCTAAGAAACCGGTACTGAAAATATATTTCGTGTTACCTGATGTTTATTTAACATCTAAAACAATGGAAAACCGTTGAACACTAAATGGGCGAGACCAGAATATTTTTTCGTACTAAAAGAAATTGTACGTTATTCTTAAGAACTGGACTGAAAATATATTTCGTGTTATCCGATGTTTTATTTATTTGACATCTTTATACAGTAGAATGACAAAAACCTAAAAATAGTAACGACATTTTTTTATATATATATATTAAGCTTTGTCTGTCTGTGTATAACACGGTGCAAACAAAGACAAAAACGTTTAAGCATGTCGGAATTTATTTAAATTTTAATTTTTTTTCATGGTCAACTTTATGTTGTGCTCTCCCGATCCAAGAACCCAAACAATATTAAGTTGCTTATAAAAAGTGCAAGCGGTCACGGCAAATTATTTCATGACAACCGGATATTCACACAAAATGTCATTTATAATGAAGCATTTGAATGAAATAATTAAATAATTTTAGTAGCAAAATTAAACTAGAATTGTGTTGCCATCATTTATGACGGGTTATCCCACTAGTAGTATAAAAAATTTCATGTTTGTATTATAGAATTTCGATTCGAATGCTAGTAGTGAATACCACCTTTAAAGGATTTTGTTAGCAGTGATTGCCACCTTTACAGGAGAAATACTGCTAGCAGTGATTGCCACCTTTACAGGAGAAATACTGCTAGCAGTGATTGCCACCTTTAAGGGATTTTGTTAGCAGTGATTGCCACCTTTACAGGAGAAATACTGCTAGCAGTGATTGCCACCTTTAAGGGATTTTGTTAGCAGTGATTGCCACCTTTACAGGAGAAATACTGCTAGCAGTGATTGCCACCTTTAAGGAGATTCTGCCCTAGTCGACCTCATGTTATTTCTTTCTAATGGAGCATGTTCTCAACTTGTGGCTCTCTGAACAATGTTAGATTTTGAACATTTTTAGATACAATGCAAAACATAAGCTTTAAAACAAACACATGCAAACACGATTAAATACGCGGCACGCAACAGAAAGCGATTACCAAGCGGGTGACCCATAACCTTAGTGGTAGGCAGTTGGGGGGGGGGGAGTCCACCAAAAATCCTTGCCTGAGAGCCCGCTTCGAGATGTGAGGGCCATAGGTATTTATCTTCAATTTTTTTTATAATCTTGGCTTCAAAAGATCGTGTATTCTATGTGGCTCTCACAGTTTACAATTTTGAGAAAGTCTTTGTATAATGTAGGCTTTTATTCAAGTACAGACTAGAATAGAAAAGAGGATAAGAAAAGAAGATAGAAATAAGAAAGCCCCGAAAAAAGACTACCACACACAACACAAGTGTTTGTTTTCTTAAAGCTCAGAAAAGAGTTTTATTTCTGTTTTTTCCAAACCATCTACCACCGTTAAACGAACATCGACGGCGTCTGCAATATTCTAGCTCTCTCTTTCTCATTTTTACTTCCTATTTCGCTCTCTTTTCTATTCTCTATTTAAAAAGTATAATTCAGAAAAATGTGAAGAAGAACTTTAGAAAAAGAAAAGAAGAAGCTGAATTTAGAAAGAGAAGATAGAGAGAAAAAGAAAAGCTAAAAAGCTAGAAAGTAAAAGCAATAGTAAAAAAGCAAATGAAACTAAAACTTGGTCATTTAAATTACAAACAAGATTATAGAAAGAGATGATGAGGAGAATTTCCTCATATTATGTACATTTTTACTGCTCTTTTAGATTGCAGTATTTTACAGTATGTCTCAAAAAAGAATGCTCA
The DNA here is from genome assembly GCA_036925085.1 of Brachycybe producta. Classification (NCBI taxonomy): domain Eukaryota; kingdom Metazoa; phylum Arthropoda; class Diplopoda; order Playtdesmida; family Andrognathidae; genus Brachycybe; species Brachycybe producta. The sequence goes on along the minus strand of JAUPFP010000013.1, from coordinate 4,362,675 downwards.
AAATTCAATACCAAAAAAATAAGTAATGGTCGTATTCTAAAACGTTACTTAAACCAAAGCGAAATTTAAAAACTCAATAAATTCCCATTATATATATATGTATATATATATATATATATATATATATATATATATATATATATATATATTAATTTTAGAAAGTTTTGTCTTGTGTGCCATTGTTTAAGCTTAACTTCATTTTAAACAAAATTTATAAATAAAGGGATAAATCGTTTAAAATTAAATATATCTATAATTAAATATATCTATTTTCACTTGACAGTTATACCTTGTACACACGTACAGTTAAATACATTTAAATAATAAACGTGTTCTACAGAGCCCTGTGAAGGGCAAACAAACAATATGTCGAATTCAATTTATTCAGTTAATAATCTGAAAATATTGAGTTAATACTTAAATATAATATAGAAACTATTGACATAACATTGATTTAGTATTTTTCAATTTAAAATATTAATAATAAAATCAATTTTTATTTGGTTCATGTGTCCTTAACTGGATTCCGTATAATTCACCTAAACACATTTAACTTGAATTCATTTAACTCATGACTGTGTACAAGGTATTAGGAACATAACAAAATGAAACAAATTTGTAAAGAATTTCAAAACTTATTAAAATTTAAAACAATTTTTAAATTTTAATTTAATTATTTAATAAAAATTCAATAACTTTTTTTAATTAATTATAATTATCTACCAATTCATTTCAATTTTATAAAACTACATTTTGATATATTGTTAACAATAACTTTAAAGTTTCAAAATGTGTAGCATCTATATAGTTTCAGAGCTATTAATTAAATCTTAAACAAAAGACTGTCTCATTTAAGTATATACAGTAAAAACCGTTGAACTCGAAAACGGATAACACGAAATATATTTTATCGTAAAAAATTCTTTTAACACGAAATTTTGTTTGACATGTTAAAAATATTTCAGTCCTCTCCCAATTCGTGTTTGAACAGTTTTTTTTTACTGTATTTTGAAGTTGAATTTTAAAATAATTACATTGCAAGCAGCTCAAGAGGACCTGTAGCAGAGGAACTATTTTAAGACTAAAAGCAGCATTAAAATACAATATAAATACTGTATAAAATATATCTGAATAAATACAGTGTAAAAACTATATTTTGATAACATAGTGTTGGTTCTGAGACATACTGTATAAGCAAATAGCACTCGGAAGGAAAGAAAGAAAAAAGGAAGGAAAGAAAAAGGAAAAAGTTGCAACAAACCCAGAAAGAACAGAGAAAAAGAGAAAAATCTTTTGCCATTAAAACCATATAATGGCAGAATACACATAGGCGTAATATAAATGTAAAATAAATATCGTGTGTTATGTACAATGTCACTGAAAAAATGACAGAGGGAATCAAAATCTTACTTATTTATATATATATGTATATATATATATATATATATATATATATATATATATATATATATATATATATATATATATATACACACACACACACACACACGTTGTGTAGATAGTATATACATGTATGTATATATATATATATATATACTATCTACACAACGCCAAAGGAGCCCCCTCTCCCCCCTCTAATTAAGAATATTTAAAAGACTTGCAAATATGCAAAAAAGAACATTAATATGGTGGTTAGGGTTGTGTATAAGAAAAACATCATTATGTTTATTCATTCAACTACTTTAATGGCTAATCACATGCTAAAATGTTTTTAGTATGTCTAAGTGTCATCCTGTCATAAATGTGCAGTTATTTTTCTTAGAGGAGCAAAAAAAAATACTGTCTTTGGTGGTAAAAAAAAAAAAAACTGAACCATATTTATCAAATAAACAACAGAAATGGGAAAACATTAGAAGATAAAAAAGAAGGAGGATAAAATAAATATGTTTGGGTTATGTAATCACAAATCAAATGTAGCGAAAGACACACACACAAGAATGTTTTTGGGCCACAATTTTATGGTTTACAAGTTAATTTGTTTCAAGAATTTTAGAAGCAAATTTAAAATACCTCAGAAACTAGAAGAGTTAATGTAAAACAAACACATAACTTAATTATGCAATGTTTCCATTAGGTCAAATTTGCGCATATGTGAAAAGCAATTTTGATTTTGTCAATATTTAAAAAAAAAATGTCTTATAAAGCAATAATATTTTGTTTTAAAAATTAACCCTATCAATATTGATTTTCACCTCCTATTTTGACCTCATGAAAACGGGTCATTAAGGTAATGTTTCCACTTGATGCAAATGTATTTTAAACTAGAAAAAAAAGCACCAATAATCAGCCCTCCAAAAGTAGGTGCAAAAATAAAAGTTGAATAATGTCAGCTTTTCAACTAGTTGAATTTGTTTTCAACTTGTACGCCTTGTTTCCACTATGGCGAAATTTTGCGTTTCGCGAAAATTTTAACTGTTGAAAAATAACTGTTTACTATGGAGAAATGTGCTAATGCATTTCTATTAGAAAAAAAAAGAAACTCGATATCACGCCCTCAATTCCAAAAAAAATGGTTTAAAGAAAAGTTGAAATTATTCAACTTTTTATGAAACCACCTTTCTGGCAAAAAAGGTGGTCAAAATGAAAACTTAACCCTTCAGAACAGGATTCCATCATTCTAAAGTCTGTGTATAATCAAAATCCATTTAACTAGGCATTTGTTTTTTTTTTGTATGTAGGAACCCTGCTCAGAGGGTTCAAAAGTTAATTTTCAAGTGCTACATTTCCTTCTTGAATTTGAGCCTAAAGTTGGATATTCACCAAAAAAAAAGCGAGTAAGAGCAAACATTTGCTCGCGCTCACCAATAATTGCTCGTGTTCCCTTGAAATGCCCACCAGATGTTCTTGTTCGCAGTTGCTCCATCGCTCAACAATATAATAGTCACCGTTCACACTAAACAATCGCAAACAAACGCGAACAAGTCTTTTGTTTAATGTACCGCCATCCACCCGATCTTTTTTTTTTTTTGAACACGAGCGAGCAAATGTTTATTAGCTTGCTCCTAACTGGTACTCACCAGACGATTATTGAATAAAAATGCTCGCTCGCTCGCTCTTGTTCGCTCTTGCTTGCTCTTTTTTTTTTGGTGAATATACCCCACCCCACCTTCAGAAGAATATCTTTTAAGATATAATCAAGATTCCTTGGCTAAAAAAAAGGATCTTTTTATCCATCGAAAGATCAAACTCCTCCCTTCCACCCTCCCCATCACAATCACATAATATTCTTTCACCCCTATTTCACTCTTTTCTGCGTTTGACAGGTGTAACGTGGCGACAAAATCGGCTGTGACAACCACAGTGACACGAAATTGTATTTTGGAGGCTTAAAAAAGGGACAAAAACAGGAGACAAAGAGAGCAAAAAAAAAAAAGTGTTAATATTAAAGTAGAAAAAAAAGATTCACCTCCTCGTTCACATGTTGCCATTATATTATGCAACTATATTTTGCTCTCTCCTTATATGATTTGTTCTGAACAATTTTCTGAACGCCAATGACATATGGATAAAATAGAAATCCCCCCTCTCCAAAAATATATATACAGAAGAAGAAAAAAAACACACCTTTCACTTTATGTCCAACCATCTAAATACACTTTAGACCATCAAATATGTTCACACAACATATAAATGTAGGCTAAAAGTGCAAATATGGCCTTTTCCTATAACATATACCCGGTATATATCTATAATGTATAAAGAGATCTATATAAAGATAAAAAAGAGGTCAAAATAATTCACAAAGAAAATTGTTCTGAACTCTCACAACCAGCCATCTATGAGACAAGACCATTTAAGAAATAGTCTCTACTAATGTATACACACATTCCTGCAACAACAACAGCAAAGAAATCTTAGTTGCAATCCCATCTGATTCTTTGTTAGCTTAAAGTGGTTTAGGGTCGTTTCAAAAACTTATTTGGTCCTAGTTTCTCAGAAAATATCTTTTAAGAAGTAGTCGGATCGCCATATAACTAAGTCATTTTTTGCGCTTGAGGCAAGAATAAAACTGGAGCCCGCTTTGGCACTCCCTCGCCTTAAGGCTAGCTAGTTTAGTAGCGCCCTAAAGATGAACCTTTTCTAGCTGAAGATGAAATATTTTGTAATGTAAGCTTCTCAACATTAAGCTTGAGCTGAAAATGGCATATTTTTTTGGCTAAAATTAAAGGTTCTTGCTGAAAAGTTTATTAAGCTGACATACTTGATTTCATAAATAAGACTGTAAAATGACATTGCTTGCTTGGAATTACTTTTACGCTAAAGCTGAAATGTTTTATTGTAGCAAAAGGTGACGGAGCACCAAAGGCTGAAAAAGCTTTACTGATGAACAACTAAGCTTCAGTAAAGATCTTTCATCTTCGGCGCACTATTAAACTAGCCTAACAGCCTTTATACTAGAAATGGCTCTCATAATAGTCACACAAAAAAAACACAAGAACTAATTATTTTCATATTCATATCTTTAAAAATAAACTTTCTATTGCATTTTTGATAAAAATATTCCGAATTCATATTCGTCATGCAAACCTTTTCTTCGTGAAAAGTGCAGCATAGGCGGCCTCAAAGGTGTTGCAACCACAGCATATTAATTAATTTGCGAAAAAAACAGGTGGCTCTTATTTAAATAAAAAAATAATTGAACTTTCTTCACTGTGAACTCTCCCATAGAGCCTGAATTTCTAGGCGATGCTAAGTTTTCTCATGAATAGGGCCAAGGGCCAAGGGCCTGCGGCCCAATTGTGAAGTAACAATCCCCCATTTTAGATCAACCAACAAGTATAGTCTTTTCAATCAAAAACACTGATCAGATTCTAGAACTTTCTCGTTGATAAATGATAGTAACTAGACATTAGCCTCTAACCAGCCTTTATTATTAGAAAAAGTATAATTACAGTTGTTCTAATGATGATGACACTTGGGGCCACAGATTGAGACACATTTGTTTGATAGTGCATAAAAATCCGAGCCCTATTCATAGACTATATATTTAAAAATAAACTTTTTACGGTTGTTTGAAAAAATAGAAAACAGTTTTCATAACAAAATGGATTAAACTACTATAAAAGGTTTATTAAAGTTTTCGTCTTAAAAAAAATTCCTTAGATAAAAAAAAAACCTCAGTTTAAAAGATAGCAACATGAAAGTACATTCTAGTTTTTAAAACTTTCAAATTTCTTTTAATTTTGCTTCTAAAAAATAAGGAATACCCATAATTTGAAAGGATATTTATTTACACTTTAAAATTAGCTTGAGCACGCAAAAGTTCTGTCAATTGCTTTCGCCATTCACAGAAATGTGTGTTTCCAACTTTAAAATGGTTTTCGAAGAAATCTTTTATAGACACTGTGTATAAATATCATAATATTTATCCTATGTGGCTCGACAGAAAATAGATGCAAAAGAGAAATGAACCACAAAAGACGATGACATTTTTTTTTCTCCCCTCCCGGTTCACATATATCTCAAGAGACATAACAACAGAATCATATATACGATGACACCACCGTCTGTCACACAAACACCAAAATTCGAAAAAAACACGCCAATATCAAGGACCTCATATGTTATAATACAAATTTCAACCAAGTCTCATATAGGGGGTTCCATCTATCTTATCTAAGCCTCGAATTTTTATGCAATATCAAGCAAACGTTTCTCAATTTGTGGCCCAAGTCCCAACTTGTGAAATCATTAGACCAACTGCAATTATGCTTTTTTTCTAATCAAAAAAGCTAGTTAAAGGCTAGCTGTCTGGTTACTATCAGTTGTGAACTAGAAAGTTCTAGCCTTTAATCAGGTGTTATTGATTAAAAAAAATAATTGTAGGTTGATCTAAACGGGAGTGTTTACTTTATAATTGGCCCTTGGGCCACAGATTGAGAAACATTTGCTTGACATTGCATAAAAATCCGAGCTCTAATGATATCACAATATATTTAGGTGGTTCTAATAAATATGTTAATATCAAAATTATTTTTAACCTTTAATAAAAAAAAATAATTCAAAGTTTGTTAAAAACAAGAAGCTTCCTTATTTAAATAAAAAATAATAAGATTGTGTCAATCATACCGTATGATTGTCACTGCTTATTATTATCTAACATTATTGTCCAATATGCTGCATAGCAGTCATAAAGATGTCTTAAAAATCAAAACAAAGCTACAAAATTAATTTTTACTTCAACTAAATTTTTAGTTATTATTTTGAAATTTTTACGTTTTTCATTCATGCAAAAAAAAATCTATTCATAAATAAAAATAGCAGATTTTTTGGAAAACCATAAAACCATAAAAATAGTAGTTTCGAATTTAATTAAGTTTCAAAAAAAAAAATTTCAAATGGCTTTTCTTTCAATGTAAAATTTTTTTAATACTTTTTCTGTGAAATAGGATCATATTTTTATATTGCAATTTCGAGAGCAGAAAATTTCTCATCAAATACTTCAATTTATGTATTTATTGTCTTTTTTTTCTCTCTCGAAAAGAATAAAAAGATGCTGTGAAATTACGTCACCTTTAAACCCCTTTTTATTTATCTACAGTGTGGTCAAACTGCCATCTTACTCATTGTAGCAATTGTTACCATAGCTCAGTGATTCCCAACCTTGTTTCGTTTGGAAAAACCCTTGAAATAGACTGTAAAACCTCGGGGGGAACCCCTACCTGGCAGACACAGGGGTAAATTACTAAATAGACATGTAAATGTTCAGTAGGGTTAATAAATAATAATTAACTTACACTTTGGAAGAAAAAAAATTACGAGAGTATTTATTGCCTATTTCTATTTGCTATTTTTTGCAAGCTTTTGCAAATTCTCGCGGAACCCCGGATACGGGCCTTCAAAAACGCTGGTTGAGAATCACTGACATAACTTCTTACAGTAGTTTGTAGCATGTTAGTTGACGATATTTATGAGCACTACAATTTATTATTCATACAAACTGCAGCACTTCTTGACATTATTGCACATTTTACAACATATGATACAAGTCCTAAGTTATCTTGTATATTTTTCATTCAACATTAGTAAAGCTAAAGCCGTTTATGCAAATAAAACAAACAGAAGATAACCTAAAAAATGTAAAATATTCAAGAAATTGATTATATTGCAAATACAAAGTGTATTGGTATATAACAAAAGCACTAAAGACAAGCATTAGCAGAAAATGTATAATGAAAACGATTTGCTTTAAGAAACCCTTTGTAGAATTTGTTTTAAGTGAAACAAATTTTAAAAGAACTGTTTGAAAATATGCAACTTATATGCAAATTTCCAAAAAAATTATGTAGGCGGTTTTAATTATTTCAGATAAAACAGATTATTATTGCATTTATGCAAGTGCCAGCTTTAGACCAGGGCAACCAGGGCACCACCAGCCTTGCGCATCACTTTTGAACGGCATTAAAATTTCAGTAAAACATTCTAAAAAAAAAAAAAAACTTAATTTTGTCTCATTTTTACACGAATATTTATTATCATTTCAGAATAATTGTTCTGAAATGAGAAAGACATTTTTCAAAATTGAAGTTAATCAAAACCTATCCGAGATCAATGATGACTCAAGACAGACTAAACACTTTTAACAATGATGTCAACAGGAAATGAAATTTGTAATAATTTCAATACCGGTATAAACAATTTTCTTTTAATGAATTTGCTTCTCACGAAGATAAAAAAATTGACATTTGTAGTTTCCTTTTTTTTGGGGGGGGGAGGAGAAGGGGTGATTGCTCCAGGTCTTGCCCTATGAAGAAAATAAGTTGAAATTGGCACTGATACATGCCACTTACATGGTATATAGTGTATGCTAACAGGGTTAAAACTCTGTTAATATGTTTTGCATATATTTTTTGTAAACCATTAGCCTTAATCATAAGCATCACTCTCAAAGAGTTTATGAAAATTAAACTTAAGACTATTGCCTACAATTTTTGCAAGTGGTAACAAGACAATGTGGCCACCCTGCATCATAATGTAATGTCACTAAGAATCCAATGTGCTTACAACAAAAATAAATTACATTTTGTGTTGTAAGCAATTTAAATTCCATTTCCAAACTCCCACACTATTTTTTTTTTTGCCTTTTAAAACATCGACCTGAGGTAAACCAACACATTCTTCAGCATTCAACAAGAAATTACTTTGAACAACCTTATTATTTCCTGTTTTTCATATATTTCATTTTTTAAATGTGTTCATTTAGTGTATAAACTACATAGAGATATTAATAGACACAGTGACACGTAGAGAAGAAGAACAGGGTTTTTTTTTTAAAAAATAGTGTATGCAGTCCCCACCCCTCAATATGCTAACTTCCTAACTAACTAACTAACCTAACCACTTTTGTACAGTTTTACTCCTAATAACAGAGTGTGAAAAATATCTTTCTTTTCTCCCTTATTTGAGCTTCCAAATTACGCCCAAACTCAACCCTCTTCACTCAAGATAGTTGTAATAGGTCCCTACTATATATATTTGGTTGAAAGGAGAGAAAAAAAAAGCAGTAATAATATATCTCATAAATACGGAAAAGCAACAGTAAATTTAGTCTTTAGGTCGTTAAGTCTCAAACCCCACCCCACCTCATCCACTTCTTCTTACTAACAGCAGCGTCAAAATGAAGACAGCTGTCAAGATGACCGTAAAACAAATGCTTTTACTAGCTATCCTCTACCATTATAGCCATTTTCCCCACATCCACCCAATACTAAATTATCTACATAGAAGAACCGTAAAAGTATAAATGTTCACTTAATCCAAACGCCCATAAGAATCAATTGTCAACAAGAGAAAAGTATAAAAAACAAGGAATTCAAGAAGCCCCATGGCCATTGGTTACATTATTTATATACTTAGTGCTATTTAAACTAGTCATGTGGCATATGATGATGATATACTGTATGACTAATGTAGTAATGACACATTTTTGTTAAAATTCATTGTAAAAAATCAGTTTATCGCACTTAAGTAAAATTTAGAAATTGATAACTTTAAAAATAAACGCAAAAAAATCCATTAGTATATTGTTAATTTCAGAAAACAAACCAACAAAGTATCTAAGAAACCATTCTAGTTTCTAAAAAAAATGTCTACGTTGAAATGCAAGATAACCAAGAGTTCTATTCCATTATTCTCATTCTGTTGCATATTTTGCAATGGCTGCTCATAAATCCTTTTAATCTAAAGTATTTCATTATTTTATCATTTGCTTATTAAATATTCAAATTTTTGTTAAAAAATTAAAATCATGAAGCCTGTAATTTTCAATAAAAACTCTTAATAAATGATAACTTTGATAAGAAAACATTTTTACACTAAACGTTCCAAAAAAATAATGAATGTTAAATTACTCATATTTCGCCATACGAGGGAGGGGCTTGTCTAGGAAATGTGTTATTGAACTTTAACTACAATTGAAACTTTTAAAGTGATTTATTTCAAAATTATGCTCTTTGCGAACGAACACTACTACCATTCACAACTGTTCTGCCATTCCTGGTAAAAATCCTGGAAGTCTTTTTCCATTAAGGTGTTCAGAACTTCCGTTGTGTTTCTGGATGTAGTAATATTTTTCGTTCCTTGATGATGACTTATTTTTTAACTGATTTTAAATGATTGTTAAGGGGAACAATTCGCACTGAGCCAGATCAGGGCTGTGTATGGTGGATGTGCGACTTCCTCCCCTTCCCCCAAAAAATTTAAATTCAGTTAAAAGGTCATCATTAGGAGACAATAAATAAAATCCACATAGCACAATGGAAGTTCTGAACATCATGACGGAAAAAAAGACTCCCAGAATTGTTACCAAAAACAGCAAAAGAGCTCCTCCAAACAGTTTGCGTGCAAAGAGTATTAGTAAATACTTTGAAACATTAAGTTGCAGTTAAAATTTAATAAGAAATTTTAAAATAGATCATTCTATTACTTCTGAGACAAGCCTTATACTGTATGTCATATATGACCAGTCGAAATAGCACTAGCATAAACAATACTAACACCAGTCCATTGGGTTTCCTTGAATCATTTATCAGACTAGAATTTTACTTTTAAAAATTCCTGGTCGTTACGAAACAGTTAACATTTTTTTTTTCTTCTTCCACTTTCTTTGAAAATATAAAGAGAAACAGAAATCTAAATATAAACTGTTTTTTCTTAAGAAAAAAAAAATGTTTGGTTTGGTTTCTTTTATCCCAAAAAAAGTCACGGCCATTCGTATGTTCAAGTCAAAGTAAACAATCATTAAAACAAGAAGAGACGCAAGAGAAAAAAATCATTCAAAAAATCAGGGAGTTGAAGAAAGAAAGATGAGTTTCGTTATTGAAGTATATTTTCTTGAAAGGAAACTGTTCAATTTCAAGTTAACTAACGAAAAAAAAAAACTAAGGATGTATATGTACAAAAAAAAAATGTACAGAGTGGCACAGCTTCTCAGAAACTATAAATAATAGTCAATTTTAAAATTAAAAAAAGTTGCTCCAAACTTAATATTTGAACAAAATGAAAAGCATATTTAGGGCCGGAATGGCTAATCTGTTATTTTGAGGGCCGGTTTTTCCATTAGAGCCTCGAGGGCCAATTTTATGGTGAAACAATATCACCATCATCATCATGATAAATTGATAATCATTTCCTACACCATTTACTACTGCAATATGCAAGGTCGGCCTTAAGGGTTCTAGCTCTCCACTCCTTTCGATTTTGTAGCCAAATTCATAGGGGCCCCCCACATACCACCCCCCAATCCATATGCCGTTTTACCACCATGTTACAGGCTGGTTTCGGCCTTCCTTCTTCCCCTTTTTAACTCCCAAGTTCAAACTCATTACCTGTTTCAACAGCTCATCGTCTTCACTCCTAATTTACATAATGGTCAAATTCAATAAAAAGTCTAAAAATCGCACAAGAAAACGATAAAAAAGCTAGTGTTTCCGTGGCCGTTTTTTTTTTTCGGTTCCATTCCTGAGCATATTACGCAACCAGTAAATAAATTATTAAAATCTGAGTGCAAACACATGTTTATTTGTTGAGAAATTCGTATAAAACTTCTAACAATATTTAAAATGAAATTATCTGAAGGAAAAAAAAATGAATTCAGATAAACTAAAAAATGTTACAAAAAATTTCAAAAATTGTTATAAAAAATTACTTACAAATCGTAAACTTTGTTCGCAAAATCCATCCAACTTGTTTTTTTCTTCTTCTAATGACTGCATGTTCTAGAGAAGAAGAAAAAATGACAAAAGAAATACAATGTTAAATTATGCGATTTCGTAGGGGTTTTCTTTCTGACAAATAAAAAACCTTCCAAAAATATCATTTTAAAAAAAAAACTTGAAAAAATAGTAAGAAAGACATTGCGCCATGAATTTGTCTATTCATTTCCAAAGTTAACTCAATACTTTTGAAATCTCACCCAAACGTTTTAGTGATGATGGGGGGAGTTAGGGTTCCAATAATAAAAAAAACCCACAGCCCTTTAAAATCACCCTTCTTTTTCAGTGAAACGAAACCAATGCTTTTTTATAGTCGTCAAGAAAAATCTCAGTCGAGAGAGTATGTTCACACATCATTCTTTTTCTTCAACAGAACCCATATTTTAACACCCTTTCCACCCTCAATTCCCTTTATAACACACCCCTCTCCCCCGCCACACACACACACAGTCCTCCTCAATCTTTTCCAACCCTCAAAATCACTTTCCACCTCATAAGAAACACAACAATATATAGACAAGAGATACGTTATTACACGGTGTTCAAGTTGTTTTCTAACGGAGGTTTCTTTCTCTGGGGCAGTGAGATCGGACACATTTGAGCACGTTATAAAAAATAAACAATAATTTAAAAAAAAAACTACATAACTGACACTTAAACAATGCAATTTTTACCTATCAATGTGTTCAATCTCCAACATTATTCATTTCTCCAATAATTTCCTTATAATTTTTTTTTCTGAGAGTGTCTTTTGATAGAAATAAATGTTTGAACTAAACTCCAACAGAAAGGAAAACGACCAAACCTGGGCTGGCATTTTTTTTTTGTAGACAAAAGCCCCCACACGGGCTTCCAGAATCTCATTGGCTTCATTCAACTCAACTCAGTACATCTGCAATAACCTCGAGAGAAATGTGGACAGGGGAAATAACTCCCAATCATAAATGAGGCTTATTACACGCCACTACTTATCACGATAGAAGTTGTCGACTGTATGTCCTCTTATGCAGGCTCTACATCTAATGCATATGGGATTTCATTAACATTGTAAGACAGTTGAAAATAAAAGAGTATGGACCCTACGTAGGAAGACATAATTATAGTAATATCGACACTTCTAGTGAGAGATAAGTAGTGCTGTGTAATAAGCCTCATTGATTGTAATTTAGACAAGATTTAAACATCAATTGTCAAAATGAATTCGTTCTAAAGAAAGACCAGAAACATGCATCAGTTCTAGCTTTTTATTTCTTTAACGAGCTTTGGATGGCCATGTCTACTTATACGGGGATTTCTAGCAAAAAGTTCCATCTAACAGTGCCCTGTTCTCTGAATTTAGCAAGCATTCAAGAAAGGCAAATGCTTTGCTCAGCTCTACGTTTTGCTAACGAATCCCTCTTAGATTCATCTAGCAAGAGGGTTACACTGTCAGGATACATGTATTAAAGTTTAACAAACTACTGAACGTATTTTTCCGTGCAATGCATCTTTCTTGTGCGCATAACATGAATGGGTTTTTTTTTCGTACGGGCTTCTTCCGTGTGCGTTTTTATTTTATTTTTCCACAGACCCCGTTCTATCTTTGCTCGAAAAATGTACTAAGTTACACGAGTACTGTTTTCACAAATATATTTAACATTGTTTCCCTATTTTTTTTTATCTACATTTTGTTGCCTCACTTTGTAACTTCCACCCTCCTCCACACTACTTTAATACTCTCTATTCACGAATATACATAAGAAAACTCAATGTCACGCATTCAGAAGCTACAAATCTCTTTAGATGATGACCTGTATGCAACATCAAACCCCATTTAAGATTATTACCATGTTTTTTTTTTTTCGAATATACTCCAGAAACTTTCTTTCCCCTTCTTTTTTCATCCATCCATCCATCCGTCCCTCTACTAATCCAACCCTAAGTTACACTTACACGTAAATGTATTACTACTACACACACAAACAAAATGACATTATACAGAAATGTAGAGTAAGGCACCATGTACAGAGTGGGCACAATGTCTTCTTACTCAAATGTGCTATTTTTCCTTATTTTTGCAAGAACTATATTTATATGAACAAAAATCAAACAAGTTTTTCTCAACATGAAGTCCAAGTGCCACTTGAAGTCAATCAAGTATTATGTCATTAGCACTTGAGCCTCATGTTGAATAAACACTTGCTCGTCTTTTTGTCCATCTAAATTCACAGACAGTTAGAAATCGGGAAGAACTTCAGTTGGTTCCGCCCTTGTTATGACGAACGCAACTTCTAATTGGTTGGTTATGTAGTCTGACGTCACATGCTCCGCCCTTTTCAAAGTCGAACCACACAACAAACCAATTAGAAGTTGCCGGTCGTCATAACAAGGGCGGAGCCAACTGAAGTTCTCCCCGATTTCTAACTGCCTGTCTAAATTCCGCATAATGAATGCTGATATAATTTATTAAAAAAATGATTAAAAAATACAAGATGAAAAAATTAAGTTGTGAATGCAATATTTAAAATGTAAAATATGTAATATAACGCCGAAGAGCGCCATAAAGAAATATTTGTAGCACTTTATCAGTGCCGTCAGCTTTTAGGAACCAATGTAATGGTAATATTTTTTTTTACAAAGAGTAACAACATATTGTGGTCACCTTGTACGTTTTATAAAATATACCCCAAAATCGAATTGTTTCAAATTAAATTTCACAAAAATTATACATCTAAAACTTACAGTTGATTGTCAAGAAAGTCGTACAAAAGAAAATGAAACAAATTTGTCAAAAAACAAAACATTGTTAATTAAAAAAAAAAAAAATCAATTCTTTTTAAATTTTCTATCAATTTATTTTATTCACATTATTTTATTGACATTTATTTACATTTATTTTTATATACATTTTAGATATGTTGTTAACAACAACCTTAAGTTTCAAATGTGTACCTTTTATAGTTTCTGAGAGATATTTAATTTTAAACAAGAGATTATGTCACCCAAAATATATCTAAATATATAATAAGACTAGAATGGAAGCGTTTGGTTCTGTGACATACTGTATATTCTATACACTCTGTAGAAAAGTTTTAAAGATCGAAAAATCTAAATATAGCAAAATTCTGACTCATCTAGACAAAAAAAAAGTCTCCCCTCCCCCTTTTTATTTTGTATAAGAAAACATCGTTCTTCTTTTTTTTTATGCACTCTACTAAGAGTTTGTGTTGTTCATTGAAAAAGAAACACGTTTTGACAACTAAAATCAAATTATCACAAATGAAATATGAAATATTATCCATCCATCCCTTAGACAAATTCCATTTTCTATGTATTCTATTTATCTTCTCATATGGTCGTTGATCACCCTTCTACTTATTAAGAGAGAAAAAAAAAAGAGGGGGGAGGAGGTCTCACATCCACTTTACCCCCTACCAATCTTACATATTCAAAGATACAAGAGACATTACTGAGCGTAAATTATAATTATATCGTTGTTGATGATGATGACGATGACAACACCCATTTAGAAATTAAAAGAGCAACAGAAAACTCGTACATTGCAATGTTTGAAGTGTGAATGAACAACACCAACATCAAAATCCTTTCTCTCAATAGGAAAGAAAAAAAAACAATGTTTCCCTTAATTAATTTAACCTTTTAGTTTAAATAAGACATTAACACTTAAAAATGTTAACATATGTAATTTTATTAGAAGAGTACAGTATTTAGTGAAATAATGTAGATTTTTGTCATTTAAACTTAAGATTGTTTAGAAACAGCTGACTTTCAATTTCAAACTCTGATTATTCTGTTAAGATTCGGAAACAACAGAAACTTTGTGGTACAAACAATTGTAACATCCCCGTTTCCGTAGGGTTAGTAGAGAGATCTCTACTAGCCATCTAGAAGTGTCGAATGGATGTTGATGATTAAGTCTTTCGGTCTATTGGCTCCTGTGTTGCTACTTAACCACCAGGGACACAAGGGTCGGTACCTCAGGAGACCTGTGGTAGAGAATATTGTAGAGATGTCGTCTTACACTCGGCTGCTGGAGACTTCGTTGTCCGGTGGAAACATCGGCTACGTGGCGGCTATAATTCTAAGTCCCACTCCCATAAAATGACTGAGTCCACACATTGAATTCGTATGTTGAAAATGCTCTTTTATTCAATAAACAGAGAGTCCTGTAGATTGAGAGATATCGCATCGGTCTTGCTAGGTCTTAAGCATAAAATCCAACTCCTCTCTCAATCTACAACCTCTTGTATTTATACTCAAAATACAATGCAAACATCTGATTATGATAACAAAGGCTCCAGGTGTGTCCAAGTCTCTTGGACACACTCGGACCTAGAAGTGAGCTATCACTTCACTAAAACGAAAACATCTATAAGATGTATAAATTATAACAATACAGAAGGATCTTCGTTGATCCTTCTTCAAACGATAACAATACAATTTAATTACGAAAAGGACTTCTGTATCCTTTTCGTCACACTTGACCGGTGTTTCACTGGCCAAAAGTTCTATATCGTCAATTCTTCTAGGAATTATCCTATAAGAATTGACGATACAATTCATTTGCCGTCTTTTCCTCATCCTGTAGGGTAGGGAGGTATCGTCTGGATAACCTCCCGCCCACCCCCAAGCATGAGGTGAAACCCATCGATCAAAATACTTAAAACTACAGGGTGTTTCAATACAACAACGAATTCTGACGATGAATTCGTTACACCCCCCAACTAGTTTATAAGCACGTCCCTGTGCTTCCAAAAATAAGACCTTGCAAAAATACCCATTGGTATAAAATTTAGGCATGCAGTAAAAATACAAAACGAAAAGTATAAAAATACTAGAAATGTGTTCCGAATAAATGCAAGCGTGCATAAACAAAACAAGTAGGGAAATACTCAAAACGATAAACACAAGTATAAAATAGTACTTAAAAATACAAAGTCCAAGGCCTCTAGTAGTCCAAAATGGCTCATCCTTGAGCAGGATCTTCTTTGCTCCTGCGCAAGTCTCTTTCCAGAAGGATGGCGGTTTCGGCAGACCTTCGGTGACTTCGGTGACTTTTGCGTTCCTCTGCATGACTGCTGGTCTCGTCAAAAAGGATGTAGGTCCAGGAGACGTTACAGAAGCCCTAGGACTCCCAGGAGCTTCCATATTGCTCCTGGCGGTAGTCTTCGGCTCCGTTACTTCGACGTCGTCCTTGTATGTTGGCCCAGGCTCACGAGGGCGGACATCCTTCAGTTTTACTCGATTATTTGGCCCATGATGAGAGAAGCTGTGGATTTCCAACCTTAATTGATTCCTCAGGTCTCTGTTGAGTCGGTTTCGTTTGACGAGAGGCCTTCGTTGCCTCCAACGCCAAACTCCGCGAACCAACAGGTCTTCTGTGAGACCTGAGTTGGCAATCTCGACTGGAAGGGCAGCCCCCTTATTTTCCATAAACCGGCCATCGTAATCGCACACGATGGTAAACCAAATTTGCATAAGTAAAACAAAACTTTTGATGCTTTCCGTAATCGAGCGATAGAAATTTTCACAATTTTCCACGATGGATGGGTGAAAACTTTTCAAAACAAAAAGATGATGAGAAATAGTGCCTGTACATGTGCTCACCACATGGGCAAAGCTGTCAGTGATGAAGAACATAAACAATAGGACCCGGATCCATAGTGGTGCGAGGCTAGTAGACATTTCACTTAATGTATCCCTCCGCCCACGTGTTTCTTCCATGCTTGGTAGAGTCATTGACCGCTCCCTGTATACTTCCTCATTTGGGACGTCATTTCCATCTGTGGCGTCACTAGCATCGATATCATCGTCCATTTTTGTTGTTTCATCGATAACTTCCGCGTTTTTCACCTCCATTTGAAATTCCATCGGCGAATTTACATCTTTTTCGTCGATTTCCATCGTTTCTTCAGGAATTTCGCTGATTTCTTCAACAAATCCAATGGTTTCCATGGTAAAATTCGTCTTGTTACCATATTCTCTGGTGAATTTCATCGCATCTTCGCCAGGTAAGTATGAGAATTGCTGCTGGTTATCGTCTGCTGCCATTTTTCTTCTAATTTCGACGTTACGGTCAGAATGCTTTCGGATTGCTTTCGTAATTATCTCAATTTCTTCTTCATCCTCAGAAGATTCGATCCAAGCATTTTGGCATCTGCAGTGTCCACAACATTTCTTCTTACGCGAAGGTAAGTTTTTCTTCTTGACAAACGCTGTCATTTCTTTTTCTTTTACAGGTTCCGATTCGGATTCTTCTGGCGATGAGTTACCCATGGACTCCAGGGTGTCTCCAGTCGTTGGAACATTGGGTCCGTCCTTTTGGTAAGTCTCATATAGTGGTCTCAGGTTTGCAACGTTTACAGAGTCCTCCACTAATCTTCCAGCTCGATTCTCGTAACTTAATCGGTATACGGTGTCCGATACTTTCGACACAATCGTATATCCCTGTCTCCATTTCGTTAAGAACTTCTTGTTCTGTCCAGGCCTGATTCGCATGTCTCGTACAAGTACTTTCTGTCCGATTTGGTACTCATAAGGCTTCTTATGCCTTTGATCGTAGTACTTCTTTCGACGATCATGTGCTGCTTTCAGGTTCGCAATGGCTGTTCTTAGTTCTTCTTCTTGGCGTTCCTCCGCCTGTTGTCGAACGTCCACTAGGTTTCCTGCCTCGTTATCCACGATAACTGGTCGTTCTGGAACTAAGGTGTCTACTTTAGTTCTGGGCTCCCTCCCGAACATGAGTCTGTACGGCGTAAACTTTGTGGATGAATGTACAGATGAGTTGTACGATTCCAAAACTTCATCCAGTTTCGTTGCCCAATCAGTCTGGTTCTTCGCAGGAGTCAGATACTTTTTCATAGTCTGAATAATGCTTTTATTCGTCCTTTCGGCGAGACCATTACTTTGCGGATGGTAGGCAGTTGTTGTTTCGTGCTCTATCTTGTTTATTTTCAAGAATTCTTGAGTGTTCTTTGCAACAAACGGCGTCCCTCGATCCGAAATGAGTTTCTCTGGTATCCCGAAGATTTTCTTTACGTCTTTTGCTAGGAAGTTCATTACGATTAGTGCGGTTGTGCTTTTCACTGCTTTAGCAACGCAATATCGAGTGGCGTAATCGACTGCCAACAAGATGTGCTTGTTTCCTCCAACCGACGGTACTAATGGTCCAATGAAATCCATTCCCCAGCAATCACAAGGCTTTCCAATGGGCATTTCTTGAAGGAACCCTTCAGGTTTCTCCGTACCCAACTTGTGTAATTGACAAATCTCACATGATCGCACATATTCGAATATGTCGTGCTTCATGTTATTCCAATAAAATCTTTGCCTGGCTCGATTCCAGGTCTTAGTTTGTCCTTCATGACCAGCATCTGGCTCGTCATGGCATAATCTCATTACTTCAGGGATGAGATGTTTTGGCACCACATTCACGAGTGTGGGTACGGAACTTCCGTGAAACACACAAGCGAACAACTTGTTGTCGTAATCGCAAAACAACTTATGAAGAGGTGACTCTGGTTGGTTACGCAACTCCTCACGAATCTTCAAAATCTCTGGGTCCAATTTTTGCTCCACCTTCCAATCCCATTGTAAGGTTACATTAAAGATCACACTGTCATCTAGGTCTTCCGCTTCTGGGATGGCCTTCCAGTTAACAGGCACTCCTGCTGGATATCTCGAGAGGCAATCGGCTTCGATGTGAAGTTTCCCCTCCTTGTAGATGATTTTGTAGTCGTACTCCTGCATTAGCAGCTGCCAGCGACCAAGTCTTCCTTCCAGACGTGCTGCAGTCTTCATGTAGCATAATGCATGGTGATCCGTCACAATTGTAAAGGGCTTCTGGAACAGGTACGGCCGGAACTTGGTGACTCCATAGATTACTGCTAGGCACTCTTTATCCGTCGTACTGTAGTTCTTTTCCGCGTCCCTTAGAACTCTGGAGACACTTCCAATGATCTCCTTTCTTCGTTTATCCTCTGACTTCTGATAAAGCATCGCTCCAATTCCGTATCCACAGGCATCAGTATGCATAAATATTGCAGCCTTCGGATCATATACGGCAACCAATGGAGATTTCGACAACATATTCTTTAGCGTGCGGAATGCATTTTCGCAGTCAACTGACCATTCAAACGGTATATCTTTACCCGTCAGGTCTGACATTGGCTTCGCTATGTTGGCAAATCCAGGTACATGCTTTCGATAATAACCCGCCAATCCAAGAAAACTTCTGATTGCGGTTACATTGTCAGGAACTGGGAAGTTCTTTATGGCGACAACCTTATCTGGATCTGGCCGAATTCCATCAGGCGAGATCAGGTGTCCCAAATACTTCACTTCTTGGAATCCAAAGAAGCATTTCACTGGATGCAACTTCAGGTTTGCTGTCCTCAGCAGGTCCAAGATAGTTCTCAGTCTTTCCAAAAATTCTTCGAACGTTCTTCCAAACACTACGATGTCGTCAAGGTAGACAAGGCACGTTTCCCATTTGTGCCCGGCGAGTAGGATGTCCAATGCACGTTGCATAGTGGCAGGAGCGTTTCGGAGTCCGAAAGGCATTCTTACGAACTCGAACAATCCTCGATGAGATGTAAATGCGGTCTTCTCTATGTCGCTTTCTTCCATCTCGAACTGCCAGTATCCACTCTTCATATCCAGCGTTGCGAAGTAGCATGCTCCTCTCATGGAGTCTAATGCGTCATCAATCCTCGGTAATGGATAAGTGTCTGCCTTTGTAATCGCGTTCAACTTCCGATAATCTACACAGAAACGGTAGGAGCCGTCCTTCTTCTTTACAAGGACGATGGGCGATGCATACGGCGATTTCGATGGCCTTACAACCCCAGATTTCTTCATCTCCTCTAGCGTCTCATCAATTACGATGCGTTCCCCAGGCCCGCATCTTCGTAACGTGTCTCGAACAGGTAAATTATCTCCAGTTTCGATCTTGTGTTTGGTCAGATTCGTAGCTCCCAGGTCCTTAGATGAAAAGGCGAAGATCGGTTGGAACTCCTTCAGTAGGATCATCAACTCTTCTCTTTGATCATCTGTCAGTTCAGGACCAAGTTGAATTTCTTTCTCAAAATCAACGGGTGCTTCTCCGATGTCTCTAAAGTTTTCCTCTTCGGAAACTTTGCAGGCTTGCTCTTCTTCTAGTTCTTCTAGAAGTTCGAAGTGTCCAATAGTCTCGCGGTCTCCAATCCCCACGGACTCCAGTGTGGTATTCAGGAGTTGGACTTCCAGTTGTGATGTCCCATTCCCTTGTAGCACACTGCTGGCCACAACGATGCCTTTTCTATTAAAGAGACTATCGTTCGTTTCAATCATGAGTACTTCGTTTTCCTCAATGATTCGCCCTGCAGCTACTTTGAGGTTCAAAGCCTGGCCCGGATTTAACGTAATCCTTCCTTGGGCTTTTACGCAGCTTTCCTCTCTAGCTTTTATGGCATAGGAGTTATCCAGATGGCTATTCTGAGCACATCCCTCCTCTTTTAACTCTTTGAAGAAATTCCAGGGAAGGCTACTACGCGCACTTCCTTTCTTCAGCAATTCTCGTGTTCCTTCGTAGAACATCTCATTAGCGAAGTAGATCTTGGAGGTCTTCATGGAAATGATGAGATCAAACGCAGCTCCCAGGTCTCTCCCCAGCAGTGCTTCTCGTTTTCCATCTATGATGAGCATCCTTGCCGTTACTTGCTTTCCGTTCAACTCGAACGTTGGCCACAACTGACCAAGTACCTTAATCGGTACCCCTCCTACTGCGCCTAATGCAGGTGCGTTCCGGATTGGTCCATATCGAAGTCCGTACTCTTTGGCCATTGTGCCTGACAAGATAGTGAACCCAGTTCCGCTATCCGCCAAAAATCGAACTGGTGTGCCGTCAACCTGAATGGTAATCTTGGCAACACTCTCATCGGGCGTAGTATCTCCTACCTCGATGAGTTCGCATGAGGTGAGTAGGCTGTCTACAGTGATTTCGACACTCTTTCGACAACAAGCCCTACTCCTCAATAAATCTCCAACTTCAACGGATTCAATAACTTCGCTGTTCGCAGGGATCCTGCTGGTATCATCTCCTCTACCGATAGCTGCGTTTACAATAGCCTTCTTGGATTTCTTAGCATCAGTTTCGGCCTTGCCCGAGGCAATAACATTGGATGTTACATCTTGAGGGATTTCCTGAGCATCATTGCTTATCCCCGGTATACACGCCGCAGAATTCTGTTGGGTTCTTCCCTCAATTCCGACTGGCACCGCAGAATTCTGTTGGGTCTCTCCCTCAATTCTGTCTTGATTAACTCCAGTTTCCATGGCTTCCACAATTCTCTTTGCTTCCTCCAAGCTATTCGCGTAAACTACCATAGCTTTCGTAGGTGACCAGATGATGGGTTCCGGAAATATCTCTTCGATGATTTCTCCCCTTCGACCAGTATCCTTTCGCAGCTTCTTATATTTTCGTGAATTCCGTTGTCGTTTTCCATTCGTAATGCCGACTAACAACTCCGACGATTGCTCAGGGAGTCCTTGAGTGTCCAAATCACATGGTCTCTTCGGTGCTCCAGCCTTTGGTCTAGTTGTGGTGACATTCGAAATGCCGACTAACAACTCCGACGATTGCTCAGGGAGTCCTTGAGTGTCCAAATCGCATGGTCTCTTCGGTGCTCCAGCATTCCGTCTAGTTTTAGTGACATTGGTAGCTTCGCTCACGCCCCTATTCCCCCCCAACAAAGCTTTGTCCACAATGTTTTGGGAATTGGCGATCGCTGTTTCGTTTCGATTTTGTCGTTTTCCAGAGGGTTTTCCGTTCTTAAAGGGCGGTAGGCCCCTCTTTACTGCCACCCTTTCTAGTTTAAATCAGCCGGGTTTTCCTCTCGCAGGAACTTCTTCTGCCCGTTCTCGCTGACGACAAAATACTGCTGGCCATTTTTTCCAGTGGCCATTCCATGTTGAACAAGTCCAACGGTTCCATCCGCAACTACTTTCTTTGGGCAGTTTCTTGAAAAGTGACCCTTCTCGTGACAGTGATAACACTCTACTGTGCTGAGATCTTTCAGGGTTTTACTTCCATCTTGCGTTTGCTGACCATTGTAGTTCTTCTTCTGCGGATATCTCTGGTTCCATTTACGACCTTGTTGCTGATTCGAGTTCTGGTTGGTCTTCTGTTGCGCTTGGTTATTTGAATTTGATGGAGTCGAGTTGTTCGTTGGGTCCGCTTGATCTTGAGTAACAACCGCGTAAGAACGTCCTCCGTCCATTACTGCTTGCGTCTGTTTGGCATTTTGGCGTTGGTTATTCTTCTGTGGACCCTTGGAGACCTGGGTCGTCGTTTGTTGACCCATCGTTCCTTCCGGTATCCATAACCCATCAGCCATCAAAACTTCCTCGGTATCCTTGATATATGTCGTGTACAGCTTCAGATTGCTATTCGGCGCATTCTGTGTAGCATTACGTATAATCGGATGAAGTTTCTGCCGAAATTCCACAATCCGGTATTTGTCGGTTACCCCCGGTAACACTTTTCTACTCAAGTCAAGGTAGCGACCCAAAAACTGATTGGTGTCCTCTCCTTTCCTTTGGAGCATGGTATCCAACCTCAGCTTCAGTTGCACTAACTCGTCTCGACGTCCAAATCTTTCAATTAACTCGCTTCGAATGAAGTCCCACGTGGTTTTTCCTCGATTTTCTTTGTAGAAATTGGATAACCAACGTACTACGTCCCCTTCTACCGCTTTACGTAGGTAGTAGGTCTTGTGGACGTTGCTCCAGTCCTCCAGATCTGCGATACTCTCGTAGTCCTCCAGAAAGGTGTATACAGACGTCAATCCTTTGAAGGTCTCCAGATTCCGGAGTGGGTGAAGACTCTTGTACTTCCCATCCAGCTCCTCACAGGTCCGATGACGATTGCAAATTGGATTTCCTTCCAGCTCTTCTACGCTGGGATCCTCACTTGTTAGGCTTTCATCCTCTAGCTGGTCCGGGTTCTCTCTCCGTAGAATAGGAGTCTCAGGTAGGCGACCTCTCTGGGTCCCTCCACTCTTCTTCAGCATGAGCGGCATCTGGAATACATTAACCTGTCTCAGGTTTTCAGCGTGGGCCGACAAGGGCTCCCCTTCAGTGTCCAATCCAGGAATCACTGTATGACGCTGAGATTCAGCGTGGGCCGACGAGGGCTCCACTCCGGTATCCATTTCTCGGACTACCGTATGACGCTGAACCGTACTTACACCACGCCCGCTCCGGAGTAACATCGATCCTGATGGTTGCTGGGCTTCGAACCAGGCCATCAGTCTCTCCCGTCTTTCAGCACTTAGATTTTGAAGGATACCTTCAAGTGGATCTTCTCCATCCATTTGGTTTGTATCGTCCTTCTCCCGTGTCTTCGACTTCGATTTCGGTCTGCCTTTCTTTCCTTTACCACCTGGTGTAACTCCGACATCATTGGTATTCTCTACTGGATCTGTAGTGAGGTACCCCGCACCTCCACCATTTTGTAACATCCCCGTTTCCGTAGGGTTAGTAGAGAGATCTCTACTAGCCATCTAGAAGTGTCGAATGGATGTTGATGATTAAGTCTTTCGGTCTATTGGCTCCTGTGTTGCTACTTAACCACCAGGGACACAAGGGTCGGTACCTCAGGAGACCTGTGGTAGAGAATATTGTAGAGATGTCGTCTTACACTCGGCTGCTGGAGACTTCGTTGTCTGGTGGAAGCATCGGCTACGTGGCGGCTATAATTCTAAGTCCCACTCCCATAAAATGACTGAGTCCACACATTGAATTCGTATGTTGAAAATGCTCTTTTATTCAATAAACAGAGAGTCCTGTAGATTGAGAGATATCGCATCGGTCTTGCTAGGTCTTAAGCATAAAATCCAACTCCTCTCTCAATCTACAACCTCTTGTATTTATACTCAAAATACAATGCAAACATCTGATTATGATAACAAAGGCTCCAGGTGTGTCCAAGTCTCTTGGACACACTCGGACCTAGAAGTGAGCTATCACTTCACTAAAACGAAAACATCTATAAGATGTATAAATTATAACAATACAGAAGGATCTTCGTTGATCCTTCTTCAAACGATAACAATACAATTTAATTACGAAAAGGACTTCTGTATCCTTTTCGTCACACTTGACCGGTGTTTCACTGGCCAAAAGTTCTATATCGTCAATTCTTCTAGGAATTATCCTATAAGAATTGACGATACAATTCATTTGCCGTCTTTTCCTCATCCTGTAGGGTAGGGAGGTATCGTCTGGATAACCTCCCGCCCACCCCCAAGCATGAGGTGAAACCCATCGATCAAAATACTTAAAACTACAGGGTGTTTCAATACAACAACGAATTCTGACGATGAATTCGTTACACAATCAATGGTCGGATTTACTATCTTGCAGCCCCTAAGGCAGCAACTCCGTGACCCCTCTCTCATCTGTAGACAGCTTCAAAATTTCTATGGCTCCAACCTTTTATGAGCGTCATCAATTTCTAATTGGTTTGTTACTGGGTCTGATGTCACATACCCCACCATTTTTTTTATTTCTAATTGGTTCATATTTGGTATGACGCTCATAAAAGGGCGGAGCCAAGGGAATTCTGAAGCTGTCTACAGATGCCTGTCATGAGGGCACCGCTTCCCGACAACCACTGTTACATACAGTCCTCCCCCCCCTTTTAACCTATTCGTCCCCTAATCCGCACTTCTGCATACGCCTATGTAACCATGTTGCATAACAAATTACAGTAGGCAGTTTATTGTTTTACGATACTATATTTTTTGTATCGAAAACGAATTTCCAAAACAAAAATTTCAAAAAACTGAACAAAAATATTTTTGAAATATTTGCCTCTGCCACAAATTCGCCGCCCTAGGCAGCTAGTTACGTACTCTGGCTATTGGTAAATCTGCTCCCTACAAACGATTGCAGAAAAAAACAATTTTAAATTTGAAAGTGGAGCAGCTTCTTGGACGTAGAAAACAGAACTATACGTGTAATTTCGATTTTAACAAGGAGTGGAGTTGTAGGCATTTTTGGAGTTTCTTAGGACCCGTGCAAATATTTTTTTTCGGGGCCGTCTTTTTTTTTTCTTCTTCTTCGGCACAGTTCGCCCGCCCCCCTCCCTCCTGATTGAACGGTCTACAATGTACTCGTTCGAGGGACGTTTACACATTTAAAACTATCTTAATTTTGAGTCTGAAATTTTTCAATTTTGTGAAACGTTTTTTTAAGTCTGTTCGTAAAATAAAACAGCCAGAGATTTTTTTTTAAATAAAAAACTTACTTTGAGCTCCTTTTCTAGGTTGGATGAAGATCTACTTGTTCTTGTCTTTTTCCTTTGTTTTTTAACAATACCAACAGCCTTTTGATAACTTTCTTGTCTCATTCGAAATTGTTGCTGAAATTTCTTTTGTTCAGTCTGAAAATAAACAATTTATAAAAAAAATAAAAACTTAATCATTATTTTTTTTTCTTGCTTCATGATTATGTAGAGATTAAAAGTCTTTTCTTTTTTGTTAGAAACTTTACAACAACATTTATTTATTTTGAATAAAAAAAACACATTCATTTTACTGAAAACAACAGAAAAAAAAAGTTAAAATAATTTATTTTTTCCATGTTCTTATATAACAATGTATAAAAAAAAATGTCATAAATTATAACTTGTTATTTCACATTAGAAACAACAACAACAAAAAAACCAACACATTACACATTGTGGCACCTAATTCCATCAGAGTATAGGCAAGAAAACATTATTTGAAGTGCCAGATTTAAAGTTAGAAACGGGCCAACCATTGAGCCAAACAAATGTATGGGGGTCTTAGGTAAATATGAAAAAAAGTTGGTGAGGCAACAGCAAATGTATAATAATATCATATATATATTTTTTTTCAATCCTCCTCCATTCACGATTTGTTGTAGCAATTCATTCAAGTCAGAACAGCACCAAATCCAATTTTATCAAAGAACTCTTACATAATACCTTAAGATAAAATTGGATAATATATAGGCTCTGTATGTAAAATACGTTTTTACTTCGAAAATTTAAGTGCAATTTCTTTTTTTTTCTTCTTCTTCTTTTGCACGAATTCTACACTTTATTTGAAGTTGTATTTCTTGTGAAAAATTCTGTTTAAGTAAAGTCGGAACATGGAAAGAAAACGTGGAACAAATCCATTTCGTATACACTTTTTTTTCTTTCTATTTCTAAATCGTGTAATAAATATTTTCTGAAGTTTCAGATGTTGCCACACACTTTTTTTCTTACTTTTGTATACTAGAAACACTACATAGCAGCAGCAGCAGCCGTTTTCACATATTTAGGTTCAAATTCAAGAAGGAAACTAGCTCTGGACAAAGTCTGGGCCTCTTGCTTGAAGTTGAAGTTTCGCCGCACTTCGTTCGCTTCTTCGCGCTTCCGCCTTAATGGACGGGAGGAGCAGAGCAGGAATTCATCGGGTTCCTTCGTTGTTTGAGGCTGCTTCATTGTACCAGCTTCCCTGTCGAACACCTCGAGTTTACCCATCTACAGGGGCAGAATGGAGGGGACAAAGCCGATTTTCGCCAGCCCGCGTTCATACTGGACAGACCTCTATTTGAAAACTACGCGCCGCGTCGCGTCGCTCCACCGACCTAGTGGACGCTCAGCGTTATTGGGCGATCTGAAGTTGTGGTCATTAAATTTTAAATAAAAAAATTATTATTATATATATATATATATATATATTAAGCCAGGTCTGTGTGCGTGTGTGTGTGTCTGTAATAACGCTGTACAAACCTTGAAGCACGTCGGAATTTATATAATAAATTTGAATAAATGAACGGCTTTTTTTCTCAAGGTAAACTATATGTTGCACACCCCATGATATTAAATTGGAAAGGGAAAAGGTTGGAAAGTGTAGAGGGGGAGAGAGGGAAAACGAGGAGGGGGAAAAAGTGGGAGGGGGTGACTGAAATTGAAATGAAAGGAGTAAAAAAGGAACAAACGACGCGCATGCGCACAATTGCCTGTGAATTTTGCTCCCGTCATTTATGACGGGTTACCCCACTAGTATATATATATTAAGCCAAGTCTGTCTGTGTATGTGTACGCTGTAAGAACAAGGACAAAAACCTTTAAGCAAACATGTGAGGGCGTTGGGGGAGAGGAGAGAAGGACCTGAGTGACCTTTAGTATTTGAATAAAATAGTTAAACTAGAATGTCCCGTCATACATGACGGGTTACCCACGTCATTTATGACGGGTTACCCCACTAGTCTTATAATAGAATTTTAAAATAAATCTGACTGATTTGTTTTTTATTATTATGATTAACAAGATCTACCTTATAAAC
Organism: Brachycybe producta; assembly: GCA_036925085.1. Taxonomy (NCBI): domain Eukaryota; kingdom Metazoa; phylum Arthropoda; class Diplopoda; order Playtdesmida; family Andrognathidae; genus Brachycybe; species Brachycybe producta. The sequence goes on along the minus strand of JAUPFP010000013.1, from coordinate 4,335,098 downwards.
TGTTGAAATACTGTATAAACAATATACATTTAAGTAAATTGTGTAATTACATTAATTAAGATTATAATTTTAAATCAATCACTAACCCACTACATCTATTTTGAATTAATTCCTTAATTAAGAAATTTCATTGTTTTAATCTTTTTAAATAAATAAATCGATTTAAATCGCAGTCCACCATCGAGGACCAAATAAATTTTTATAAATTTGTATAAAAATATATTAATATTTAAAATGTATTCATTTTTTCATTTTCATAGAACTTTTGAAATGTATTTTCAACAATATATCCATTAAAGAGATTTTTTTCAGATTTTAAATCACTTTTTTCTTCTTCTTCATCAGTCAAAACTATAAAAGTTGATATCAATCATAAATTCACTTGACATAGCCCTCATCTAATATCATCATTTGCTAAAGGCTGACTCTCTATCCCTCCCTCCCTTTGTGCACAAATGTTCTCAGAAACTAGACACTAAAATCGTGAAAATTAACCAGTATACACATCTTTAGATGGACTTCTTCGTAAGCTACATTAGAATTTTCAATTTTCTTCTGTTTACCTGATGTTTGTGAAAAATCATCAGATTTTCACCAAAACCCCTAGCACAAAAGTTGGCAGCCAGGAAAGCTTGCATGATTGCATCATACTTTTGTTCAATGAATAAATTAACCCACGTGGGTTACAAGAAGGCAAAGCTACTCATTGCAAAAGGCACTAAACACTTCACATATTGTTAGGCTCCCACCACCAAAATTTCTGAAGGGAAAAAAATTCAATCTCGATGATCTTGACGGTTTTTCTTTTTTTCTTCATATTGGAAGGATGTGAGGAAAAAACCACAATATTATTCTAAACAAAATTTTGGCAGTGAGTGAGCTCAATGATAAGGGAAACATTTAGTGGATTTGGAATGAAATGCATACCTTAGGATTTATTTCAATCAAAACAAATACCATTGATCATCACACAATGTTAGGAGGGTATGTACTGCCATAAAACATCAACTCCCTAGCATTAGCTTATTACTCCAGCAAGAAAGTGCACCAGTTTGCTCCAGTAACCTAATGAAGGAATGGTTACGAAACCAATATATCACCACTCAAATAGTTGAAGTGTTCCCCAAACTTAAATCCTATCGAGAACATTTGGGACATCGTCATACAGGATTATTAAGCAGATTGCTATGATTATAATACATTAGCAGAGCTCAAAAGTGCCATTTTTAGCAGTTTAGTTGCTTCAGGGTAAAATTTCTGTAAATTTTCTTAAAAATATTGGTTAAAGTATGTAGAAAACAAAGTTTTAAGTTATAAAACATCAGGACAGTCGTATACTTTATTAATTTTAATGTTACCGTTGTGTTCAGCATGTTATTTTGTCACAATACTTAATAAAAATGAAAAGTTCATTAGTGCATCTATCTATTATTATAAAATGGACATTTTCCAGTTTATTTTTTTTTTATTTTTACCTTTAAAAGAAAAATTTTTCTGCCTAGCAGAAAATTTATAATATAAGATGCTCTCTTGATGTTGAAAATATCAGTTGTAACTCGAGTTATAACCAATTTCTGGGGTGCTTCTATATAAATATGAATCACACTGTATAAGGCTATCAGAGCCTAGCACTATCACACCCGTCGAAGACAGGCTTTCCTTCTAGTATGGTAATAAACTAATAATAATCTTATCCATGATAGATAGATAGAGAGAGAAAGAGAGAAAAAGTGTAACAATTTTTTTTGACTATAGATTAATTATTTAAGAAATTGTGGTAAACACAATAATTAGTTTAGATTTTTGACTCAGTTTGAGGTAAGATATGTGGGCCAGTATATTTTCAAAATGCCAGGGAAAAATTATTTTTCCAGCCCCACTTCTATTTTTAAATATTAAAACAGGCTCGTGTTGTTCATTGTCATAAATAAAAAGTATAAATGGCGATAAATCACAAAGACGAAACAAAAAGTTCGTACGATGAGAGGCTAACGTAATGTGCCTAATAAAATAATTTTAGTTGGATGGACAAAACAAAAGTCAATATTTTATAAAGTTGCTTTTTGTCTTCTGTTCATCTCACTTACTTGGCCGATCCGCCACGCCGGGCCTCCAGGCTAGAGCCCTATCAGCCCTTTCCTTGTGAGGGCCATTGGAGGTGCATCTGCTCTTACCATCAAAATTAATGTCACACGTGTCAGCTCGTATACTGTATGTACAGGAGCCCTTTTGTATGGTTATTGAATCATAGCATACCTGTCAATACCAGTTAATACCAGTTAATACACTGTAGTTCCTAACAACAAGTTTGCATGTACAGCTGCCAATTCATACAATTACAATTGTTTGCAATTAGTGACAACTTAAAATTTTTAATATTTTATTCAAACATTAGGACCTGTCACTAAGTATACACGCAATGCTATTCTATTGACTCAAGAATGCAAATCAGAGAAGGTATTTAAACCAGCAATATCAAACATTTTTTTTATTCTGAACAATTTTGTTAAATTGTAATTACATCACTCCTACCTCTTCTTATACAATTTGGTAAGTTAAACCAAACCAGTAGAATTAATTCTAATTAACAACGAAATTATATTAGATATTACAAGTGAAACTTTTTAAATTTGTAAAACAGACAAGACGATATTAGTTAAGATGAGTCGTTCCGTTATCAAGATGCTAATTTTCGTTACCTTTCTTATTGTAACATTGGCAACATCAATTAATGCATCAATTGGACGTGAGTAAAACAATTATTATATATATATATATTTTGCCAGGTCTGTGTCTCTGTGTGTCTTTCTACATGTATATATCTTTCTCTCTTTCTGGGATAACGCTGTACAACCATTGAAGCACATCAGAATTTATATAGATTTGAATAAATGAACTGTTTTTTTTTCTCAAGGTCAACTATATGTTGCACCCTTCCCATCCAAGAACCCTATGATATTAAATTCGAGAGAGGGGGGGGAAGGTTGAAAAGTGTAGAGGGGAGAGAGAAAAGTGGGAGGGGGAGAGAGAAAAGTGGGAGGGGGTGACGAAAATTGAAATGATATGAGTAAAAAAAAGGAAAAAACGACGCGCATGCGCACAATTGCCTGTTAATTTTGCTCCCGTCATTTATGACGGGTTACCCCACTAGTATATATATATATTAAGCCCCGTCTATCGGTGTTTCCTTCTTTCTCTCTTTCTCTGAGTAACGCTGTACAAACAATTAAGGACAAAAACCTTGAAGCACGTCGGAATTTATATAAATTTAAATGAATAAATGAACCGCTTTTTTTTCTCAAGGTCAAGATTACGTTGCACTCTCCCCATCCAAGAACCCCATGCTATTAAATTGGAGCGGGGGGGGGGGAAGGTTGGAAAGGGTAGGGAGAGAGGGGAAGGGGGAGGGGAAAACTGAAATTGAAATGAAAGGAGTAAAAAAAGGAACAAACAACGCGCATGCGCACACCAGAGAAAATGAAAAGCTTATTTTCTCTTTCAAATATAAAAAGGGGCGGGGATAATAGTAGCAAGATTAAACTAGAATTTATCACAGGCAATTGTGCCCAGCATTAGAATTTCTTTTGCTCCGCCCTTTTATGATCGTCATCAATTGTTACTTGGTCTGACGTCATAAACGGGCGGAGGAAAAGAAATTCTAATGCTGGGCACAATTACCTGTGAATTTGGCTCCCGTCATTTATGACGGGTTACCCAACTATTTTAAAAATACTCAACTATTTAAAATACATTTCTGGAGACGAAAAAAAACTTTTTAGTCGACATTTTATTACCTTTTCTCATCTTGCTTAACAAAATGTTTTGCAATCAATCTTACACACTGTTTCTTAATCAATTACAGAATGCTCTGGCCATGTTGATACTGTTTATAGAAGAGGGTGTGAATCTTTAATGTGCAATGATGACAATCAAAGAGGGTGTTTCCCTTTAACGTGCAGTGATAGGTATAAATATTACTGTTACGACTTTGACGGAGATTGCGACTGGAATGCTTGCTATGACGTAAATGGCAACAGACAAAATTAAAGTCATTGGTTATTAATTTACATTCAAAGTGATTACTCTTTTTGTGTGTAATGTATTCTATTTAATTGAAAATAAATGAATATTATGCAATGAAAATGGGACATTTTAAATATTTTTTGGAAAGCCATTTCCTAAAATTAACTACTTAAATACAATACTTAAATAAAATTCAAGGTAATTAGCAATTCACCACACTACTTTTAAACTTGCCATTTGTAATAGCAGTTAGTTAAGTTTTCTATAAAAAATCTAATTACTTTTAAATTATCAATAGTTTTTTTTTAATTACTTTTTATATGAATCAGTCAACTCAGAACTAAATAAACTTTTGCCAACAATGTCCAAACAAGATATTCCCCACAGCATAGCCTGCCAATGTAAGTTTTTAATACAATGAAGCTGTCAATTTATACAATTACAATGTTTGCAATTGGGAAAAACATAAAATTTATTACAATTTAACAAAACAAGGGACCTGCCACTACTATGCTATATCATAGGCTATAAGACCAGTTCAGTGAAAAGCAGGGGTGCTGCCCCTTGTAAACAATATTTTGGTACACGACTATTTTTATATAAAAAAAATTGGTAGAGAGAGAGAGAGAGAGAGAGAGAGAGAGAGAGAGAGAGAGAGAGAGTGAGGGGAGAGGAGGATTTGTGTGTTTCAACCCAATTTCAAAATTGTCAGTCAATCTAAGAATTTTGCTGCATAATTTATTTGGCAGAAAACATCAACAACTTTTTGAAGACGACATGATTTCATTTTGATGAAATTAACTTTGAAGACCTGTTTCGATTTGATGAAAATTATTAAATTGTGAAAATTTCAACTGAAAAAAAAAACGATATTTATTATGAAATGAGCTAATGAATTTCCATCAGTTAGAAAAAAATAATTTCATCATTAGGTGAAAACGAATTCGACACGAGAGCACAAACGTGGCCCTCCCATTCATTATAATGGTTTGGTAAATTATGTCAGGCCACAATTGAAAGTGAGAAAACCCCTATCAACTACCACTTTAATTAAATCAAAAATTGCCATTTATCATTAATATTTTTGCATTAGAATGTCGTTCTTTGAAAGTAAAGCTTTCATAAAATCTAACCTACATCAAATTCAATTTTATTACATTAAATGAAATGATAAATAATTGAATAAAATGATAAAATTACCAAAACCAAAAATATATCTAGCCAGAACCACTCGCCAGTGAACCAGTGACCAGAATCACTCTCAGAACTTGAAAACAAATTCAACTTTAATTTGAACCTATTTTTGTTGCAATTAGTTGCACTTTTTCCAGTTTAAAAATACATTTCACCTACCTTTTTTTGTCATCAAATGGAAACATGGCCTAATAAATAATAAAATAAATTTCATTTTTTTCTTCATCTTTTATTTCATTTCATTTTAAATAAAAAAAAACACACTCGGAATTTATTTTTCTCAATATAAGTTATTACTGTTCCTATCCTCATTATTTTTTCAGCAATAAATTTCAAGTTTAGTAAAAAGTAAGCTCGTCATCGAAATTTCAAGTTTTTGAAGTAATATTTTCTTCAATTCAGTTAAAAAGGGGTTTCACATTATAAGTAATAATAATAATAATAATAAAAAAGAATAAATCGCATCATTGCCAATTCGCTTTTATTTTTCTGTCTTCTCTACTATAATAGAAAAGGGGAAGGAGAAATAAGTAATTTTTTTGAAAGCCACACAAAAGATATATGATTTTTCTACTGAAGATCCTCCTCCTCCTTAACATCCTTAGTTTTGCATTTGACATCAAGAACAATCCTCTGTCCAACTCAAGAAATAATAATAGCGTCCATTCATTTTGAAAACTCCATATTTCAGTCTTTTACAAACCAACAGTTTTAAAGAAAATGCCTTTCTATAGAAAATGTCCCCCCCTTTTTTACTGACCATTTCAAACACCACTAAATGAATTACGAAAAAGGCTAAAAATAGCTGAGCTGAGTTCACACACACTTTGCGGTTTTTCTTGCAGATTAAACTGACCAAAATAATTTATATTAATGTTAAAACTGTCAGCCTTTTTTTCCTTTCTAATTTAAAAGAAAAAATATACATAAAAATACAATAAAATTACACAATTATTTAAGTTACTTCTAGGAAACAATTGACACTTATAGTATGATGTCATAGAAATTCAAAAGGGAGATTTTTGCTAGGACAGATTCATATTATTGGGTCTTTTTTCCTAGAGTTATAAGACAATGGAACTCTCTTCCTGAGTCAGTGGTGAATGGGGATAATTTTGTTTTGTTGGATTGACAATTGTATATTAATTTTTTATATATATATTTTATATATATATATATATATATATATATATATATATATATATATATATATGTGTGTGCTTGACAATGCTTTATGCTGCATCTGAACTTTTATGTCCCTCTACCATAGGCCTATCTGGCTGCTAGCAGAGTACTAATTGTAATTGTAAAATTATGTTTAAATAATCCCTTAAAATAGGCAATCACTGCAAACACGAATCACTCAAGTTGCAATGTTTTTCAATAGAATTGAAAAAAAACAACAACAAAAAAAATAAACTACGTTTGGCGCACATTTCAAAAATCCATAAAAATTTTAAATAAGTGTGCTTACGCAAATTAGAAAATGGCATTTTATTCAAGAAATAATGTTCTTTCTTAAAATAATCGATTTTACAATGTGTGACGTACTAATCAAAAGTTATGAAGTTTCACATTTTGCATTTCTTTCAACGTTTTCAATGTAATTAATAATTATATGAAGTCTTGTGGGCTTCATAGGTCTTGTTGGTTTTGTGGACCTCATTGGTCCTGATAAACTTTATGTGGGCTTGGTGGGCTGAATTCAATACACACGTCTAAAAAAATGTGTGATTTTTAAAGTTTTTGTCAAAATAAAAAGAATGTTACTCACACAAGTGCCTAACACTATATATAAGGCTTATTCCATCTTACAATAACAAAAAAAAAACTTTTCGTGATACTTTTCAAATTTGTTTACTGTCTAGTAAAAGTCAGTAATGTGTTGTAAACAAGATTCCTAATTCCTGAGAAGAAAAAGAAAAAAAGTGTTTCACTCCTGATAATGGAGTAATACTGAAGCAAATGCTTTTCACTTGGTGTGTGTATCATGAGTAAACAACCAAATGACAAGTATCAATAAATAAGTCTTGCTATCTATTTTTTCTTCTTCTTCTTATTTCGATACATTTAATGTTTATATTGGTAAAGTTTCTCATATCACTCTCTCTTTCCCTCTCTCTCTCGTTCAAATTCACATTGAAAAAAGATGAAGAAGCCTTTAAATGTATTCGATGAGCCGTGTTAATAAGAAGAGCATGTGTGAACGTGAGAGGATTGGGATTCAAACTTTGAGATAATAGAACTAACTCAGAGAGGGAGAGAGAGAGAGAGAGAGCCCCACAAATATAAAGATAGACATATAGGGTCCCCTACTACTACAACTACTACTACTCCTACTGCTACTACTACTCCTGCTACAACTACTACTCCTACTGCTACAACTACAACTCCTACAACTACTAATACAACTCCTACTCCTATAGCTACTACTCCTACAGCTACTACTCCTACAACTACTAATACAACTCCTACTCCTACTACTCATACAGCTACTACAACTCCTACTACTGCTACTACTACAACTCCTACTACTGCTACTACTACGACTCCTACGCCTAGTACTACACTCCTACGCCTAGTACTACTACTCCTACGCCTAGTACTACTACTCCTACGCCTAATACTACTACCCCTACAACAATTACGCCTACAAATACTACTTCTATTGCTACTACTACTACTACTACTAATGCTACTACTACTACTGCTGCTACTACTACTACTAATGCTACTACTACTACTGCTGCTGCTGCTGCTACTACTACTGCTACTACTCCTACTCCTACTGCTACTAAAATAGTTGGTGGTTATATTTATAGTAAAAGGTCTTCTTCTCCTTTGCTTTTCTCTCTATATTTTTTTACTTGTGCAACTTTGAGCAGAATTAATCCAATTGGATCAGTGTTAAAAGCGAGAAATCTGACAAAAAACTATCGATCTTTAAAAAAAACACATACCTCGTCTCATAAAAAAACAGTTTTATAAAACACCTAAAGGGACTTTGAAGAGTATTTTTTTTTCCAAAACATGACGTTCAACTTTTTAATGGAAACAAAAAACATAAAAAAATAAACCAACATATCTCCAGAGGGGCCAAAAAAATTTAATAAGACACCTTTAGCGAGAAATAAAGGGAGGAAGGTGGAGGGGTATGAGGGAAAAAGGGAGGGGGGGCTTTCCAAACAAAAGTAATGTTTAGATCATATCTACAATAAAAGATACAAGAGGACAAAAGATTTTTTAGAAAAGAAAGAAAAAAAAAACATTCCTTCTGAATTTTACACAAAAATAAGATTGAAAAAACTGACAAACAATACGTTTTAGCTGAACAACTGTTCAAAAAAAAAACAGGTAAACAAAACTTCAATTCCATTTTTGATTTAAAAATTGAAATAAAAATGGTTCAAGGCTCAGGTCTGCCAAAAAGTATTTTGGTAAAAAAAGAAATAGTTACAATTCATTTTCGAAGTTGCATTTTATCATAATTCGCAACTTTCGAAACAATGAGGTCCAGTTTGCATCAACATAGCTTTTGAATGGGGGAAAACACACCATAAATGAAGACAAGGATTGCCTTCCAATTGTTCATTGAAAACATATTGCACTCTAAAGCCTAGTACAGACAGAGCAATAATCGCCAGCAAGATTTGCACGCTCAGAAAAGTAGAAAAGTCTCAATTGCATCTACAACTGGCAAATTGGTTACTTCCTTTTTCCATTAGTATTAACCCCGCTGTCATCGTTTCATTACTATGCCAACGCTAACAGAAAAATGACGAAACCAATTTCAGCCAGTTTTGAGTACAATCAATGCTTTTTATCCATTTCTGAGCGTTCAAACAACAATTTATATAAATAGGTTAATGTTTTCTTAATCAGGCGATATGATTTTTTTTATTGTAATTAAGATGTTAAACATTTTTTTAAAAGCGGGTTTTCTACGCGACAATAATCTTTAGCAATGCAAGCTCCCCTACTCAAGTCCAGCACCTCTAACATTCCTTAAAGATTTGGGATGGTTCTTAAAATTTATTGCCTTTCGTTACTATTTGAACAGGATCATTTAGCCATGGACAATAATGTCCAAATTAAATTTGCCCTTATTCTAGGTGTGAATGGGGATAATTTTGTTTTGTGGGATTGACAATTGTATATTCATTTTGTTTTTTTATATATATGTGCTTGACAATGCTTACTGCTGCATGTAAACTTTTATGTCCCTCTGCCATAGCCCTATTTAACTGCTAGCAGAGTACTAATTGTAATTGTAAAGGGTCAGTGAAATGAGATTATGAAAGATGCGGCATACGAGTCGGATGCCCTACCTGACGCTAAACTTAGCAATTGCGGAGAAATTACGAAAGACAAACACAAACACCAAGCATCAACTGGAAAACTGGAATTCTAACATGGGACACCCCCCCACCCCCCGCCACCCAGCAAAGACAATTTCCACGGTGCTACCCACCGAGGCGTCAGCTAGAAATTAAATTTGCCCTAAACTCAAACCAAATATCTTTTTAAAAAAATCATTTTATGATAGTTTAAAAATGCGCCTAGTGAATTAACTTTTAACTTTGCAGTTCAAAACTTACGAAGAACGTTTTATTTGTTTCTTTGTTTTGTCTAGGACAATTTAATGCCATGTAAATTTATTTTCGAAAAGGTGTAATCATGAAATTACTTTTATGTGATTCTTTTAGTCTATACTTGTTTCTAACAAACAATGAATTTCAACTAAAAGAAAATCACTTCTGATAAGTTGAGTGGCCAATAGCATTGGGACTACTATCAAATACATTTTACTGAGCACTTGTGCTTTTTATATGTAAGTCTATAGTTACCTACAGACTCTTTAAATCTTTTGTTGCCCTATTTTAAAAAAACCCCACTATTTTCTTTACCTCTATTGTTTTACATTAAACAGATACACCTTTAAAAGACACAAGAAAAACACTTTTCTTGGATAACAACTTTAAGAAAATGCACACACACACAACCCCGTTTGGTTGTATGTGGGTGTTTCTTTACAACAAGCATTTAAAGTGTATTGTTTAGAAGAAAGTGACTTTGTAAGAGAGAGACTTCAAGAAGTGCCTCTCTTTTATACAAAAAATATCAGTAGATAAAAAAGAAACCGACAAGACACACTAAGGAAACTGAAACTAGCTGCTATAAAATAAAATTTCATCTTTCTATTTTGCATACATACAATTTGCATTGTGATCGAGGCACGTTTTGCATTCAGTGTGTCTTGTCTATATACTAAAAAGTTGACTAAACAACTTTCTCATTGGATGTAATAATATGTGTGTGTGTGTAACCAACAACCAACAACAACAACAACAAAATGAGACAACTTATACTTTGAGAAGAAACTTTTCTGACTCAAGACCCAATTTATGACTACTTTCCATAAGAATTGGGTTGATTTACATGTAAAACTAAAATGTATTTTGAGATGAGGTACAGAAAGAAAGAAAAGAGAGATATAGAGAGGGAGAGAGAGAGAGAGAGAGAGAATAAAAATAAGAAAAAGTTGGACATCAAATTAAAAACTTCAATCTACCTGAATTACTTTTGTGTCCTTTTCCAAATTCGTTTCTAGGGGTGATAACACATCCACATAGAATGCCTTCAGCTGCAACAAAACAAAATGAAATAAAAAATGAAATAGTATATAATTAAATATTTCCTTAGTGGCTCACAAAATAAATTTACTAACACACACACATATGTAATTTAAAGATTTGCATTTAGGATGTAAACTTTTTTTTTTACAAATATATATATTTGTTGCTCTAAAAAAAAGCACAAATTAACATTAAGATACATTTAGAAACTACGACAATAAAGAAGTCTATGTACTGTATGAATGCCAAAATCGTTCCGGGCTACATTTCTCCAGAACGGAATAATACAATGGATGTTCTGATGTGGGTTTTTTTTGTGTGTATTACTGTATTTACGTTGACATATAAACGTGAACATACTCAAAAATGAAATCAATATATGAAACAGTTAATGATTTATTATATATTAATCTATGATAACAATTTGTAAAATGTGTTCTGGGTGATATAAACGAGGTAACAAAGAATAATAAACTGACTTCTATATCATTATTCTTAACACATTCCAAAAATTCTAACTATTTTCAGAATTTCTTATTAACTTGTAAGGGGAGAATCACACACACACAATAAAAATCCCACTGAATTTCATTTTGTAAGGCATTTTTAGCAGAAGTCCCATATATCTTTCAATGCAAATAACAATGGAAATTATTGTGATTTTTAAATTCTATATCTAATTTCTACCCGTTTTCAGCGCGTGTGATTCTTACCTAACTATTTTTTCAATCGTTTAATAAAAATAAACTATTTCTTTTCTCAAAATTCTGATTTTTTTTTACTTTTCAGAGTTTGTGACGTCAACAGTATGATGGTTTTCTTCAAAGGTTGCTCCTGACAAACGGCAACTTCTAATTGGTTTGTTGTGTGGTTCGACGTTGAAAAGGGCGGAGCATGTGACGTAAAACTACATAACCAACCAATTAGAAGCTGCCATTCTACATAAAAAGGGCGGAGCCAACTTCTGTTCATTCCGTTTTCTAATTGCCTGTCGGTCTCTCCCTCCTCCTCATTCTTTCAATTCTTTCTATCCTCTTCTACAAATCATAAAAATTAATCTCCTTGAAGTGTTTTCTATTTTGTATATTTGTGAAAACTAGAGATGGGATGAATCCTAAATTTTCTCGAATCCGAATCCTAAAAGGTTCTCGAATCCCTGGAATCTCCCAAATCTCGAATCATTCATATTAAAATCCTATATTATTCATTAAGAAGATAAAAATAATTGAAATAATATTAATATTAAATTATTAATAATAAAAAACACAGTGTGGCACTCAGGGTCACCACAAGGTGATCCATTGGTGATCCGGATAACCACCGAAATTGCAACAATCGCCGGGTTTTTTTGTTAATGAACGCTTCTATTGGTCGTCAATGGAGTTAAAACTAATTTTACCAAAGTTTTTAAAAGTTTTTTTTTTTTAGGTTAGGATTCGAAAGACGAAAAAAGCGCGAAGATTCGAGTTTTCGTATCTTGAATATTTTTTCAAGATTTGCGAGATTCGAGAATTCGAATTGCCCATTCGAATGCCCCACCTCTAGTAAAAACTCTTGAACGTGAAAAAAAGCAAAAACTGTAAAGAAAAATGGGTCTGGGTAATCGTTTTTATGATTGATACTGACTAGTCAATAATAACCGTAGAAAATGTGCCAATTAAGAAATGTTCATACCGATACAAAGTGGACTCTGTATCCGCAAGAAAAAAATTCTAAATTGGCGCACTTTCTATGGACATCCAGTCTGTATTAACTTCACTAATGGCGCATTCACGCTAGGCTGGTTTCCGAGCTGCTGGCTGGTTGTAGCCCTCTAGCAGCCTAGTGTGAACTGCTACCAGCAGCTGCTTTCCCCAGCAGGCCCGTGATTTTAATAGCGGCTGGTGAAGTTGAACATGTCCAACTTTAGCAGCTACTAGCTGGTCCTGTGACTCTTTTCCTGCTGCTACCAGCCAGGGTCGCTGGTAGTGACCCTAGTGGGTAGTTGAAACTCCACTGCTTGGGTTGGTTGTTCTTAGATTTTGTGTTTTTGCAAAGACGGTGATTGGATGACGTGCGCTGCTCATACAAGCAGTGACAGGACACGTGTGAACCCAAAGCAGCTGCCGCTTGCTGTTGCTGCTAATAGCCAGAAGCAACCAGCGGCTTGTAAACCAGCCTAGTGTGAATGCGCCTTAATTGACTAATTTCCATGCCGAATACCAAGTCCACCCTTGTATCGGTATGGAATCTTTTTAATTGGCTCATTTTTCTACGGTGATACTGATTAATTACTAGTAATTAGTCCGTATCATTAGTACAAGACTATCAACTCGACACAGAAGAAACTTTTCTAATATTTAGTTTCAATTTCTGCTTTTTATTTTCCACACATGTGTAATGAAACCTTATTGGGGAATCATAAAAAAATTGTTTTATTTAATATTCATGAACAACATTTTTATAATTGAATTTGAATATAATTACAAGTTAGCCCAGAGGGCCTACAGCAGAGGAGTTATTTAGTTCAAACGCAGCATAGTTGAAGTTAAAATGAAAGGTTGAATTTGGGCCAAAAAATTACGATTACAGAGCTTTTCAAGGAAGAAAACTTATTACAGAATTCAATGAATTTGATTAGATTTTGAAAAAAAAAAGTCCTCGCGTCTCACTTTAAAAACACTAATACCATTGTAATGGCAATATAGCATCTGAGAAGAAAAAAATAAGACTTGGTGGTTGTTGAAAAGTTTGAAAAATAAAATCAACTATAAATCTTCATAAAAACCAGAGAAAAAAAAAGAACAAAATCGGCCTGAAACCTAATAAAAGAAGAGAAAACATAAGAAAAGAATAGTGTGAGACGATAATATGCTAAGTGTCAATCTAGGACTAGTTTTCAAACAGATTCAATAAAAATCGACCACATTTTCTTTATTATTTATGATACACAACTTCAAACCAAAGAATTGAAATAAATTGAGAGTCGACTTAGTAGACGAAAATGAGTTCAAGTAACCACAATTTCAATGGTTAAGTTTTCAGTTGTTCAGTAAAAATGTCTCCTTTAACACTAGTTATTCTGCGATTTTGGAAGCATCATCAAGAACAAACTAAGGATTTTATTAACTAGAAAAGTAACCTGAATCATGCAAGACAATTTTCGCGTTGATTTCTTTTTTAAAAAATAAACAGATGAAAGTAGTTTCCGAATGACCGAAGTTTTTGTATGTTGACACAATTTCTTTCGATTATGGTCAAACTTTAAGTGAATTACGAAATAAATTCGAGAATATAAAATTGCAATAAAAAGCTTATTTTAAGAATACCATTGTGACAATTTTACAGGCAGTTAGAAATCGGAGAGAACTTCAGTTGGCTCCACCCTTGTTATGACGACCGGCAACTTCTAATTGGTTTGTTGTGTGGTTCGACGTTGAAAAGGGCGGAGCATGTGACGTAAAACTACATCACCAACCAATTAGAAGTTTCTGATCGTCATAACAAGGGCGGAGCCAACTGAAGTTCTTCCCGATTTCTAACTACCTGTAAAGTGTTTTTTTTGTAAGAAGCTCCCGTTATCACTGTGGAAGTGAGTATAGTGAGGCACCTATTATTGTCTCTTAGAAAAAACCACTTTTAAAATATTTTAAATGTCTTAATTATAATAAAAACATATCTGATAAATTAAGAAAACATTAACTTATTAACTCCATGATTTGTTGTATCCCATTTGAACGCAAAGAATATTAGAAAAAACCGTGATTGCACACACACACAACTGGCGATTTGGTTTCTTCATTTTACCCGTTATCATTAAATCAGTTGTACTATGTCAATGCTAATGATAAAACTGAAGGAACCAATTTGCTAGTTGTGGCTGCCATCCGAGCTTTTTCTCCCTTTCTGAGCGTTCAAATAGGAAATAAAAAGTATGGTGTAGGCTAATGTTTTCTTATAAGATGCTTTTTTTTTGTACTTAGATGTTACAAATATTTTTAAAAGCGGCTTTTCGAAGATGAGAATCTTTAGTGACACAAGTGCCCCATGTCACATGTCTTCAGCACTAACAGAGCCTCTTGCATGCGACTCTAAAGTCGCAGCTCCAGTCTACACCTTAGGGTCGAGTCAAGAGCCTAGCAGGTGATGCAAGGATTTTAGGATTCGAGGAATTTCTTGAGGTTAATAATATGTAAGTTTAATACCATGTTTACTACTCTGTGCCAGAAAGTGAAATGGAACTGGGCTTCAAAAGAAATTGTGCATCACTATGTGTTGATCAATTGAAATATCTACCTTTTTCTTAACTCGCACCTTGGCTCTTCACTCGCATCTACACTATGATTTTACCCTTATACCTAGTACACCCCTGATAATTTAAATGCCATTTAAATAATAAACGTCTTCTACAGAGCCCTGTGAAGGGCAAACAAACATATGTCGAATTCAATTTATTCGGGTTAATAATCTGAAAATATTGAGTTAATACTTAAATATAATTATATAAACTATTGACAAAATATAGACTTAGTATTTCAATTTAAAATATTAATAATAAAAGTCGATTTTTATTTGGTGTTCATGTCCTTAACTGGATTCCGTATAATTCACGTAAACACATTTAAGGTATTAGGCTGAAAATATAGTGGCAGAGGCGAGTCAAGATCCACATTGTGATTCAAGCTGCGAGCTACGGTAATAGATATTCACTGTATATATTTTTCAATTGATCAGCTTCATGTAGCAGCACTTCATGCATCTACATGAAATACATACGCACTGCTTACCTCGCAGCTTGACTCGCCTCTGCATTACATTTTCCACCTTAGTCGCTGCTTTTTAGTCGATGTTCTACTGTATTTTAACCCGTTAGACTTTTCTCTTCACACCCCCAAATCTTAACTTTTTTTTTTTCAAAAAAACAAAATATTAACTGTGTGAAATTTTGTGAATGAATATTGTTTCGAACTTTGTTCAAGTGGCACAAAATTGTCTTTTATGAAAATATGATGGGTTGGGGGGCCCTCCATCCATGGACAAATTGGATTACTAATACTATAAAAAACATAACATGGATGAATGCACTTCGTTATATTAATATAATCTTCTCAGCATAAAAAACGAAAACATTTGCTTCAAGGGAGAAACAACAAGGATCTCACAATTTAGAAAG
This sequence comes from Brachycybe producta, assembly GCA_036925085.1. Taxonomy (NCBI): domain Eukaryota; kingdom Metazoa; phylum Arthropoda; class Diplopoda; order Playtdesmida; family Andrognathidae; genus Brachycybe; species Brachycybe producta. Next base: position 4,319,093 of record JAUPFP010000013.1, on the reverse strand, counting down.
AATCAAGCATAAAACACATCTATAATAAAAAAACACAACTCAAGATAACAAAAAATATGCATGAATTGTCACACAGGATGGATATATATATATATGAATATTTTTTGTTATGAAGTTATATTATATATATAGAGCTATGAAAATATTAGATGTTGTCGATCAACAATTTTTATTATGTGGCCTAGTTTCAAATTAAAAGCAAAAAAAAAACCTCCCTAAGATCCGTTAGTGAATAAAAATTTGGGTTTATGTCAAAATTACGTGATGAAGATAAAAGAGCCAAGACACTCAAGAGTTGCACGTGCTCCATGACGCCATAGACGCAAAATTAAGTGGAAAAATTTGATATTTCTGAAAACATGGGTCTCAATTCTAACAAACAAATCTCTTAATTTAAATTTTGTTTTGAACAATAAATTCAATAATTAAAAGTTGCAATTACAACTGGAATGTTGTTTTCAGGTATTAAGGTGTTATTCACAATGGGATCGGGACTGTCAGTCCGGATATGGTGTTCATCCCATCGTGAACGGCTCATCAGATCATATCTGTGAGTCTAGATTAGAGACCTACATTGAGTAAAATTTTGAAGCCCAGCCCAGCCCAGCCCATGAGACTTTATGCTGGGCCCAGCCCACAAGGCCCACGAAGCCCACCAGACCCACGACGCCCAGACCCACAGGCCTTTAACATAAATATGCCGATCCAAGCCCAGCCCAAAAGCCCACCGTCCCATGGGCTTCATGTAGGTCACTAGTCTAGATCCACCAAAAAATGTCGATTAAGGGGTCTGAGACTGACATCAGTCAAGATCTGTATATACGTAGGGCCAACATGAATGGGGGGGGGGAAAAAAAGATCAGATCCGTGAGATCTGAGAGATAAAACATATGCATTCGCATAAGAAAACCTCTTGACATCCGTCAGATCGGATCCAGATGTCAATGACTAATAAAAAAAAAGGGACGAATCTGGAATGCGAGAGATGAGATCAGCAATCTCGATCAGTCCACATTCCATTGTGAATGGCCACTTTTTAAGGTCGTTTCATTGCAATATTCAAAAAGGTTTTTTTTATTTTATACCAATTTGAATTATGCTAATTTGCCCACTCCACTTCAAACAGAAAAAGGTTTATTTAGCAAAATTAGCAAATAAAGTTCCGTTCTTATATTTTTTTTCCAAGAAAACTTTGAGATAAACAAGCAACTTCACTGGATGCCTCGATGTGTTAGCATCCGTGGAATAGTTCCTCTTCAAGCCAGAATAATCAGAGAGTCAGGAATGGGAACTTCGGGTCGGTTTCTTAACTATTGCTTAGCCCTATTAAATTAGTTCTTCTTAACAGTAATGTTCCAAATTCTTAGGTTTAAGAATAATGAGAACACCTTTTTGTATTTAAAACAATTTAATATTAAAGTAATTTTAAAATTTTACACAAATGGCTGACGTTTCGACTGCAATTGTAGTCATCTTCAGAGTCTATTTTTGAATATACTAGGAATGGGACATTTGGATCTTCGAATCCCGCGAATCTTGAAAAATATTCGAGATTCGAAAACTCGAAAAAAACCTGTTAAAAACTTTGGTAAAATTAGTTTTAACTTTAATGACGTCCAATAGCAGCGTTCACTAACAAAAAAAAAACCGTCCAACTGTTGCAATTTGGGTGGTACCCAGATCACCAATATCACCTTATGGCGACCCTGAGTGCCACACTGTTTTTCTTATTTTTAATAATTTAATATTAGTGGGGTAACCCGTCATACATGATGGGACATTCTAGTTTAACTATTTTATTCAAGTACTGAAGGTTACTCAATGAAGGACGTTTCCTTCTCCCCTCTCCCCCACCACTTTCACATGTGTTTGCTTAAAGATTTTTGTCCTTGTTTGTACAGCATTACACATACACAGACAGACTTGGCTTAATAAATATTTTATTATTTCATTTATTTATATCTTCTTAATGAATAATACTGGAGATTCGAGAACCTTTTAGGATTCGGATTCGGATTTAAGATAATCTAGGATTCGACCCACCTCTAAAATATACATTTTATAAAAACGGGTTCATGGGTTTAGCACTGCCTTTGACTTAAGCAGTCATTCAGAATGCAACTCTTAGGGTTGGTTTATACTCCAAACTTTGCTAAGATTTGCAAGGTTTGAAGTTCTGTAAAATTAGCTCCCCAAAGCTTAGCTTGTTCACACATACATGTGGTCTTGCAAAGTTTACCCTATATTATGACCTTTATATCCTATAAAACAGATACACAAAACAATAGAACCCTTCCCCTTCTGGAAGAAAAAAGGTGTGACTTATTCACCCCTTTTGTCTATCCGTTTCCTGATTGGTGCTTTGAGTTGCTAAGCTTTGAAAAGTTGAACAATTTCAAAGCTAGCTTCATGCTCTGGCGAAGGCAAAAACCTGAAGCTCTGACGTCATTTTTGAAGCTTCGCAGGCTGCTTTGCCGCTTAGCAAGGGAGTATAAACCAACCCTAAAAACTTAAGTTTTTTTCCGTTAAAAAAATATACACCTCTCTACGTGTAACTCGATAAAAAACCTATAAGAATGATGTATAAATATATATATTGAGAGTAGGTAATGAATGATTTCAAATTGAAAGAAGACATTGAAAATGGAAAGTGAAGCTAACAAATAAAAGTCCTCCCTCCACCTCCACCCCCCCAAAAAAAGGGATGGGGTTGGTGGTCTTTTAAGTTCTTTTTTTTGTGTGTGCTTCTCTTAAAGAGATGAATGGAAAGAGAATCCAGGGTGATGAGAAAGTATTTCTAAGGCCAGAACAACAAGAAGAAAAGTGCATTCAACCAGAAACGATAACCCCTTGAGATTTTCTGGTAAAATGGGCAAATGATCAGAAAACAAGAAGATGAAGAAGAAAGAAATAAGTACAAAACAAAGATGCCCAAAAGCCAACTTCAACACCATTACAGAGTGGTTGGGTACTCAAGAAAAAAAAAAACATAAGCTACAAAAAAAAAGTTTTTAATAGAAAGAAACCTTTCTATGAAAAAAAAAAAAAGAAAAATTCATGATTTTTCAATTTCATCACAATAGGAAATTACAGAAATCATAACTTTGACCCTAAGAACTTTAATTATTCCCTCCAAAAGGTACAATTAGAAATTGAAATACTTTTCTCAAACTAGAAGATTCAATGTAATCACTTAAAAGATTTTCATTTTTACGATACCTTTCAAACTATATTTTATATCAATAGTTTAAAAATGATCGAATTTTATGGTTTTCTGACTAGAACAAACCAATTTATTTGACATTATTGGTCTATAAAAGTTAATTCTTAAAAGTAAGAACATGAATAAACACCTTAAGATGTTTTATGAGCCAGTGAATGTCGAACTCAGGTTAATCGAAACAGACTAATCATAAGTAAACTAGGTGACCTACAATTCATAACTGTAGGTCACTCAGAGACCTACACTTTGTAACTTTTTTATATCAGTGATTAGGTGGGGTTACGTTAAATTAAGCTTGTTGCAGAAGGGCGTCTTCGGGGCGGAACTTCCAGAATGTAAAAAAGTGTAGGTCACTGAGTGACCCACAGTTCTTCTCCAAAATAGCTTACTGAAATTGTAGGTCACCTCGTGACCTACGATTAGTTTGTCCCGCACAACACTAAAAAAGAAATTTAATGTGTTTTATAAACTAGACAAAGAAATATTGATGTAGGGTTGAAAAAATACCAAAACATTTTTTCATGAATTGTCAATTTAAAAAAAAACCCAAAACTGGTTATTTTCAAACGACAATAAAATGTTTATTTTTTAAAGATATTATTGCGATGAAATTTTTTTTAGCATAATCTTTTACCATTCTAGTTTTGAAAACAATTTGAATTTTTTTTTCGTAATGTTGTTTCTAAAAAAAAACGTTCGCTTGACGTCTTTGCGTCCAAATTTTCCAAAAACGTCTATAGAGCATAGCATTGGCCACTGCAGTAACGCCATCCGGAGGGACAAAAGCAAATTGAATATCTATAAAGCCACCTTAAAGCTGCTTCTGAAACGCAGAATAACCAGAACTGTATTTCATTGTTCGTTCATTTGCATATATTTTGCAAAAAAACATTATGAAAATTGTAGATTACATAAAAGCACATTATGTAAAAAATGTGTAAAGAAAACATTTTGGAAATACATTTCCATTGGTACACGTAGTACACAAGCATTTAGAAATCGGGGCGAACACAAGTTGGCTCCGCCCTTTACAACGTCGAACCACACAACAAACCAATTAGAAGTTGCCGGTCGTCATAAAAAGGGCGGAGCCAACTTGTGTTCGTCCCGATTTTTAAATGCCTATCTACTACTACTGCTAAACAGGACTATAATAACGAATAGGTTTAGGAATGTGTATACTTACTATAGTAAGGTGTTTCTCTTGAATCTCTCTATAGACATCAGCAAATTGCATCAGTGTGGAACCTGAAGGTATAAAAGAAATGAGACCAAAAATAGAATTACTATTTGAAGTCAGTAAAGAAAAAAAAAAAACTACAAGTATCACCCAAAAAAAAACTGACGAAAGAAAATAGAAAAGAACATTTCTAGCAACAAAAAAAAATTAAAAGTATTGATGACGACATTTATGAGGCTGGCCACTGGTCAGATATATTGAAGCCTATATATATATATACACACATTATATAAAAAAGATATCACTGTAGTTATTTTCGGGAGACTTCAATCTCTTTAAAGAAATAACAAAAAAAAAACAAGTATTAAGTGTGTAATTTAGCAATAAAAACAAAAGAATGGAAGCGTGCAAGTGGCTTTTTTTGTTCATTCTAAAACATCCTTACGGGAAGAAGACCAAAAAAAAAAAACCTAAAGCACACACACAGAGCCACTCATCTAAAAGCAACGAAAAAAAAACCTTTATAAACATTAAAGATAGAGAAAATGAACGATGGAAGGTTAATGAAGCAAAAATGACATCATGTTAAGAATGTCAATGATGGTATCAGTCAGGAGAAATAAAAGACAAAAAAAATTGAAGTGGAGAGACAAAAAAAAACTATAAGAAAAACTAGAAAACTCAAATCATTTATACAATAGATTTAAAGCCGGGGTCACACATTGTTCCATAAATCGTTGTTATTCATTTAAAAAAACTGCCATATCGTTTAAAAATAATACAGTAAACTTAATTTTCGCAACTGTGACTAATTTTAATAAAATGTCGACACTCATATTTTATGTCACTGAATTATGATATCGTATTTTTGCAAGTGACTGATGCATCTTAATATCTTAATATCTAAGGCGCATTCACACTAGGCTGGTTTACAAGCCGCTGGTTATTATGCCGCAGTCACACTAGGCTGGTTTCCCAGCCGCTGGTTGCTGCTGGCTGGTTGTAGCGCTCTAGCAGCATAGTCTGAACTGCTACTAGCAGCTGCTTTTTCCAGCGGGCTAATGATTTTAACAGCGGCTGGTGAAGTTGGACATGTCCAACTTTAGCAGCTACCAGCTGGTCATGTGACTCCCTTCCTGCTGCTGCCATCTAGTGTGAACTTTTTGTTGCTAGTAGTGGCACTAGTGGTAGTTGAAACTCCACTGCTTGGGTTGGTTGTTGTTAGAGTTTGTGTTTTTGCAAGATGGTGATTGGATGACTTGCACTGCTAATACCAGCAGTGACTGGACAAGTGTGAACCCAAAGCAGCTGCTGCTTGCTGTTGCTTGCTGTTGCTGCTAATAGCCAGCAGCAACCAGCGGCTTGTAAACCAGCCTAGTGTGACTGCCGCTTTAGTGGCAACAGCAAGCAGCAGCTGCTTTGGGTTCACACTTATCCAGTCACTGCTGGTATTAGCAGTGCAAGTCATCCAATCACCATCGTGCAAAAACACAAAACTAACAACCAACCAACCCAAGCAGTGGAGTTTCAACTACCCACTAGTGCAACTACCAGGGACACTGGCTGGTAGCACACTGGTAATAGCAAGAAGGGAGTCACATGACCAGCTTGTAGCTGCTAAAGTTGGACATATTCAACTTCACCAGCCACTGTTAAAATGCCGGGCCTGTTGGGGAAAGCAGCTGCTGGTAGCAGTTCACACTATGCTGCTAGAGGGCTACAACCAGCCTAGTGTGAATGTGCCATAACAAAAATTACTCAGAAAAATATTTTTAACACATACAGCTTTCATCTAAAAAAAACGTGTAATGGCAATTGCCATAATCTACGAGCCATTAAAAAATGTGAATGAAATGCACGCAAATGTGTACAATGAAATTAGAATATTCTTTGAGTTTCACCAAATTAGAACATGACATGTATGTTCCATACTGTTTTTGAAACACATTTTTTTAAATCTTGCCAATACATTTACATTCGAATACCTCAACAAGGTCAGAGTTATTTGAACATAAAAAATATTCATGAAAATCGCAGCTGTAATATTATTAGAATCACTATAACTACAATTGAAGACAATACCGCGAATTCGTATTAAATTTATCTAAGCAAACATGGGTGACTATTCTTGGAGCAACTGAGAACCATTCCTCATTACGACATAGAAAGGGGAAAGAGGGCACAGCAAACAATAAGCTTCTGGTTCAATGTCTGAGTGTGGCAGTGGCGTAGCCAAGAGAGGGGTGTTGTGGGTGTCACAACCTCCGTGGGGCAACTTGTCAAGGAGTGATTATTGCCTTTAAAAAACAGCTTTCCAACCCTTTAATCAGAGTGGCTGACCTCACCCTTGACCTCACCTTACACTAGTGGAGTGCGGCCAATAGGTAGAGCCGTTGCAACTTAGAGCTAATCACAAAAAGCCTTATTTGAGCTTCATTCTTTACATAGACAACTATTTCAATAACTGAAGTTAATACACATGACACTCGATTGTTTATTGAAGTTATTTCTACTTTCCCCCTTTCTATATTATGATGCTAATATTGACAATCAACAAGGAAAAAATAAAACTAATTCCAGATAATATTAATCAACATGAATGACAAGGACGTTTAACATATTCTTGTACATATCATTCGAACAAGTATTTAAGCCAAATAAATCACCTACAATGTCCAACATCAGCTTATTCCTTTGATCAGAAAACTTGGACAGTAATCTTCCAGCTTTACACACAGTTGTAAGTATATAATTAAACCAATGAGTTTTAACTTTGTTTAAAAAATAATTGAGCAGAATTATTTTAATTGGTATATAAGTAATAAAGGATATACCACACCTGTTAACAATATTTATTTATATTATGGCACATTTGACTACAGTAATATTTTCATGCTTTATCAGAATAAAATTTAACCCAAAATTCAACAAGAGAACCAACTTTTTGAACTTTCAACTTGAAACATTTCAACAAAAAAATTACTGTTTAAATGAGTAACTTATAATATTTTTTTTTCTGTGTTCGAACCTTGTTCAAAGAGGGTTCAAGTTAAAAGTTCAAAACTGCCAAGTTTTCTTTTCGAATTTGGGCGTAAAGTTTGCATTATAAACACAAAATTAAACAAAAAAAAATTTGGGTTTTAACCATGGAAGAAACCCAGTTGAAACTAGTGATTTTATCTAGTCAAAAGTAGCCAATGGAAAAGTTTCCATGCTTCTACTATTAATGGTTACAGAAATATCTTCATGTGGGGTATGGCATTAAGGTATACCCCAAATGTTTACACTTATATTCCTCAAAAATGGTAACTGTCCAAAAAAAAATGTCACTTCTCCCAATCAGTCCATTGGCTATATATTCTATTTCAGTTGTTGTTTTAGTTGTCCCAAACACTTTGGGGTATGGCATTAAGGTGTACCCCAATTTTGGTATGCAACTTTTCTCAAAAATAAAAGCTGTCCAAAAAATTTAAAGTGTTGTCCCAAGTTGTCCATTGCCAGTAGATGTTGTCCCATTTACAAAGAAGTTTGTCCCAATCACTTTGGGGTACACCTTAATGACAGCAATAGTTTTATAGTTTTAATAACTAAGGGAAGAATCAAACCACGCTAAAAAAAAAACAATCATAAAATAGAAATAAAAATATTCTAGGTGTTCTTTTTGTACACAAAGAAATATGGCGTTTCGTGTGTGATTCTTTCCTTACATTCTTGTAATTTAAATTATATATCTTATATTCTATTATAAATATAGATTGTCGTCACACCAGTACAAAAGATCACCCCGCAAACTGTCCCGTAACTTGTTCTGGTCAGTACTACACTTATTGCGTACAAACAGTAAACGGCCAACGAACTTGCGATGGTAATTGCTACGACTACAGAGGTGACCTACCACCACACTAAATCACCTGAAACTGATTACTTTAAGTCAGCAAAAAAAAAAAATATGTGCACTTCAATATCCATTTCATTAAATTATTTATTGTATTTTAATGCACATTTTCATTTGATACATTTTGTCTGTTTAAAATTACTATCGAACAAACTACACATGTAATGAATTAATAATACAAGCTAATTGAAAATAAATATTTATTTGCAATGCAATCAAATTAACGTGTACTCTCTCATTGGTGGTCGCAATATATTTTTTTTAATATTACCTAAACTAATTCATTAATTGCTACCGTATACATGTATAAATGTAGAAGTCGTTTGCGCATGGTCACTTTATGTACGTGCGCGGGCACGGTATAATAATATATATTATAAAGAAAGGTGCTGAAGCTTACTATCAAGAAACATTTTATTATTTATTTCCCTCATTTTGGAAGACGACCAAAAAGAATTTTAATTATATGCGCAGGTGAAGGTCATTGTTTTTTTTACTTAATTCAATAGAAGCAGTTGGGCGCAGCCAAAAAAGTTCGTTCTGATTGGTTATTTAGTTTTGTTACGCGCTTGATTCCGTTTGTTAGGTGTTTGTTATTGGTCTGATGCTCATAAAAGGGCGGGGCTAACATAATTATTCTGGCTGCGCCCAACTGCCTGTCTTTCAATTGCTTCCTGAGTCCGATCTCTGGTGGATCCGGGCAACACAGGATTTGCTGCTTGAAATTGGTTGCTTTAGAAATCGGGACGAACACAAGTTGGCTCCGCCCTTTTTATGACGAACGCAACATCTAATTGGTTGGTTATGTAGTCTGATGTTACATGCTCCACTCCTTTTTTAACGTCGAACCACGTAACAAACCTATTAGAAGTTGCCGGTCGTCATAAAAAGGGCGGAGCCAACTTGTGTTCGTCCCGATTTCTAAATGCATGTACTTTCAACTGCTGCTCATGTGCTGCTAGCAAAAGTGAACGTCACTTTCAGCCGTTGCAAGCAGCAATTTGGGGAAGGCGGCTGGCTGCCTCGTTTGCTACAGACCTAAAGGAACAAGAGCTACAAGTAACTAAGTCATATTTGCTCATAGTTCAATAAGCAACATGTCAAATACAAATTGCTGGCTGGTTGAATGTGACGTCAAAATGACGTTTCACGTTCAACCGATGCAGACAATTGCTGCCTCATTTGCTAACGCCCTTAGCTGGTCTATTTCCGGATTGTCAATCGAATAGAGCTGCATAATATTATATCATGGGAGCTGTTTTTGTGTCTACACTGTAAACTTATATGAAACTATATTTTTTGTTGTGTTTTCGTCACTTCGACAAGAAGTGACGAAAACACAACAAAAAATATAGTTTCATATAATGCCTTGTATTATTCGAAAACCTTGCACTGACACTTGTGATTTGTTTAGTTTTAATGGTTGAAACATGATTTCAAAATTGATAACGGTCGTCGCCCTCTCTTTTGCTTTATTATTTCTGGCTTTAACCCTCATGTAACCTAGAGCGCATATTAAGCCCTCATTTTGCTCTTTAATATATTTATGTTAGTAAGCATATGATTAGTACTGTAATTATCACGAGTGAAAAGAAAAATTATTTAGGCAAAACCTATGTTATTCCCATAGGCTGTCTTGTAATTTTAGCCCTCTTTACATGAAGCGCCGCCTTAGTGGTAGCCACACTTAAGGTCACGCATGCTTTTCAAATGGAAGCGGCGTCAGTGTCAAGAGTTCATTGAATATATAAAAAAAATTATATTAATGAAAATTGCATATTTAACCAGAATTCATGTAAACTACAATAGGAGAAAAACCATGATAAATTTGTATGACGTCTGGCTAAGAGAAAGGACAGGCAGTTAGAAATCGGGGAGAACTTTAGTTGGCTCCGCCCTTGTTATGACGATGGCAACTTCTAATTGGTTGGTTATGTAGTCTCACGTCAGATTGCTCCGCCCTTTTCAACGTCGAAACCACACAACAAACCAATTAGAAGTTGCCGGTCATCATAACAAGGGTGGAACCAACTGAAGTTCTCCCCGATTTCTAATTGCCTGTAGAGAAAGGTGACAAGTACTAGAAAAATCCATTGAAAAAGGGAAATACAAATATCGTTTGACAATTTTCTAAAAACAGATGAAAATAAATCCACATCGCGATACAGAAAGGATGTATAGTTGTCTCACCGTGAGATGAAGCTTGTGACGTCAGAGGGGTTCAGGCTAAAAAAATTTAGGATTTTATGAGTCAACAGGTTATTCTGAAAATGTATTTATGCTGTTTTTGGACTAAACTGACCCTCTTTTATAGGCTCTCTCTCTCTTTCTGAGCTACTTTTACAGAGTAATTAATTATTCAAATACCTACAAATACTAGTACACTAAAATGCTATAAATATCATACATTTTACTACCGAATTATTCGTTTCAAACATTATCTAGTACTTAATTGCACAGAAAAAAATTTTTCATCCCCACTTTTAAGTGATAAACATAATAAAAGCTCCTACTTATATTCATCAAAGTCTGATAAAAGATTGAAAAGAAAAAAGAAAAAAAAAAAAAAGGGTTGGGAATCTTATTATTCTAAATGGGCTCCATGAAATTAATTGTACATGACAGCTGATGGAAAACTAAACTGATAAAAAGCTTACTTATTGACCATAGAAAATAATTTATAAGCCGATTTGCATAAGAAAAAAAGAGAAGAAAAATAAGTTAAGAAAGAACCAAGGTGGTGATGGTGGTGGTGCCGCCAATGCTTGTTGTGTCAAATTAATTTTCAATGATAAAAAGCTTTTTATAAAAACCATTAACAAGGTTTTATATAATACCATTAAAATAAATTTGAAAACAAAAACCCCTTAAAAACAAGTCTATTAAATTGTTAATAAGATTTGTTTACAGCAAAGAAAAAACTAAATATATAAGAAAAATGTTGAGTTTTTTTAAATTTCTGATAAGAAAAAAAAAAAAAAACGTTTATAACTTTGGTAATAGGCCTAAGTGACACACGAAAAAAATATAATGGTCACATTTATTATTCTTTCAATTGCCCCTTTTCTTCCGTTGACCACTAAAGAAGCTAAAAAGTATGTCCAATATAGGGGTCTAGCTCTTTAGCCTCTTTTCAGTTAGAAAAATGACAAGTGAGATCTGAGAAATGCTTATTAGAAAATTCTACGCCTGTCAAAGCATTCAATATGAAAGACAACATAAAGTGACTTCCATATATAACCAACCACCTCACCCCATACCCTTCTTCCTTCATTCCTTCTTATATAACTCAACCTAACTTTTCTTTCCTTACCATCTTATTTGTAAACAAAGCCTTATGTCTGGCCCCTATGGACCTTAAGGCTCTCCCAAAAAAGAAAGAAGCTGCTTTGTCACTAGACTTAATAAGTTTTTTTTTTGCCTCTTTCAAATGTTCAAACTAGTCTACAGAAAAAAAAAATAAGCCATAGACAAATTTTACATTGACAAGGGTAAAACATGTCACTCAAAAAAAGTTTAGACTCTCATATATGTATTCAATGCTTTATAAATACCAGTAAGTATACAAATTTATAAACTTTATAAGGTGGTTTTTAAAGAGTAAACGGTCCTGAAACTCTTGTTTATGCTGTCTTTCAGAAGCAAAGCTTAAGAGGAGGAACTTTAAATTGTTTTAGAAACAAGAAGAGAAACAAGAAGAGTAGCTTAACCCTTTCAGTCATTTGTCCACAGCTGTGGACAATAAGTTTGTCCATTAGCTGAAGCTTCTTTAAATATTTTTTTTTACTTCTATATATATAAGTCCACACATAGGGACTAATTGAAGTGTAGTATACAGGCAGTGGCGCCATATATTGCATATTTTAGTAAATAAAGTGTATTTTTCTTTGTGTAGTCATTAGGCTTATTTTTTTGCAGTTTCAGCATCTTGTAAATTCGTTTATTTTCGATATATTGGCGTGTTTTTTAGCAAATAAGGTACAGAACTTCATTATAAGTGGTAAATTGACTGTTTAGTGAAGTTTGCTTGAAATTTGTGTCCATAATTTAGCTGCATCAAGTGTATTATTTGAGACGTCCTCATTTGTGGACACAGTGACTAAGTGGTCATAAACATGGCAAACAATGAAGAGCATGAACCAAGTAAGACTATGTGGTTTTAGTTTTTATGATTTATATTCTACTTATTTAGTATTTTTTTGTTGTGAATTATTTGATAAAACTATTTTGTAATAAATTAGGTTGCAGTTATGCTGAGATAAGGGTGAAATCTTTTTATGGAAACCGGGCACAAAGAGAAATTCAATATTCTACAAAACCATCTGAGGCAGAAAAACTGTTTGCTAGAATTATGAATGGTGATGTTTCTGATTGTGATGAGATTGAAGATAGTGATGAGCAAGAGTTGAATGAAGAGTTGCACATAGATAATGGAACTATTCAATCATCAGTGTCACCAACAGCTGTTGCATCTGATTCTGAAGATGATGAGGTTGAACCCCCTACACAACAAAAATCAGGAAAAAAACAACAAATAAAATGGCGCCATCGAGAATTTATTCCACCAGATGTAACATGGGAAGAACAAAGTACTGATGTAATTGACGAGGTAAAAAATCCACTTCAATTCTTTTTTGAATACCTTCCTCTGGAACTGTTTGAAAAAATGGCAGAAGAGACAAACATCTACTTCCTAAAATCAAATGGAACTGAGCTAAATACTACAGCCACTGAACTTCGAGCACTGTTTGCAATTCATATTGTTATGGGAACTCTTTCGTTTCCACGTGTTCGACAATATTGGGAGCCAATTACACGAATTTCGTTTGTTGCCGACCTAATGACGAGTAACCGGTTTTTTCTGCTTCGCAATGCTTTGCATTTGATAAATGACGAACCAAACACACAAAAGAAGGACAGACTATGGAAAGTGCGTCCAATTTTAGATTCATTTTTGAATAAAAGTAAAAGTCTTCCATTGGAGCAACATTTATCTATTGACGAGCAGATGGTCCCTTTCAAGGGAAAACTAGATATAAAACAATATATTAGAGGGAAACCCACACCATGGGGGATTAAAATTTTTATGTTGTGTGGTGAGAGTGGGCTTACATACAATCTACTTGTTTATCAGGGGAAAACAACAGAAATTGAAGAGGATGTAATGAAAGCATTTGGTTTAGGTGCTGGAGTTGTGTTACATTTATGCAAGGATGTCCCACAACAGAAAAATTTTCAACTGTTCATTGACAATTTTTTTACATCAGTACCACTGTTATTGGAACTGAAGCAGAAGGGAATACTGTGTGCAGGTACAGTGCGTACTAATCGTTTAGGAAAACCGCCAATTCTAAGTGATGTTCAACTAAGAAAAAAAGATCGTGGGTTCAGTGAAGACATTGTAACGATGGATGGAAACATTGTTGTCACTAGGTGGCTTGACAACAAGTGTGTGACATTAGCTTCTAATTTTGTTGGTAAAGGGAATGAAGACATTGCAAAGCGTTGGAGTAAGCAAGAGAAAAAATACATTGAAGTTCCAAGGCCTGAAGTTGTCAAATTATACAACAGCTCAATGGGAGGAGTGGACAAGCTTGATTTTCTTATTTCGCTGTACAGAATACATGTTCGATCGAAGAAATGGACCCTTAGAATGATATTTCATGTAGTTGATGCAGCTATAACAAATAGCTGGATACAATATAAAAAGCAATCGCATGAAGAACGAATTCCAAAAAAGCAACAACTAGATCTCATGCATTTTCGAATGGAAATTGCTGAAGCTTTAGTCAAACATGGAATTGACAAACAAAAGAAAAGAGGCAGGCCTACTAGCATTGATGTGTTGGAACCTAAAGCAAAAAGGGGTCCAAAAGTTTCTACTCCCGGAAACGATGTTAGATTTGATGCTGTGGGACATTGGCCAATTATGATGGATGATCGAAATGCGAGCCGCTGCAAGTATGCAAAATGCATGCGTAAAACACGTATGTATTGTGAAAAATGTGCAGTTTATCTGTGCATTCAACGAGATTTTTCATGTTTCAAAGCATTTCACACTGTGTAAGTTTTTACTTCATTTCAATTCACAATAAGAAAATGTTTTTAATTTTCAATAAATAAAATTTAAGAATGTTTTATGATGACGACGTCACTGTGTCCACATGTGTGGACAATTTGTAACTCATTAAATATGCAAATAAAAATTCTAAAAAAAATTCAGTGTCATAGTATTATCATTTATAATCAATACATAAATTTTTAGAATTTTCTGATAACTGCAACATAATTTGTGACTGAAAGGGTTAATCACTTAAGAGTATCACTATGTTGACGTCTTTTAAATTAAATTTTCGTCAGTTTGAAAATGACCAAGTTTTAACCATATATATGATTAAACATCGAAATACTATGAAGTGATTCAACTACTGTTCCAAAGTTTCTAAGGCTAGTCATATTCCAAAAAAAAAAGAAACTGGACACCAATAAGAAATGTCTTTTTGTTTGGTGCTAATAATTATTGTACGACAACAACGAAAACTACATAACAAAAAGCAGCAAGTAAGAAAATAAAAACTCAAGTAGCACAACATGTTGGCCCAATGTACAAATTAATGTTGGTAGTTGGCGACAACCTTTTGGCCTGGGACTTGGGTCATTCAGTGTTTACCCAATATTACAAAAAATACATATGGCCCACTAACTGTTGTCTCTAAAAATCATAATATCAGTCATTGAGGACAGGTTTAGCTATCATTGCTATCACTGGGCCATCGATCAGTACAGCCAATAGTGGTACCAATGGCCAAACACAATGTTGGCCGGATCATTAGGACCAACACAGGGCCGAATTTACCTATAAGCTAAAAAAGCTGCAGCTTAGGGCCTCACAATACAAGGGGCCTCACTTCATAAAAAAATAATTCCTAAAAAATAATTAATAATTAATAAATAATTAATAATAATAATAATAATAATAATAATAATAATAATAATAATAATAATTAATAAATAAAATAATTAATAAAAAATTTCCATCTTACAAAGTTAAGATAAAATAATGAAAGAGGATATTCCGAATTTTTTTGAGTCTCATGATAACAAATTGTTCAGGGGAGAGATCTTTTAGCAGGCTAAAGAGGATAAAAAATGAGTACAGAACTACAATGCACCAAAGTAAACTCTCCTCACTGGGTATTTTGTGCATCGGAAATGACAAGCTTCGAAGCCTATTCTTTGATGATATAATAACCAACTTTTCTATGATTAAGTCGTGAAAGAAAATGTTCTGAAATTTTCGTTTTCTATTTTATATTTTGTATTTCTCATATTGTTTCATACCACAAATGTAGTGATGGGCAATTTCATGAAATTTATTTTGTTGAAATATTTCGTGAAATATTTTATGAAATTTATGAAAAGTTGTGAAATTTATTGACAAATAAACACACATAAGAATATGAGATATTAGGAGCATGCACAAGCGGCATTATGCTATCTATACATATTAGTGCATCCAGAGCAATCCAGGACGTATCGGCCAATCTATTGAATGCGATCCTGAGATCTGAAATCCTAGGATTGCATTCCCTAAATTGGTCGATCGGATTTGTCGATACGTCCCGGATTGCACTCCCTAATTAAAATGAACAAAAAGTTTAATCATCAGTGTTTAGATTTAGAAAGGTCATCTTTAGAATCAGATGTAGCATCATTACGACATCACCTATTCCATTAAAATGGAATTTGAGGGTCCACTTGAGGGTTATGACATGTTTTTGATTGCAAACAAGCTTAAAATACTCTTATGAATGAATTATATGCACCAGTGTTTCTTTTTTTTGGGTTTTGGTACTTGAATACAAGTTTTCCAAATAAATTATGTGAAAATTTTTCAATGAAATGAAATATTTCATTGAAATTTCATTTGATATATTTCACTGGCACACCACTACACAAATGTTAAAAGAATTAAAATGTTAAAAAAATTGTGTGATAAATTTTTGGTGGAGGGCAAAGGGCATCTTAAATGTTATAGCTTAGGGCCACACAAAGTCTAAATCCGGCCCTGGACCAACATCTTTATATAAACGCCAACAGTTGGCGTTACATTGGTTCCTTGTTGGTGTGCTGCCTGAGAATGCACTATTTTTTAGTTTGTGTGTGTACAACAGCCATCAGGTAGTAAGTACGGTAGGGACAAATCATTAAGTCTTGTTTCTTCGTCTATTCAGGTACGTCTCATCACTCCACCCTAACATACATTTTGCTGGTGATTACATCAAAGGTGCCAGTTAGTCTGGATCAAGGTGACTTATTTTAATTTCTAGCCCACTTTCATGACTCAAAAAGCAAACAGAAGAACCCCCAAACAACATACGTGTTCGATTTCAAACAGCAAGTCTAAAAACATAAAAATGACACAAAATTTGGTGATGCTTTTGTATAAATACACTCAATAGTACAACACAAGAGATGATTTTTGTCGTTTGACACTTATCCCCTTGTCTTTTTGGTCTGTGACTGGCCTAAGACACTTTCTCCTTATGCTGGGGCCACATTCACGTCTAATGCAGTTAATTGTCGCGTTATTTGACATTAAACACAGGTGTAGCCACGACTTAACGCGCTAATTTATTATCGTCATTATTAATGGAGTTAGACGTTAGGCGATAGCTCGGGTGGCTGTCTTTTTTGACACATCAAAGCGACTTACCGCGCAGTTTAACGCCTCAATTATTGCGATAATGGACGTTAGACGTTAACGTTAGTGTGGCACCACCATTAGTATTGCTCCTGTTCAGTTTTTAAACGGTTTTCCATTATACTGTGTTGCGATGTTTCAATGAGCCGCATTTTCCTATACATCTCTATGATTGGCCATTAGGAGCGTCATGAGTTCCTCATTTAAATTGCTCAACCAATAACTTTAAGTTGAGAAACAATTTACTGTACTCGTATATTCAATTAATTGCTCATGTTACAAAAGAGATTGAACAAACTAAGGGTTGTTCCAGACTCTTTATCAATATCTTTTGTTCCGTTATATAGACTCAAAATTTCTTTTTATGACAAAAGTGGTTCAAAATGAGTAAAATATATACTCAAGAGGCAAAATAAAATAAAAATTTCTTCCTATAATGTCTGTACAAATTCCCCTTCCCTAAAAAACATGCTACAACTTTTCTTTCAAACCGAGTCCATCAAAAACTAATTTATCTTGTTATTTCACCTCTTAAAGTATTTATATTTCAATCAATCGCAACTGTTTAAGAACACCAAACGTTTATCTTTTTATCTTTATCACAAAATCATTAGTGATTCCCCCCCCTCCCCCCCCCAAAAAAAGAAAATAAAATAAAGAGACTTTTACACACAAAGGACATTTTAGAATGTGGAACATTTCTATTCTATGACTTCCCCCCTCCCTCTCCCACCCCTTTCATCATTTCCCTAAATAAATAAAAGCTTATATAAAAAAATCTGAGAATAAACCTGTATACTTGAATATCCCTTTAGATATTCGCCTTTCTTTACATTTTTATTCACGATTTCTATTCTCTTTTTTCAATGTTTTCTATTTTTCTTCCTTTCTTTCTCATGTTCAATAGACCAAACCTTATATTTTGTCATACAATAGCCACACCAAACATATTACAATACATCCCAATAATCTCACAAGTTTACCGATAGAACCAACCGGAAGAAACTTCAAAAAAATATAATCAGCTGTATGATATTATACAGGGTGTTCCATACGTCCAGCACCATAAGAAAAATTCATATTTTCTATTTCCTTCATTAGTGCATTATTCAGGGATGTAAAGGTAGGTTCTCATACACACTTTGAACTTCCAAAATTGAAGTTCGGGACAGTGTGCTGTGTACAAAATACAGCACTCAAGTTACCATGTGTGCATTTTTATGATACTAGTCGGCTTTCCGCCTTTCAGCCCTTGTCATAAACAGGCATACATCTCTTATCTGTTTTGCCATATATTTTGCTGTGTGCTGCGCACTGTCTTTATTGTATAATGGTGACAAAAACATCACAACCATCCTCAAGGTTACAGTTTCTATCTTATAGGGAAACAAATGACAAGCATCAGCTAACTCTCTCACTTGCATTTTATTCTGCACATGTGAATTAAGCTATCATAATCTGCATCAAGTTAATCCACAGCATACAGCATTGCAGAATAGGGAAGTCAAAATGACGTCACAGCCGGTACATTGTATCACAATGCAACGCTTTATATAATGCAATGTCCTTTTTGAATTCGTTATTCTGCAATGTCGCATGCAGTAGTAGCTTAATTGCTTGAAGATAATCTGAGCTTTACAACTAAAAAAAAGTCAGCAATGATTGCAGGTTCACATATACATTGACAATTTTCATAAGCCTCATTTGATATCTAAACAATGGGAACAATTGACTGTTGATATGTGGCCCAAAGGTTTAAGACATGTGTTGCTTGTTGTTAATGAGCGTGATTAGGGGTTTGCATCAAGTACATTTTCGAAATTTTAGTTTTTTTTTTCACCTATTTTTCACCTATATTTTCTATATATATATATATATATATATATATATATATATATATATATATATATATATATATATATATATATATATATATATATACAGGGGCCCTTATGAATAGTTAGTTATTACGTCACAGCATACCTGTCAATACCATTTGTTAATACACTGTAGTTCCTAACAAGTTTGTATGCACAGCTGCCAATTTATATAATTACAATTGTTTGCAATTAGTGACAACTTCAAATTTATAATATTGTATTCAAGCATACATTGTAGGAACTGTCAGGCTCTCACTACACTATACACGCAATGCTGTTTTAATCACTTAACAATGCTTAACAGAAGGTATTTAAACCAGCAATATCCAACATTTTTTTTATATTCTGAACAATATAATTAACACTCCTCACTCTTTTTTTACACAATTTGGTAAGTTAATTCAAACCAAACGAGTTAATTCTAATTAACAATGAAATTATATTAGATATTACAAGTGAAAATTTTTAAATTTGTAAAACACAGACAAGACGATATTATTTAAGATGAGTCGTTTCATTATCAAGATGATAATTTTCGTTACCGTTCTTATTGTGACATTGGCATCATCAATTAATGCAGCTAATGATCGTGAGTAAAAACAATTTAAAATACATTTTACTATTTAAAATACATTTAAAACAAAGTTTTAAATGGTACAGTTTTATTCGATTTTCATCTTTCTTCAGCAAATAATGTGCAATCAATCTAACACACTCATTGTTACTTAATTATAGATTGCGACACTAATTTATTCAGTGACTACCAAGGAGACTGTTACCCTCTTGTGTGCGATGGTCTGTTTAAATATTACTGTGTCGATGATGATGGATTTTGCGACGATGTTTGCTACAACGAAAGTGGCAACAAAATTCAAGTTATTGGTGGTTAATTTACATTCAAATCGACCCAATCTTTTTCTGTACAATATTCTATTTAATTGAGAATAAATGAATAAACTTTCAAATAATATGATGCATTTCTAACATTCTTGTGAAGCCAGTTTTGCTAAAAAATTACTGTAGATAACCTTTTCGAGGTTATTAGTAATTCACCACATTACTTTTAAACTTGCCATCTGTAATAGCAGTTAATTAAGTTTTCTATATTAAAAAATCCAATTACTAATATTAATAGTTTTTTTTAATTACTTTTATATAAATCTAACAACTCAGAACTAAATAAACTTTCCCAAACAATTTACAAACAAGACGGCGACTGCGGGTACACAAAACACAACATAGCATGCCAATGCCAGTTGTTCATACAACGAAACTGCCAATTGATACAATTACAATGTCTGCAATTAGCGACAACAATTTATAATATTTAATTTATTTAAACATAGGACCCGTCACTATACTATACACGAAATGCTATTTTAATGACTCAACAATGCAAAACATAGAAGGTATTTAAAAACCAGCAATATCTAACATTTTTTTGTCTGGATAGTTTTTTTTTTTTAAATTATCCCTTTTCGCTAATTTTAATATTTAATACAATGAAATTATGTATATATGTATTAGATAGTAATACTGTATCATCAGACCTTACAAGTGAAAATTTTTAAACATGTAAACAGACAACAAGATATTATTTAAAGAGACGATTACCTATAAAAATTTTGGCTTTTTTTTTTAAGTATCTGCTTAATAAAAAAACTTCAAAATGAATTGGTTTTTGATAGAAACTTACAATTTCAGATAGATGCGCCACCAAACAACATGAATCGGAACTAAAGCAATAAAAAGTATACTCATCTACTCGAAAAATATCGATATATCGGTATTTAAGCCTTTTGCATGTATTGTCACCTCACGTTACTTTTAATTCACTATTCAAATACATGTATTTCCTTATTACTTTTCAAATTACTATGGATTTAATATTGGAATTATCCCACCTGCCCACGTGGCTCTCGAGTTGATGTGAAAGTTGTATCTAATTTTATATGACTAGGAAATACATGTAATTGATTAAAGAATTATGAAAATGTGAGGTGACAACATTTGCCACTAAATTGAGGAGTGAGCCTTTCGCTTTTAGAAATTTAAAATGGCGTTGTTCAATTTTAAGTTTTTTTAATAATTTTAATGCCTTATTTTTAATTTTAAAAATTATTTTAGCAATCGTTGGGTAAGTCTTCACGATATTCAACAATCTTTAAGATGAGTCGTTGCATTATCGTAACATTGGCAACATCAATTAATGCATCAATTGGAGGTGAGCAAAAAAAAAACAATCAAAATACTTCAGAATTTAAAATACATGCTTCAACTAATAATATGCACACTGTTATTTACTCAATTATAGATTGTAAAACTTCTTTATTCAGTAACTACGAAGGAAACTGTTAACCTCTTGTGTGCGATGGTCTGTTTAAATATTACTGTGTCAATGATGACGGAACTTGCATCCGTCCTTGCTACAACGTAAATGGCAACGAAATTAAAGTTATTGGTTCTTAATTTAGTCAAACTGATTACTTTTTTGTGTGTTAAAAAATTTAAAAAACTTAAAAACTTAAAAACTTAAAAAAAAAGTTAAAAAATGTCCCATTTTATTGCAAAATATTAATTTATTTTCAATTAAATAGCATATATTGGGGACTTAGCGAAATTTCGTACGAAATAAATTTATTTACGAAATCTATTATTTTGACGTCATTTCCGGCTGATTTCGTTATATTTAACGAGATTAATTGGTGAAATTTTATTTATGACGTCAAAAGAATGGATTTCGTAAATAAATTTATTTCGTACGAAATTTCGCTAAGTCTCTATTGTATATGCTATTTAATTGAAAATAAATTAATATTTTGCAATAAAATGGGACATTTTTTAACTTTCTTGGGAAGGCATTTTTGTTAAAATTACTGTAAGTAGATAACTCTTTCAAGTCAATTAGGAATTTACCACGTTACTTTCGAACTCACAATTTGTAATAGCAGTGAATTCAGTTTCTTATAAAGCAATCCAATTACTTGAAATAATTATCAGTGGTTTTTTAATTATTTTTCTATACAGTAAATCAAACAAATCAGAACTAAGTGAACATTCCCTAACAACTGCAAAAGAGTGTTCAAGCATTGTAATTGAGATGTAAGTTTCCGGTGTTTCTGACAGTTTCTGCCCAGTCTGTACTGGGCTTTAAATTCACGAGACTGCAACGTCACCCTGGCAACTAAAACTTTGTTTACATACTCTAATGTTTTAAAAAAATGAAATGTTGCTGAGCTCGTATGTTGCATGCACCCGCTCCCAGAGTAAAGCAGACCGAAAATAAGCCTTTGTTTATTGCTGCAACATGCTGTAGTGAAAATGCAAAAATGTACCTGGACTGATTACTGTAAACCTTACTGCAATCCTTAAAAACAGGTTTATAAAAAATTACTTTTAAGATGACTGATGGTCCAAAAGGCACCACACACCGTCAATAGGGCGATATGAACACCGATATAGGGGCGATGACATCGTTAATACTATTATTGCCGGGGGGGGGGGGGGGGGGGAGGGACGTTTTTAAAAATATTTCTAATGACTTAAAAAAATATGAAAGGTATGTCATTCTTAATTAGAAGAAATTAACTTAGATTGATAATTTGTAGCATTCCTTTTATATAAGTCATTAGAAATATTTTTTTTCACAAATGATAATAGTTTTAAAGATAAAAAGGTAAAAAGTTTTATATTAATTTGGCTAAAAGAATTGACCAATATTTAAGAACCACCACTAATTTTAAAATTAAAATTAAACATATGCATAGAAACCAAGGGTTTTTTTCAAAGACTGAAGTCAAACAAATGGTATTCATATGCACTTGTAACCGTTTACGAAAGTTGCAGGACGGTCCTAATGTAAATGTTCGTACAGTTAAAATCCTTTCCGAGCATTATATATAACATATATATGTGACATCCTGTAGCAACAGAATGGTGGAACACCCCGTAGAAAATCCTATCTGTCAGCATGGCACCCCTCGATGCACAGATGTCCAGTCTTGGGTGGCCCGAATTCTGTGTGAATTCATGGAACCCAGTCGAACCGTGAGAATTGAGAAAAGAGACCTAAAAATACCATCCGTTATAAGGTAGCATTCTCAGCCCAGGGCAATGATTGGCCCAGTTGGTCAATCATTGAGCCCTGAGGTGACAGTCGCCCCTCCCAGGAGACCGGACGAGAGTACGATGGGACTTATGTGTGGGGACAGTGAGAGAATAGCGATCGAAGAGTAGAGAGTTGTTAAAAAGAGAATGTAAAAGTACCGATATATACAACAATGTAATCTAAAAAGAGTAAAGAGTTTTTATTCAATCTACCTGGATTTGATCTATACAGTGTTGTGTATTGTGATTTTGAGTTTGCAATTCCGAACAGTAACGGAACTCCCAACGGCGGTACTCAGGTACTATCTGAGTCCCTCTTGTTACTCTTTCTCTGAGGGTGTCTTAAGACTTTATTTGAGAGAAGGACTAACTAGTTTTTTCCTTTTAAGGTTCGTTGATTTGGCCAATGAAGACCATATAAATAAAGAGAGTAATTTCGGTTTACAAAATTTTAATTTATTTGTTTTTACATATGAATCATTCTGTTTTATAACAAGTATCCCAAACCATAATATAGATAATAAAAATTAAAGTAATAAAGTAATAATATAAAAATAACGAAATAATTTCTTACATAAACAGGAATTTCATCTCTAAGCAACTTAACTTTGTCTAAACTCACTAAACACCAACATAAACACATGGACTTACCCCAATGCTGCTTGTGCTTTTAATGCAGGAACCAAAACTCCAACTGAACTCCTTGTTTAACAGGTGCTCTTGTTGTTTTTCAGCTCCTTTATCCAAACACCAGCCACAACATTGGTATATTTGCCATTGCTTTTTGTTATGTTTCTGTGGTTTCTTTCAGAGTTAAGTCCTTAGTGGAGAGGTCCAGTAGTCTTCCAATGTAGGCTCTTTGGATACCAAAATCCCATTGCTTGCTATTGCCAAATGCTGGCCTTTTATATAATTTTACCTGTATTGAAAATCACTGAACACCTCCTATTGGTTAGTTTTTTAATTAACCTGATTTTTTTATATATATATTTTAATATATATATAAAAAACCATGAATTTAAGAAAAAATCAAAAAAGTTTCTATTAGGCCTAACTAGTGTTTTTGTTAAGAAGAGGGGAGGGGATTTGAATTTGAATTTGAATTTGAAAAATTACTCTGCAAGCAGCCATAAAGGCCTATGGCAGAGGGACAAGAGTCCAAGTGCAGCATAGAAAATGCATTGTCAAAACCAGAAAATATAAAACCCTAATGATATAAACCCAACAACAATTTCAATATTTTTTAATGCTGCAAATATATGCATTGTCAAAACAAAACAAAATTATGACTCCCATAAAATACGTTTTTCCTGCACAAAATCCCCAGCAAGCGAGTTCCATTGTCGAATCGCCCTCGGGACAAATGACCAGTAATAAAAATCTGTTCGTGCAAAAATCTCTCCAACTTTGTTAGAGTGGTCACCCCTACCCAAATATAATGCCCTGCAAAGTTTACTTGAAGTAGGTTTAGGGCAAGAGCCTTCTAGCATTCGATTAAAGATATTAAGATTAAAATCTGAACGTCTTGCAAGTAAACTATCCCAACCAAGCTCTGAAAGCATTTTAGTTACACTGTCGGCATATCCATATTTACCACAAACAAACCTAGCAGCCCTGCGTTGGATCATTTCTATAGAGTGAGCTAAGTCCTCAGTGTGGGGATTCCACACGGAGCTGCAGTATTCTAGATGGGGACGTACTAATGATTGATATGCTATACATTTTACCTCCCTGGGACACCTTCTTAGAACGCGTTGACTAAACCTAAGCATCTGCATAGACTTGGAAATAATCTGTTCGACATGCAGCTTCCAAGAAAATTTAGCTGTAATCGTTACCCCCAAATATTTATAAGAATTTATGTTATTAAGTGGAATGGCCCCTATTCTATATGGAAATATTATTGGATTCTTTCCCCTAGCTACCCTCATTACACAACATTTTTCCTTATTAAGTTGAAGTTGAAGAACACCATGCCTCTATTGCTTTCAAGTCACTATCAATAATATTGCAATCATTGTCAGAGGTAACCTCACGATAAATTATTGTATCATCTGCAAATAGCCGGCAATTGCTGCTAACTTGACTGCTGAGGTCATTGATATACAAAAGAAACAGAAGTGGACCCAACACACTACCCTGAGGAACCCCTGATGTAACCCCTATCCAGTCAGATTCAGACCCACCTGCAACAACCCTTTGTTTCCTATCACTCAAAAAAGAATGCACCCATTTATACACCTGTTCACCCAATCCATACCCACTAATTTTTGTCATTAGTTTTGAGTGAGAAACTATGTCAAATGCCTTGCAGAGATCAAGAAAAACCAAATCTATCTGACTGCCTTTGTCTAAAATTTTCTGAAGGTCATCAACTAAAAGAATAAGCTGGGTTTCACATGAACGCCCCCTAAGAAACCCATGCTGGTTATCACACAAAAGATTGTTTTCCATAAGAAAATTCATTGAGGAGGAATATATAATATGTTCAAGGACCTTGCAAACTATCGAGGTTAAAGACACGGGTCTGTAATTAGTTACCTGAGACTTGTCTCCTGATTTAAAAATTGGACTAACATTAGCTAATTTCCACATATCTGGTACAATACCTACATCTAAACTCTGTTGAAAAATTAACTGAAGGTATGGACCCAACTCTTGTGCAAGATTTTTTAAAATGATAGCATACATCCCATCTGGACCACAGGTTTTATTTGAGTCTAATTTTAGAAGTTGCTTGACTATCCCATCTGCAGTTATTACAATTTGATCCATAAAAAGAGATGTTGAAGGAAAACCCTCATGTGGTATGCCATCATCAATTGTGAAGACCTTCTTGTATTGTTCATTTAATAAG
This sequence comes from Brachycybe producta, assembly GCA_036925085.1. NCBI lineage: Eukaryota > Metazoa > Arthropoda > Diplopoda > Playtdesmida > Andrognathidae > Brachycybe > Brachycybe producta. Next base: position 4,293,247 of record JAUPFP010000013.1, on the reverse strand, counting down.
GTAGCTTTCCCTACTGGATCTGAAACAAGCTTCCCATTTGTGTCAACCAGAGAAGGAATAGATTCTCTACTTCGCCTAGAGTTCTTGATGTAACGCCAAAATAATTTTGGGTCCAATATGGCCAATGGTTACACCTCAATTACAATGCTTGTACATTGTTTTGCAATTGTTAAGGAATTAGTTCTGAGTTAGATTAATATTAAAGTAATTAAAAAAAACTATTGATATTTAAAAGCAATTGGATTTTTTTTATATAGAAAACTTAATTAACTGCTATTACAAATTCCAAGTTTAAAAGTAATGTGGTGAATTACTAATTACCTTGAAAAAGTTATCTAATTACAGTAATTTTAGCAAATAGCTTTTCTAACAATGTTAAAAAATGTCACATTTTTATTGTAAAATATTCGTTTATTTTCAATTAAATAGAATATTGTACACACAAAAAATAGTAATCAATTTGAATGTAAATCAATAACCAATAACTTTAATTTTGTTTGTTGCCATTTACGTCATAGCAACTTGTCTTGTCGCACCGTGCGCCATGGTAACAGTAATACTTATACGTACCATGGCACTGTTCAAAAGGGAAACACGTTTTTTCTGGAAAAGGATCTAAAATGCCGCTGCATTCTGTAATTGATTAAGTAACAGTGTGTAAGATTGATTGCAAATTACTTGGTTACGCAAGATGAGAAAAGGTAATAAAATGTCGACTAAAAAGTTTTTTTCGTCTCCAGAAATGTATTTTAAATAGTAGAGCATTTTAAAATTGTTTTTACTCACGTCCAATTGCATTAATGGATGTTGCCAATGTCACGATAAGAACGGTAACGAAAATTAGCATCTTGATAAAGGAACGACTCATCTTGAATAATATCGTCTTGTCTGTTTTACAAATTTAAAAATTTTCACTTGTAATATCTAATAGAATTTCATTGTTAATTAGAATTAATTCGTTTGGTTTGATTTAACTTACCAAATTGTATAAGAAGAGGTAGGAGTGATGTAATTACAATTTAACAAAATTGTTCAGAATAAAAAAAATGTTGGCTATTGCTGGTTTAAATACCTTCGCTGTTTTGCATTGTTGAGTGATTACAATACCATTGCGTGTATAGTTAGTGACAGGTCCTAATGTTTGAATAAATTATAAATTTTGAAGTTGTCACTAATTGCAAACAATTGTAATTGTATAAATTGGCAGCTGTACATGCAAACTTGTTAATTTAACTACAATGTTTTAACATCTGGTGTATATAGGTACGCAGTAACCATTCCGTATATAAATATATGAGCTAGCACAGCACGTGTACCATTTTGATGTTAAGAGCAGATGCGCATCCCTGTCTTTAATATTAGATTTTAGCTGTTTCTTCGAAAAAATAAAATAACTTAATAAGAGACTTTAAAAGCGCCATGGACGTCAATGAGGCGATATATAGGCGCTGTGAGGGCGATATAGAGGCGCTGACATCGTTAATACCATTATTGTTAGAGGAAAAACCATTTTTTAAAAATATTTCTAATTTCTTAATTAAAATAGAAAAGGTATGTCATGAATAAGAAAAATTCTGTCTAAGTCCGTTTTTAACCATTCTCCAAGCGTTTCTGTTTTAAAATTATCGTGAGCTAACAAGATCTCCCGTTTCGCTGCTGTGCGTGCAATACGGAATTCATTGCAATTCACTAATTTTGGGTGATTTCTAGCCCTATTCCTCCATAAGCGTTGCTTACGAAGAGCCCTTTTAACTTTGCTAGTGTACCATTCTGGTGTGGCACAGTCTCTAACTACCTTGGTTGGAATAAAGGAGGAAGACCCATTTAAAATTAAACTATGAAATCGTGACCAATTCAAATGCACATTTTGAGGATGAAAACATTCTTTAAATTTATGAAAATTATCTATCAAATGTGACTTAAAACCATCCCAATTACATTTGTTAAAAAGAAACACTACTCTTTTAACCTTAGAAATTTTTTCCACACATGCATTAACATCACATAAGACAATCTGATGATCACTAATTCCCCCTGATACCCTAACATTGGATAATAACTCCGGACTATTAGTCAGTACTACATCAAGAATTTTGTCATTTCTGGTTGGTTTAGTTACAACCTGTTCCATAGAATAAGTATTCATACTATCTAAAAATGAAACTGCTAATGGCTTGTCACTGCCACTGATCACCGTATGCATTTCCCAGTTGATGTTTGGAAAATTTACATCACCTCCTAAAATAATGATTGGGCTATGGTATTTACGATGAAGAGTGTCCAAAGAAGTTCTTACACTAGTGACATCTGCTATGGAGGATCCCGGTGGCCGATAGAAAGAATATAAAAACACCTTTTTACCATTCTTTAGCCTTAAACTACAACATACTATTTCACAGTCTGTTTCAAAACTTGTTTCCCTGCAACTATGAAATATTTGTGAAATAGCTATGAAAACCCCACCTCCAGAACAACCAACCCTGTCTCTACGGTACACTGTGAAACCATCTGGAAATATTTCGCCATTATTAACAGTATCATCAAGCCATGACTCTGTACCAAGAATTATATTGCAACCAGTCTCCTCAACTGCCGCAATGAACTCAGGAACTTTGTTTCGTAGACTCCTACAGTTAACTACCATAACCTTTACATGTGAAGGTATAGCTGAAGTGTGTTTTCCTAAATGATTTCCTTCCTGGACAGTGTTTGAAGAAATAATACCTGAAACAAAGGAACTATTGCTCTCAGCAACAAGCTGTGGAGCATTCATATTAGTATCAACCCCCCTAAAGCATTTGCACCTAAACCCCAAAACCTTACCCTAAAAAATGCTTAACAAAATCACCTATCTTTTTACCCACAATCCTACCAGCCCTGTAATTAAAATGAACCCCATCCCTACTCCAGGAACCCCCAAAATTGAGCATAGTTGCCCTCCAGTCTATTACCTGGGCCCCCACCTTACTACATGCTTCAATTAATCCATCATTTACATAACGTGCCTTACGAGTAACTATATCACCCCTATCCCACCTCTCAGGAATAGCACTAACTTTAACAGTAACTCCAGCCCTACAACATAAAGGATTATGGGTGGTAAGAGGAGGATTCATGAGAGGAAGGTGTGATGAATTATCTTTTTCATTAGTAAGTGGTTTAGACCCCTGAGGTCTTAAAGACACTTAAAAGGTTTTTGGAGGGAGGGGTGGTAGTCATTTCTACTTCCTGATTTTTAAGGAAATAGGCCTATCTGTTTTTTTGTTTTATTATGGGGCTGTTTTAGTACAAATCAAACTATAATACATTTAAAACATGTTATTGAATATCACATATAACACTCCGCATGCTCAAAACACAGTGAGAGTGCTGTCGGAGTCGTCACACCCTATACCGAAGGTTCCTGAGAATAAGAGAAGTCTTTTTGTGGACTTAAAGAGTGGATGAACCCACTCACGACAGGACTGTAAGAGTGCAGACATGTTGCGAGCGGTAAAATCGACGACAACGGTGGCTGATTTGCAGCCCGCTCCACCCCAACCGGGCGGTGCAAGAGGGCCAGTCACGTGACACATACTTAGGTACTAAATTAACCCAACATCTTCATTTGTTACGCTTGTGATATATAAAACAATTATATATAAAAATATTAAAAAAAAGTGATATTCAGAAGAAACAAAAAAAAAACTAAACAAAAAATTGGAATTTGCATCCAGATGAAATAAAAACCCACCTATTTTATTTAACATGATTATTTTTTATTATTAGTTATGAATTTATATTTGTTTTAATTTTTTTTAACATGGAAAATTTTTTTTTGCAATTTTTGAGTTTTTTTTTACAGCACTTTTTGAATTTTTAGCTTTATTACCGAAATTTACCTGTATTAACGGTTCGGTAACACTGTATTGCCGATTTTTCTTATTCATGACATACCTTTTCTATTTTAATTAAGAAATTAGAAATATTTTTAAAAAACGGTTTTTCCTCTAACAATAATGGTATTAACGATGTCAGCGCCTCTATATCGCCCTCACAGCGCCTATATATCGCCTCATTGACGTCCATGGCGCTTTTAAAGTCTCTTATTAAGTTATTTTATTTTTTCGAAGAAACAGCTAAAATCTAATATTAAAAATAGAGATGCGCATCTGTTCTTACAATCAAAACGGTACACGTGCTAGCTCATATATTTATATACGGAATGGTTACTGCGTACCTATATACACCAGATGTTAAAACATTGTAGTTAAATTAACAAGTTTGCATGTACAGCTGCCAATTTATACAATTACAATTGTTTGCAATTAGTGACAACTTCAAAATTTATAATTTATTCAAACATTAGGACCTGTCACTAACTATACACGCAATGGTATTGTAATCACTCAACAATGCAAAACAGCAAAGGTATTTAAACCAGCAATAGCCAACATTTTTTTTATTCTGAACAATTATTCAAGATGAGTCGTTCCATTATCAAGATGCTAATTTTCGTTACCGTTCTTATCGTGGCATTGGCAACATCAATTAATGCATCAGATGGACGTGAGTAGAAACAATTTTAAAATGCTCTACTATTTAAAATACATTTCTGGAGACGAAAAAAAACTTTTTAGTCGACATTTTATTACCTTTTCTCATCTTGCGTAACCAAGTAATTTGCAATCAATCTTACACACTGTTACTTAATCAATTACAGAATGCCCTGGCCATGTATCACCTGTTCATGAAAAAACGTGTATCCCTTTTTCAGGGTGCAGTGGTACGTATGGCTATTACTGTTACAATGGCGGATGGTGCGACAAGACAAGTTGCTATGACGTAAATGGCAACAAACAAAATTAAAGTTATTGGTTATTGATTTACATTCAAATTGATTACTATTTTTTGTGTGTACAATATTCTATTTAATTGAAAATAAACGAATATTTTACAATAAAAATGTGACATTTTTTAACATTGTTAGAAAAGCTATTTGCTAAAATTACTGTAATTAGATAACTTTTTCAAGGTAATTAGTAATTCATCACATTACTTTTAAACTTGGAATTTGTAATAGCAGTTAATTAAGTTTTCTATATAAAAAAAATCCAATTGCTTTTAAATATCAATAGTTTTTTTTAATTACTTTAATATTAATCTAACTCAGAACTAATTCCTTAACAATTGCAAAACAATGTACAAGCATTGTAATTGAGGTGTAACCATTGGCCATATTATCCATTAGGCTAAGTAGGCTGAAGCCTAAGGGCCATTCACTCTTGGGGACCCATGCAATCGCATTCATAACGATTTTTTTTTCTAAAAAGGCATAATACATAATCATAACAATTGCTTTTCCACTATTTTATCGCACCTGCGCACTGATCTAACAACTGGGAACTACATAAACTTTCCCTAACAATGTACAGACAACATGGCGACTACGCTATATCACACAGCATAGCCTAACAATGCCAGTTGTTAATATAATGAAACTGACAATTTGCAAGAAAACATCCCAATACTGGTTACACTAAACGGGTGCATTAACTATGTTTGACATCCACTAATAAAATTATATCAATCCGTTGTAACCAAAGTGATCGTTTTAATAACTTTTTTGGCCACAATTGAGGTGAAAAAGACGGCAATCCAGACCGCCTCTTACGTCTACTTGTGTACACATACATGTACATGTATGGTTATTACGTCACAGTCTACCTGTCAATACCAGTTGTTAATAAATTGTAGTTCCGAGAAACATGTTTGCATGTACAGCTGCCAATTTATACAATTATACAATTATGTTTGCAATCAGCAAGATTTTAAGATTTATTATATTTCCTTCAAATATATAGGACCTGCCACTATACCATACACGCAATTCTATTCCAATGACTCAACAATGCTAAACAGAAGGCATTTAATTTAAATCAGCAACATCAAATATTTTTTTTTCTGAATTTTTTTAAACTCTAATTACTCTCCTCACTCGTCTTATACAATTTAGTAAGTTAAATCGAACTAAACAAACTAATTTTAATTGATATTAAATGTATTAGATATTACTATTACATCAGACCTTACAAGTGAAACATTTTAAATTTGTAAAACAGACAAGAAGATATTATTTTAAGATGAGTCGTTCCATTATCAAGTTGATCATTTTCGTTACCGTTCTAATCGCAACATTGACAACATCAATTAATGCATCAGGTGAGCTAAAAACAATAAGAATACTTTACCATTAAAAAAAACACATTTAAAACAAAGTTTTAAATGGTACATTTTTTTATTACCTTTTCATCTTGCTTAAGCAAATAATATGTAATCAATCTAACACACTCAATGTTACTTATTCAATTATAGATTGCAAAGGCAAAGTATACAGTAACCAGGAAATAACCTGTAACAATATCGTGTGCGATGGTTCTGAAAATAGCCCTCCATAGAGGAACAAGCAGGGCTATACAAACAGGTCCCACAGTGGGCTTCACTAATCCTCTAAACCAGTACCTTTTTCTTCAAGAGGGCCCAAAATAACAACCATACAATAATAATACAATAAAAAAAACTATAATAAACAATTATATAATTATTTTAACATTTTAGAATTTACAAATTATTGTAAAAGTTACTGCTAAAAGTTGCAAATTTGAAATTAAAATTACATAAAATCAGAAACGAAGCAGAAAAGCAAAGCACTTAGGGGGCTCTGCAAAACAGTTCGAATCAATGCCTTGCTTAAATCCTTGTTACAAGGCTATGGGAACAAAAGTGGATCGCTAAAAACTTGATTCAATTTTGCAAGAAAACATCCAAATACCAGTTACAGTAAGTAAACGGGTGCGTTAACTATGATAAAATTATATCACTCCAGTGTAACCGAAGTGATCGTTTTAGTAAGTATTTTAGCCATAAAAAAATGCTGCACAATTTAGGTGAAAAAGGACGGCAGTCCAGACCGCCTCTTATGTCGACTGGTGTAGACATACATGTACATTTATGGCTATTGCGTCACGGTATACCTGTCAATACCAGTTGTTAATACATTGTAGTTCCGAGAAACATGTTTGCATGTACAGCTGCCAATTTATACAATTACAATTGTTTGCAAATTAGCAAGAACTTAAGATTTATTATATTCCCTTCAAACATATAGAACCTGCCAATATATACTATACACGCAATGCTATATTCTAATGACTAAACAATGCCAAACAGAAACCTATTTAAATCAGCAATATCCATCATTTTTTTTATTCTGAACAATTTCTCCTACCTCTTCTTATACAATTTGGTAAGTTAAAAGCAAATGAAAACGAACTAATTTTAATATTTAATACAATGAAATTATATGCATTAGATATTACTATTACATGATACCTTATTATAAGTAAAAAAAATTAAGTTTGTAAAGCAGACAAGAAGATATTATTTTAAGATGAGTCGTTCCATTATCAAGATGATAATTCTCGTTACCGTTCTTATCGTGACATTGGCAACATCAATTAATGCAATTGGACGTGAGTAAAAAAAAATTATCATTTATTATCATTTGTCATTTTGCCTAATCATCTAATTTGCAAACAATCTTACACACTGTTACTTAATCAATTACAGAATGCAAAGGCGATTTATACGATTACAGAAAAGGAAACTGTGGACAAACTATGTGCAGTGGTGATTATCCACTATATTGCGTGTATCTATTACATGGACGAGACTCTACTTGCTACACTCAATGCTACGACCAAAATGGCAATCAAAAACCATAATCCAATAATTAAGGCATTCTTCTTGTATTTTAATTGGAAATAAATAATTACTTCGCAATGAAATTGAATCATTTTTGCATTTTTTAAGCCATTTTTGCTAAAATTACAGTAATTAAATACTTTTTATCAAGATAATTAGTAATTCACTACGTAACTTTTTAAACGTGTGTAATTCATACTTGTAATTAATTAACTTTTTCATAAACAAAATCCAATTTAAATTACAAGTAGATTTTTATTATTTTTTTAAATTACTTATATATTTACCACTAAAACAATTTACTACAACTAAGTTCTATCAAGGTTTTTGCATTGGATATAATAGAAACTTTTTTTTGTATCTTCCATCTGATTTTTTTTAATTAAAAATTAATTAAAATACTGTACTTAAGAGAAAAATCAACATTTATAATTAATTCCTTTTTATATATAACTTAGTTATTAATGTATCCCCTCTGCAACAAGCTTAGTTTAAGATAACTCCACCTAATCACCTAGATAAAAAAAAGTTTGAAAGAGTAGGTCATTGAGTGACCTACAGTTTTAAAGTGTAGGTCACCTAGTCACCTACGATTAGTCTGTTTTCCACATTGGTGGGAACTTTTTTTTTTTGCCAATCGAACATTCCATTTTTGAAGTGAAAATAAAAATATTAAATTGAAACATTAAACTGAGATTTTTAAATACTGCCAAAGTGTCCAACACTAATACCTCATTTAAATTACAAAAAATTAACTACAGTTAAAAAGTTAACCACATTTAAATTTCTGAACAATGAAGTTAACTCAACTGCATTGACACAATGTAGTTAAAACCACATTATTGAATGGTTAAATAACATTACTTTCTGTGTTTAAACAAATTTAGCCTACAAACAACATGTCGGATAGTAAGGAATGAAAATGTCAACAAAATGTACAACTGTTTTAAAAAAGAAATGAAACCGAACTGAAGTGACAAAATCATTTAACTACAGGTGTTTTAAAAATGGAAACACAAGTGTACCGCGTCTAGGTTATCTGCAGTTAACTATTAACCTCGGTTATGTAACTGCAGTTAATTTTTTTGCAGAGAGAGAGAGAGAGAGAGAGAGAGAGAGAGAGAGAGAGAGACAGAGACAGAGACAGAGCAAGGTATAAAGACGTGTCCCCACTATGCCGCTGTTTGCCAGTTGGCAAAGCCAAATTGGCAAAGCCAGTAGTTGTAAAAACGTCCACATCTGTGTTGGCATGTCTCTATCACATCGGCGTCTGAATCACAACTGAAGCGTGAAGCCGCGTGATGCCAGTGGTTGGTACGTCCCCATTATTGGCTTTCTTTGAAGGGGACCGACATTCGAGCAATTCCTAGCCTAACTAGTGTTTTTGTTAAGAAAAGGGGAGGGGATTATGGGTGGTAAGAGGAGGATTCATGAGAGGAAGGTGTGATGAATTATCTTTTTCATTAGTAAGTGGTTTAGACCCCTGAGGTCTTAAAGACACTTAAAAGGTTTTTGGAGGGAGGGGTGGTAGTCATTTCTACTTCCTGATTTTTAAGGAAATAGGCCTATCTGTTTTTTGTTTTATTATGGGGCTGTTTTAGTACAAATCAAACTATAATACATTTAAAACATGTTATTGAATATCACATATAACACTCCGCATGCTCAAAACACAGTGAGAGTGCTGTCGGAGTCGTCACACCCTATACCGAAGGTTCCTGAGAATAAGAGAAGTCTTTTTGTGGACTTAAAGAGTGGATGAACCCACTCACGACAGGACTGTAAGAGTGCAGACATGTTGCGAGCGGTAAAATCGACGACAACGGTGGCTGATTTGCAGCCCGCTCCACCCCAACCGGGCGGTGCAAGAGGGCCAGTCACGTGACACATACTTAGGTACTAAATTAACCCAACATCTTCATTTGTTACGCTTGTGATATATAAAACAATTATATATAAAAATATTAAAAAAAAGTGATATTCAGAAGAAACAAAAAAAAACTAAACAAAAAATTGGAATTTGCATCCAGATGAAATAAAAACCCACCTATTTTATTTAACATGATTATTTTTTATTATTAGTTATGAATTTATATTTATTTTAATTTTTTTTAACATGGAAAATTTTTTTTTGCAATTTTTGAGTTTTTTTTTACAGCACTTTTTGAATTTTTAGCTTTATTACCGAAATTTACCTGTATTAACGGTTCCGTAACACTGTATTGCCGATTTTTCTTATTCATGACACACCTTTTCTATTTTAATTAAGAAATTAGAAATATTTTTAAAAAACGGTTTTTCCTCTAACAATAATGGTATTAACGATGTCAGCGCCTCTATATCGCCCTCACAGCGCCTATATATCGCCTCATTGACGTCCATGGCGCTTTTAAAGTCTCTTATTAAGTTATTTTATTTTTTCGAAGAAACAGCTAAAATCTAATATTAAAAATAGAGATGCGCATCTGCTCTTAACATCAAAATGGTACACGTGCTGTGCTAGCTCATATATTTATATACGGAATGGTTACTGCGTACCTATCAACACCAGATGTTAAAACATTGTAGTTAAATTAACAAGTTTGCATGTACAGCTGCCAATTTATACAATTACAATTGTTTGCAATTAGTGACAACTTAAAAATTTATAATTTATTCAAACATTAGGACCTGTCACTAACTATACACACAATGGTATTGTAATCACTCAACAATGCAAAACAGCGAAGGTATTTAAACCAGCAATAGCCAACATTTTTTTTATTCTGAACAATTATTCAAGATGAGTCGTTCCATTATCAAGATGCTAATTTTCGTTACCGTTCTTATCGTGGCATTGGCAACATCAATTAATGCATCAATTGGAAGTGAGTAGAAACAATTTTAAAATGCTCTACTATTTAAAATACATTTCTGGAGACGAAAAAAAACTTTTTAGTCGACATTTTATTACCTTTTCTCATCTTGCGTAACCAAGTAATTTGCAATCAATCTTACACACTGTTACTTAATCAATTACAGAATGCTCTGGCCATGTATCACCTTTTCATGAAAAATCGTGTAACCCTTCTTTATGGTGCAGTGGTACGTATGGCTATTACTGTTTCAATGGCGGATGGTGCGACAGGACAAGTTGCTATGACGCAAATGGCAACAAACAAAATTAAAGTTATTGGTTATTGATTTACATTCAAATTGATTACTATTTTTTGTGTGTACAATATTCTATTTAATTGAAAATAAACGAATATTTTACAATAAAAATGTGACATTTTTTAACATTGTTAGAAAAGCTATTTGCTAAAATTACTGTAATTAGATAACTTTTTCAAGGTAATTAGTAATTCATCACATTACTTTTAAACTTGGAATTTGTAATAGCAGTTAATTAAGTTTTCTATATAAAAAAAAATCCAATTGCTTTTAAATATCAATAGTTTTTTTTAATTACTTTAATATTAATCTAACTCAGAACTAATTCCTTAACAATTGCAAAACAATGTACAAGCATTGTAATTGAGGTGTAACCATTGGCCATATTATCCATTAGGCTAAGTAGGCTGAAGCCTAAGGGCCATTCACTCTTGGGGACCCATGCAATCGCATTCATAACGATTTTTTTTTTCTAAAAAGGCATAATACATAATCATAACAATTGCTTTTCCACTATTTTATCGCACCTGCGCACTGATCTAACAACTGGGAACTACATAAGCTTTCCCTAACAATGTACAAACAACATGGCGACTACGCTATATCACACAGCATAGCCTAACAATGCCAGTTGTTAATATAATGAAACTGACAATTTGCAAGAAAACATCCCAATACTGGAGTAGTATATAACACCCGTATAGACCGGAAGTGGCGTAGGGGTGGGCAACGTGCGGCCCGCGAGCCACCCCTGATGTCACTTCCGGTCCATACTGGTGTTAAAGGGGTGAGAAAGCAAAAACAAGATGGCGGCGATGGGGTGGTGCTAGGTGGAATGTAAAAAGGGGTGAAGTGAGGCGGAATATTATTGGTTTTTGTAGTGGGTGGTTGGGTTGAATTACGCTTACGGCCCGCGAGCCACAAATGCGGCCCGCGAGCTGTTATGAGTGTTTTTTTGGGAATTTCTTATTAAAGCAAAAACAAGATGGCGGCGATGGGGTGGTGCTATGTGGATTGTAAAAAGGGGGTGAAGTGAGGCATAATATTATTGTTTTTTTGCAGTGGGTGGTTGGGTTGAATTACGCTTGCGGCCCGCGAGCCACAAAATGTGGCCCACGAGCTGTTTTTTTTTTTTTTTTGGAATTTGTCATTATCTGTGAAAAAAGGGGGTGAAGTGAGGTGGAATTTGAAGTTATATGAAATTATTTTTTTCGTAGAAAAGTTATGAATTATTTTTTTGAAATTATTTTGTTTAAAGAAAAGAAGATGGCGGCAAATTAAGTGCACTAATGCATGTGTGTGTGTGTGTATTGTGTGTAAAAAAGAACTTTTTTTACCTGAATCCTTTTGTGCTGACTTTACTGCTTCTCTCTGAAGGTGCTGTTATGTGTAGGGCGTTTCGATGCACTTCCCGGCTTATCACAATCTAAACACTGGTAAACTTTTTTCACAAACTACATCACTTATGGAGCACTATGTTGCTTAGTTAAAATTTCATTAACTAATGATTGCCTTATATTTCTAAAGGCAGAGGGCACTGCTCATGACCTAATTTCATCACATTTCAATTTCCGGTCTATAAACTTGTCCAAGTTTGTTCTTTAACTCCACCCCTCTCCCCTATGTGTAAATTCAATTTCCTCTCCACACCTGCTTGTCCACACCTGTTTGACCTACATTTAATTAAAATTAATTTCCCATACCCTAAACTTGTTCAAACTTGTTTTAATACCCTCACCCCTAAGTGTGAATTCAATTTCCTGTCCAACCACACCTGTTTGACCTAATTTCATCACATTTCAATTTCCGGTCTATAAACTTGTCCAGATTTGTTCTTTAACTCCACCCTCCCCCTCACCCCTATGTGTGAATTCAATTTCCTGTCCACACCTGCATGTCCACACCTGTTTGACCTACATTTGATTAAAATTAATTTCCATCACCCCAAACTTGTTCAAACTTGTTTTAACACCCTCACACCTATGTGTCAATTCAATGTCCTGTCCACACCTTCATGTCCACACCTGTTGACCTACATTTGATTGAAATTAATTTCCCTCACCCCAAACTTCTTAAAACTTGTTTTAACACCCTCACCCCTATGTGTGAATTCAATTTACTGTCCCACACCTGTTTGACCTACATTTAATTAAAAATAATTTCCCACACCCCCAACTTGTTCTAATTTGTTTTAACATCCTCACCCCTATGTGTGAATTCATTTTCCTGTCCACACATGCCCAAACTTGTTCATAATCCCCCGTCCCTTATCATAATATTTCATTTTCAGTATATATATATATATATATATATATACACACACACACACATGCATTCATCATTTGTGATTTAGTTGAGCCACCATGAACACTATTAGATTTTGATTTGTCTTTACAACACCCTTTTACATGTTTGGTATGTGGGGGCACTCAAAGTGGAAAAACTCATCTCCACACCTGCTTCTCCACACCTGTTTGACCTGAATTTATTCAAAACTAATTGTGAACCTTTTCATTCCCCCTATGTGTCAATTCAATTTCCTTTCCAACACATGCCCAAACTTGTTCATGATTTCCCCTAACCCCAGGTGTGAATTCAATTTTCTGTCCAACACCTGTTTGACCTACATTTAATTAACATTAATTTCCCACACCCCAAACTTGTTCAAACTTGTTTTAACACCCTTACCCCTATGTGTGAATTCAATTTCCTGTCCACACCTGCATGTCCACACCTGTCTGGCCTGCATTTAATTAAATTAATTTCCCACACCCCCAAACTTGTTCAATCTTGTTTTAACACCCTCACCCCTATGTGTGAATTCAATTTTCTGTCCAACACCTGTTTGACCTACATTTAATTAAAATTAATTACCCTCACCCCCAAACTTGTTTAAACTTGTTTTACCCTCTCCCCCTGCATGTATCAATTCAATTTCCTGTCCAACACCTGCCCAAACTTGTTTTAACACTCACTCTTATGTGTGAATTCAATTTCCTGGCCAACACCTGCCTAAATTTGTTTGTGACATAGAAAATAGTAGAATTAAAAATAATTATTATTGTAGCCTTTTAGCTAAAAATAGTCATTTATTGTTTAATTGTCTAAATGTTTACATATAAAACATGAACTTGTACAAATTCAAGAAAGTATTTGAAATGGGGAATGGAAAATTTAAGAATTGAGACAAAGTATTGTAAAAAACTTAGAAAATATAACGTATTTGAAAAACTTAAAACAAAACTTAAGACATTAATTATAGAAGCTGGACTTAGAAAATAAATTAAACCTTGAAATTTGTGAATGTGATAGTGGAAGACTAGAACTTAGATTTACAAGCATAGAACTTAGAAATAATTAAGACTACTTCCAAAACATGCTAATGAAAAAAACATAGAAAATAATAGAATTAAAATTTTTATTATTGTAGCCTTTTGGCTAAAAATAGTAAATGTTGCTCATTTATTGTTTAATTGACTAAAATGTTTACATATAAAACATGAACTTGTACAAATTCAAGAAAGTATTTGAAACTGGGATTGGGAAATTTAAGGATTAAGACAAAGTATCACAAAAAACTTAGAAAATATAAAGTATTTAAAAAACTTAAAAGAAAACTTAAGACATTAACCATAAAACTTAGAAAATATATTAAGAATTTGGACTTAATAATGATAACTTTAGAAGAATTCTCCACATTAAGCTTAAGAAACTGGGTTTAGAACATAGAAATTTAACTTCATGTATAAATTAATTGTAGAAAATATGAAAAAAACAGGACTTAGAATATATTGAAAAAGACAGTACATCCAAAATATACTACTTTGATGCACCTGCCCAAACTTGTTCATAATCCCCATCCCATTCACCCCTTACATGTGTTAATTCAATTTCCTGTCCAAACATACATATTTGTTCTTGGCTCTCACACCTGCCCAAACTTGTTTATGACCTACAGTTATTTAAAAATAATTTCCATCAGCACAAACTTGTTCAAACTTGTTTTTGACCTACAGTTATTTAAAAATAATTTCCATCAGCACAAACTTGTTCAAACTTGTTTTTGATTCAAACCCTCTCCCCCTCCCTGCCTGTGTCAAATTTCCTGTTCACAACTGTTCAAACATGTTTTAACCCCTTCACCCCTATGTGTGAATTCAATTTCCTGCCCCAACACCTGTGCACATTTGTTCTTAATCCCAATCCTACCTTCTAGTTAATAGATTAAATGTAGCAAATATATAAAAAATGATGGTATTAGTAAAAACTTTAAAAATATATAATAAAAATTTGGAAAAAACAGGACTTAGAATATATTGAACAAGACTGTACTTCCAACACATACTACTTTGATGCACCTGCCCAAACTTGTTCATAATCCCCATCCCACTCACCCCTTACATGTGTTAATTCAATTTCCTGTCCAAACATACATATTTGTTCTTGGCTCTCACCCCTATGTGTGAGTTCAATTTCCTGCCCCAACACCTGTGCACATTTGTTCTTAATCCCAATCCTACCTTCTAGTTAATAGATTAAATGTAGCAAATATATAAAAAAATGGTGGTATTAGTAAAAACTTTGAAAATATATAATAAAAATTTGGAAAAAACAGGACTTTGAATATATTGAACAAGACTGTACTTCCAAAACATGCTAATGAAAAATATGTAGACAATAGTAGAATTAAAAAATTTATTATTGTAGCCTTTTGGCTAAAAATAGTAATAGCCATCAAGTTTGATCACATCTTGCATGACAACATTTATTCAGCATAATGTCATAATAGTAATAGCTAAAAATAAACAATATCAGTTTGATAAGGAGTAATGTAAAATTATTTCAAAATAGTCAATTGCAGCATCCACAAAAGGTATAGTTTTCTTTATAATGTCCCACTCTTCAGCAGATAAGCTCACTCCTCGTCTAGTGGCTGTGATCTTTTTTGAAGTTTTGTTGATGACATAATCTCTTATATTAACATATAATTTGTTTCTGTATAATCTAACTCCAATATGTCGATTATCTTTGATCTTAAACAACATATCTTTGTCCACTGCTTTTGAAGAACTATTTAGATCATATTGATTTTTTGAAGCATTGTAGGCATTGGTTTTTTGAATGTTGGTCTCACATGGTGTTGATCCTGTGTTAGATACTTTGTAGCCATAATCTTGGTATTCACAGGCATATGCTTGAGTGATATTATTTATATCATGATCAGAGCTTTTACCTTCCAGGGTTGGATGCCTATAGTCAATGTAGACATCATTTACTGTTTCCAGTGGTGCTATCCCATAGCCTAAATCACTTTCCTGATCAACAATTGGTTGTGTGCATTCTTGGTAGTCATTAATATGTGACACCGCTTCATTATTTATTTTATGAGAATCATCAAAGTTTGCTGTTATACATTCTGGAGTAGTATACCTATAGTCACTGTCAACAACATTTGATGTTTCCAGAGATGCCGTCCCATAGCCGGAATCATTGTCCTGATTCTTGACAGGTGGTTGCATGAAGCCTGTTAAGGCAGCATAAGAACCTTCCTTGTCAAAGTAGACTTGTTGTGCTTGTTGCATTTTCAGTTAAAATAATGGTTGAAAGTGTACTTCTTTGGCTAGTAATGTGTGAGTGAAACTGAAACTGCTGACCAGCTGTATTTATAGTAGCTTTTAAATGAGAGAATTTTAAGGAAATACTGTAGCGACATCTAGAATTACAGAATGTTTTGTATAGTAGGGTATGGAATGTAGGTCCTACGTCATGAATCTCATGATCATGTTGTAACACGTACTTATTCAAATGCTAACAACTCAATGCTTGTTGATAGGGCATTTATTTCTAATTTCTAGAGTATCAGTTTATGCTTAAGCCATGAAGGACCTGTATCTTGATTATAATATTTTAAGGTGGCACCACAGGTAACTCTTCATAAAAAAACCATATAAATAGTTATTTTTTGTGTAAACTTGGATCAAATCAGTTTTGCAGCTCTGTTAAGTTGGTTCCAATATTAACACATGTTGGCAGTGAGTTTCAGTCTTCAAATCTAGTGAATTTTATTGTCGAAATATTTCATTACAATGAGCAGTTTGATAGAAAGCCATTGGTGTGGGCCATGTGAACCTTGGAATGGTTATGCCACTATGCCACTGGTTATGCCAACTATGGAAAAAGACATTACTGTGAAGAATACAAAGCATTGGAAGACAAAGACATGCCAGCTGTACCTGCTAAACGACACTGTTTTGAAAAACACAGTACAACATTTGCAGAAAAAAACACCAACCTACTTATCAAAAACAACAATTCAGAACTTTTCTGAAAAATTAGCCAAATCTTGTGGTCATGTAACAAGTTGCACCCTTGCTATGGAATATATCTTAAAAGGTACCCGTCAACAGTTTATTTTTGCAAGCTACAAGGACTGGCTTGCATGTTGTGTTTCAAGATATTTTCATGAATTTTGTGACATTCAAAAATATCACAGCTACAAAGAAATTCAAGAATTTCATAGACTGTTGAAAACATGACTCACAAACTACCTGGGACAATTATAAAGAGGTATATGGAAAAGGACACTGTGAAGAATCAACAAATGTGACTTATTTTCTATTTAAAAGCATTTCAGCAGGTGAAAACCAAGTACTCCACAAACTTGTATGTATTCTATTTTCACAGTGGATGGAAGAACTCATGTATTTAATTCACAAAAAAGTGTATGAGTTGTGCATAAGGGCACATAAAATTTGCAAAAACTCATCAGAGTTGTGCATCATATGTATCACATATATAAAAGAGTATGGCTTTTTGAACAATGATGGTCATTCAAATGTTGCAGCAGACATTAAAAATACAAACAATATTCAAGAACTAACAATAATAGAACTTTCTGAAATAATTTTTGAAAATTGCCTGCATGTAAACAATTTGAAAACTTCAATAGATTATATCATAGTCGGTGCAAGGCATGAGATTATCTTAGCAACATACAAATACATACATCATACATACATCTAGAAAAATAGCCTTGCATTATATTAATAATCATAATGATAAACATTTACTCAACAGTTGCAAAAAAATTCAGGCAGGATTCCGTAAACTAATTCTTAAGTGATAACCTTGTAAACTGGCAAGAATTTAAAGATGTTTATGGCAAAGGACAATTATTACCAACAATCCAAACATCTACTGGTCAGATAAAGTAGCAGCCAGAAACAAATCTAAATCATCATCATTGGATGTGATTGATGAATTGTTTAAAGAAATATCTGAAAATGAAAATAATGATCTTACTAAGATCATGTGTTTTACAACCAACTTGGACTGAGGAGCTGATACCACTCATACATAAAAATACTTTTGATTATTGTTCCTATTTTCATGAAAATCAAGAGGGTCTACTGTATTGTCCTGTTTGCTGTACTTATCCTGAAAATCCATGGTTTATTAAAAGTGAATAACATTTTATAATAAAATGGTTTTGTAGTATATATTAACTGTGTCGTTATTGACTAATATTAATTATAAAAATCACAAGCATGCAATTACACTAATATCCAATTGTAACAATTTATAACTATCTAATAAACATTTTTTTTATATATTACTGCCTTGTAACTTATAGTTTATGATAACTACATATTACTCTAGCTAGTTACTATAATTTAAAATCTTGTTATTTGTTACTACTGCTGCTACTTAAACATACTAAGTTTATTTGTTTCTAAATTCTTTTTATTGCTGAACATCAGTACAAATAATCTACCAAAGTATGTGTCCCCATTACTTTTCACAGCAACTGTAGCTAGTACAGCAGATTTGGGGTGAATATTTTGTTAAATGGGAACTGAATAAACTACTAAAAATAGTGATTGATCATTTTTTTGTTAACCAAGCTAACCAGAAAATCACAAAAAGTTTGTAAACTGAATTTTTTTATTATAATAAGATACATTTAAATTAAAATACATTGTCATTTATTGTTTTTTTCTTTTTGGAATAAAAGGTTCCCATTGTAGTTTTCGCTTCTTTCCAGCTGCTTTTTGAGGTGTGTTGGCCGCTGCAAGACGGTCATGATTCCCAATGAACTTTTTAGGAATATTGAATCTCTGTAACTCTGTCCAAAAAATATGCCATCCTGGAGGATTTAGCAGTCTTTTTCTTTTGCAAGTCAAATCATTCAGTAAGTCAATAATATTAGAGTTTTCAATAGGTTGTCCATGGTGAAGAAGTTGTAAATTGCATTCCATGCTATAGTTCCTCTACTTCGTGACATTGTGTTCAAGATTCCTTGAGCATCTTTACGATATTTTGCTGGGATATCCATTAGAATGTACTCTTCATTAACTTTCCCCATTTCTGTTTGTTGGAAACTGCTTTCTTTATTCTTACTGTTTTCAAACTTCACAATTATAGGTTCTTGTTTCTCGTTTTGTTTCCAAATATTTAAGTAACGATAGAAAGCTTGACCATAAAGTTTAACTTTATCATAGTCATTTAGTTTTTTACTGTTCAAAATGTCTTGTATATCTTGATTCAATTCATTTAAAACTTTTTTTCTGATGCTCATAGGTGCCAAAATAGATTCTCCTGATAACTGATTAACAGGTGCTAGGGCAACCTTTTTTGCATATTCCATCTTAAGTTTTTAAACTTGTTGATAAAAATACAGTCAAGTATTGGAGATTGAAATAGTAAGAAGTTGCCTTATAAATTCACTTTGTAAGTGCTGATGTTTCACTTATAATGCCACACTATGATCTGAACAAGTTTGAGCAGGTGTTGGCCAGGAAATAGAATTCACACATGGGGTGAAGGGGTTAAAACATGTTTGAACAGGTGTTGGACAGGAAATTGAATTGCTACATGCAGGGGGAGAGGGTAAAACAAGTTTAAACAAGTTTGGGGTGAGGGTAATTAGCCAACATGTGTTAATATTGGAACCAACTTAACAGAGCTGCAAAACTGATTTGATCCAAGTTTACACAAAAAATAACTATTTATATGGTTTTTTTATGAAGAGTTAGTTACCTGTGGTGCCACCTTAAAATATTATAATCAAGAGACAGGTCCTTCATGGCTTAAGCATAAACTGATACTCTAGAAATTAGAAATAAATGCCCTATCAACAAGCATTGAGTTGCTAGCATTTCAATAAGTACGTGTTACAACATGATCATGAGATTCATGACGTAGGACCTACATTCCATACCCTACTATACAAAACATTCTGTAATTCTAGATGTCGCTACAGTATTTCCTTAAAATTCCCTCATTTAAAAGCTACTATAAATACAGCTGGTCAGCAGTTTCAGTTTCACTCACACATTACTAGCCAAAGAAGTACACTTTCAACCATTATTTTAACTGAAAATGCAACAAGCACAACAAGTCTACTTTGACAAGGAAGGTTCTTATGCTGCCTTAACAGGCTTCATGCAACCACCTGTCAAGAATAAGGACAATGATTCCGGCTATGGGACGGCATCTCTGGAAACATCAAATGTTGTTGACAGTGACTATAGGTATACTACTCCAGAATGTATAACAGCAAACTTTGATGATTCTCATAAAATAAATAATGAAGCGGTGTCACATATTAATGACTACCAAGAATGCACACAACCAATTGTTGATCAGGAAAGTGATTCAGGCTATGGGATAGCACCACTGGAAACAGTAAATGATGTCTACATTGACTATAGGCATCCAACCCTGGAAGGTAAAAGCTCTGATCATGATATAAATAATATCACTCAAGCATATGCCTGTGAATACCAAGATTATGGCTACAAAGTATCTAACACAGGATCAACACCATGTGAGACCAACATTCAAAAAACCAATGCCTACAATGCTTCAAAAAATCAATATGATCTAAATAATTCTTCAAAAGCAGTGGACAAAGATATGTTGTTTAAGATCAAAGATAATCGACATATTGGAGTTAGATTATACAGAAACAAATTATATGTTAATATAAGAGATTATGTCATCAACAAAACTTCAAAAAAGATCACAGCCACTAGACGAGGAGTGAGCTTATCTGCTGAAGAGTGGGACATTATAAAGAAAACTATACCTTTTGTGGATGCTGCAATTGACTCTATTTTGAAATAATTTTACATTACTCCTTATCAAACTGATATTGTTTATTTTTAGCTATTACTATTATGACATTATGCTGAATAAATGTTGTCATGCAAGACGTGATCAAACTTGATGGCTATTACTATTTTTAGCCAAAAGGCTACAATAATAAATTTTTTAATTCTACTATTGTCTACATATTTTTCATTAGCATGTTTTGGAAGTACAGTCTTGTTCAATATATTCTAAGTCCTGTTTTTTCCAAATTTTTATTATATATTTTCAAAGTTTTTACTAATACCACCATTTTTTTATATATTTGCTACATTTAATCTATTAACTAGAAGGTAGGATTGGGATTAAGAACAAATGTGCACAGGTGTTGGGGCAGGAAATTGAATTCACACATAGGGGTGAAGGGGTTAAAACATGTTTGAACAGTTGTGAACAGGAAATTTGACACAGGCAGGGAGGGGGAGAGGGTTTGAATCAAAAACAAGTTTGAACAAGTTTGTGCTGATGGAAATTATTTTTAAATAACTGTAGGTCAAAAACAAGTTTGAACAAGTTTGTGCTGATGGAAATTATTTTTAAATAACTGTAGGTCATAAACAAGTTTGGGCAGGTGTGAGAGCCAAGAACAAATATGTATGTTTGGACAGGAAATTGAATTAACACATATAAGGGGTGAATGGGATGGGGATTATGAACAAGTTTGGGCAGGTGCATCAAAGTAGTATGTTTTGGATGTACTGTCTTTTTCAATATATTCTAAGTCCTGTTTTTTTCATATTTTCTACAATTAATTTATACATGAAGTTAAATTTCTATGTTCTAAACCCAGTTTCTTAAGCTTAATGTGGAGAATTCTTCTAAAGTTATCATTATTAAGTCCAAATTCTTAATATATTTTCTAAGTTTTATGGTTAATGTCTTAAGTTTTCTTTTAAGTTTTTTAAATACTTTATATTTTCTAAGTTTTTTGTGATACTTTGTCTTAATCCTTAAATTTCCCAATCCTAGTTTCAAATACTTTCTTGAATTTGTACAAGTTCATGTTTTATATGTAAACATTTTAGTCAATTAAACAATAAATGAGCAACATTTACTATTTTTAGCCAAAAGGCTACAATAATAAAAATTTTAATTCTACTATTTTCTATGTTTTTTTCATTAGCATGTTTTGGAAGTAGTCTTAATTATTTCTAAGTTCTATGCTTGTAAATCTAAGTTCTAGTCTTCCACTATCACATTCACAAATTTCAAGGTTTAATTTATTTTCTAAGTCCAGCTTCTATAATTAATGTCTTAAGTTTTGTTTTAAGTTTTTCAAATACATTATATTTTCTAAGTTTTTTACAATACTTTGTCTCAATTCTTAAATTTTCCAATCCCCATTTCAAATACTTTCTTGAATTTGTACAAGTTCATGTTTTATATGTAAACATTTTAGTCAATTAAACAATAAATGAGCAACATTTACTATTTTTAGCCAAAAGGCTACAATAATAAAAATTTTAATTCTACTATTTTCTATGTTTTTTTCATTAGCATGTTTTGGAAGTAGTCTTAATTATTTCTAAGTTCTATGCTTGTAAATCTAAGTTCTAGTCTTCCACTATCACATTCACAAATTTCAAGGTTTAATTTATTTTCTAAGTCCAGCTTCTATAATTAATGTCTTAAGTTTTGTTTTAAGTTTTTCAAATACGTTATATTTTCTAAGTTTTTTACAATACTTTGTCTCAATTCTTAAATTTTCCATTCCCCATTTCAAATACTTTCTTGAATTTGTACAAGTTCATGTTTTATATGTAAACATTTAGACAATTAAACAATAAATGACTATTTTTAGCTAAAAGGCTACAATAATAATTATTTTTAATTCTACTATTTTCTATGTCACAAACAAATTTAGGCAGGTGTTGGCCAGGAAATTGAATTCACACATAAGAGTGAGTGTTAAAACAAGTTTGGGCAGGTGTTGGACAGGAAATTGAATTGATACATGCAGGGGGAGAGGGTAAAACAAGTTTAAACAAGTTTGGGGGTGAGGGTAATTAATTTTAATTAAATGTAGGTCAAACAGGTGTTGGACAGAAAATTGAATTCACACATAGGGGTGAGGGTGTTAAAACAAGATTGAACAAGTTTGGGGGTGTGGGAAATTAATTTAATTAAATGCAGGCCAGACAGGTGTGGACATGCAGGTGTGGACAGGAAATTGAATTCACACATAGGGGTAAGGGTGTTAAAACAAGTTTGAACAAGTTTGGGGTGTGGGAAATTAATGTTAATTAAATGTAGGTCAAACAGGTGTTGGACAGAAAATTGAATTCACACCTGGGGTTAGGGGAAATCATGAACAAGTTTGGGCATGTGTTGGAAAGGAAATTGAATTGACACATAGGGGGAATGAAAAGGTTCACAATTAGTTTTGAATAAATTCAGGTCAAACAGGTGTGGAGAAGCAGGTGTGGAGATGAGTTTTTCCACTTTGAGTGCCCCCACATACCAAACATGTAAAAGGGTGTTGTAAAGACAAATCAAAATCTAATAGTGTTCATGGTGGCTCAACTAAATCACAAATGATGAATGCATGTGTGTGTGTATATATATATATATATATATATATATATACTGAAAATGAAATATGATAAGGGACGGGGGATTATGAACAAGTTTGGGCATGTGTGGACAGGAAAATGAATTCACACATAGGGGTGAGGATGTTAAAACAAATTAGAACAAGTTGGGGGTGTGGGAAATTATTTTTAATTAAATGTAGGTCAAACAGGTGTGGGACAGGAAATTGACTTCACACCTGGGGTTAGGGGAAATCATGAACAAGTTTGGGCATGTGTTGGAAAGGAAATTGAATTGACACATAGGGGGGAATGAAAAGGTTCACAATTAGTTTTGAATAAATGCAGGTCAAACAGGTGTGGACAGTAAATTGAATTCACACATAGGGGTGAGGGTGTTAAAACAAGTTTTAAGAAGTTTGGGGTGAGGGAAATTAATTTCAATCAAATGTAGGTCAACAGGTGTGGACATGAAGGTGTGGACAGGACATTGAATTGACACATAGGTGTGAGGGTGTTAAAACAAGTTTGAACAAGTTTGGGGTGATGGAAATTAATTTTAATCAAATGTAGGTCAAACAGGTGTGGACATGCAGGTGTGGACAGGAAATTGAATTCACACATAGGGGTGAGGGGGAGGGTGGAGTTAAAGAACAAATCTGGACAAGTTTATAGACCAGAAATTGAAATGTGATGAAATTAGGTCAAACAGGTGTGGTTGGACAGGAAATTGAATTCACACTTAGGGGTGAGAGTGTTAAAACAAGTTTGAACAAGTTTAGGGTATGGGAAATTAATTTTAATTAAATGTAGGTCAAACAGGTGTGGACAAGCAGGTGTGGAGAGGAAATTGAATTTACACATAGGGGAGAGGGGTGGAGTTAAAGAACAAACTTGGACAAGTTTATAGACCGGAAATTGAAATGTGATGAAATTAGGTCATGAGCAGTGCCCTCTGCCTTTAGAAATATAAGGCAATCATTAGTTAATGAAATTTTAACCAAGCAACATAGTGCTCCATAAGTGATGTAGTTTGTGAAAAAAGTTTACCAGTGTTTAGATTGTGATAAGCCGGGAAGTGCATCGAAACGCCCTACACATAACAGCACCTTCAGAGAGAAGCAGTAAAGTCAGCACAAAAGGATTCAGGTAAAAAAAGTTCTTTTTTACACACAATACACACACACACACATGCATTAGTGCACTTAATTTGCCGCCATCTTCTTTTCTTTAAACAAAATAATTTCAAAAAAATAATTCATAACTTTTCTACGAAAAAAATAATTTCATATAACTTCAAATTCCACCTCACTTCACCCCCTTTTTTCACAGATAATGACAAATTCCAAAAAAAAACAAAAAACAGCTCGTGGGCCACATTTTGTGGCTCGCGGGCCGCAAATGTAATTCAACCCAACCACCCACTGCATAAAAACAATAATATTATGCCTCACTTCACCCCCTTTTTACAATCCACATAGCACCACCCCATCGCCGCCATCTTGTTTTTGCTTTAATAAGAAATTCCCAAAAAAACACTCATAACAGCTCGCGGGCCGCATTTGTGGCTCGCGGGCCGTAAGCGTAATTCAACCCAACCACCCACTACAAAAACCAATAATATTCCGCCTCACTTCACCCCTTTTTACATTCCATCTAGCACCACCCCATCGCCGCCATCTTGTTTTTGCTTTCTCACCCCTTTAACACCAGTATGGACAGGAAGTGACGTCAGGGGTGGCTCGCGGGCCGCACGTTGCCCACCCCTACGCCACTTCCGGTCTATACGGGTGTTATATACTACTTACTGGTTACACTAAACGGGTGCATTAACTATGTTTGACATCCACTAATAAAATTATATCAATCCGTTGTAACCAAAGTGATCGTTTTAATAACTTTTTTGGCCACAATTGAGGTGAAAAAGACGGCAATCCAGACCGCCTCTTACGTCTACTTGTGTACACATACATGTACATGTATGGTTATTACGTCACAGTCTACCTGTCAATACCAGTTGTTAATAAATTGTAGTTCCGAGAAACATGTTTGCATGTACAGCTGCCAATTTATACAATTATACAATTATGTTTGCAATCAGCAAGATTTTAAGATTTATTATATTTCCTTCAAATATATAGGACCTGCCACTATACCATACACGCAATTCTATTCCAATGACTCAACAATGCTAAACAGAAGGCATTTAATTTAAATCAGCAACATCAAATATTTTTTTTTCTGAATTTTTTTAAACTCTAATTACTCTCCTACCTCGTCTTATACAATTTAGTAAGTTAAATCGAACTAAACGAACTAATTTTAATTGATATTATATGTATTAGATATTACTATTACATCAGACCTTACAAGTGAAACATTTTAAATTTGTAAAACAGACAAGAAGATATTATTTTAAGATGAGTCGTTCCATTATCAAGTTGATCATTTTCGTTACCGTTCTAATCGCAACATTGACAACATCAATTAATGCATCAGGTGAGCTAAAAACAATAAGAATACTTTACCATTAAAAAAAAACACATTTAAAACAAAGTTTTAAATGGTACATTTTTTTATTACCTTTTCATCTTGCTTAAGCAAATAATATGTAATCAATCTAACACACTCAATGTTACTTATTCAATTATAGATTGCAAAGGCAAAGTATACAGTAACCAGGAAATAACCTGTAACAATATCGTGTGCGATGGTTCTGAAAATAGCCCTCCATAGAGGAACAAGCAGGGCTATACAAACAGGTCCCACAGTGGGCTTCACTAATCCTCTAAACCAGTACCTTTTTCTTCAAGAGGGCCCAAAATAACAACCATACAATAATAATACAATAAAAAAAATTATAATAAACAATTATAAAATTATTTTAACATTTTAGAATTTACAAATTATTGTAAAAGTTACTGCTAAAAGTTGCAAATTTGAAATTAAAATTACATAAAATCAGAAACGAAGCAGAAAAGAAAAGCACTTAGGGGGCTCTGCAAAACAGTTCGAATCAATGCCTTGCTTAAATCCTTGTTACAAGGCTATGGGAACAAAAGTGGATCGCTAAAAACTTGATTCAATTTTGCAAGAAAACATCCAAATACCAGTTACAGTAAGTAAACGGGTGCGTTAACTATGATAAAATTATATCACTCCAGTGTAACCGAAGTGATCGTTTTAGTAAGTATTTTAGCCATAAAAAAAATGCTGCACAATTTAGGTGAAAAACGACGGCAGTCCAGACCGCCTCTTATGTCGACTGGTGTAGACATACATGTACATTTATGGTTATTGCGTCACGGTATACCTGTCAATACCAGTTGTTAATACATTGTAGTTAGTAGAAACATGTTTGCATGTACAGCTGCCAATTTATACAATTACAATTGTTTGCAAATTAGCAAGAACTTAAGATTTATTATATTCCCTTCAAACATATAGAACCTGCCAATCTATACTATACACGCAATGCTATATTCTAATGACTCCACAATGTCAAACAGAAAAATATGTATATCAGCAATACCCATCATTTTTTTATTATGAACAATTTCTCCTACCTCTTCTTATAAAATTTGGTAAGTTAAAAGCAAACGAAAACGAACTAATTTTAATATTTAATACAATGAAATTATACGCATTACATAATACTATTACATCATACCTTCTTATAAGTAAAAAAAATTAAATTTGTAAAACAGACAAGACGATATTATTCAAGATGAGTCGTTCTATTATCAAGATGATAATTCTCGTTACCGTTCTTATCGTGACATTGGCAACATCCATTAATGCAATTGGACGTGAGTAAAAAAAAATTATCATTTATTATCATTTGTCCTTTTGCCTAATCATCTAATTTGCAAACAATCTTACACACTGTTACTTAATCAATTACAGAATGCAATGGCGATTTATACGATTACAGAAAAGGAAACTGTGGACAAACTATGTGCAGTGGTGATTATCCACTATATTGCGTGTATCTATTACATGGACGAGACTCTACTTGCTACCCTCATTGCTACGACCATATTATTTAATTTATTTAAACATAGGGCTAAGGTGTCCTGTATGCCAAGGAGGGTGAGATTTAATTGTGAAGATGGGGAGTCAAATAGGAAATTGGCTAAGACTAGATCTGTTTTCATTGTTGGTGACAGTAATGTGAGGTATATCGATAGGTGGGCTGTCCCCAAAGGAAATGCCAGGGAAAAAGTTAGTGTGGCATGCTTACCGGGGGTTAAAATTGAGGATGTTGAGCAGTGTAAAAGTAGGATGGTATGGGGTGAAACTGAAAATGAGATGCTAGTGGTGTTGCATGTAGGTGCTAATGATCTATGTAGAGAAAGTGGCTCAGAAGTTTTAGATAAGTTAGTTAGCTTAGCTCAGCATACAGTTAGCTATATGGTGGTGGTTAAGGTGTGTTAGTGCAATCCCAGAAAGGGTGGATAAAGGCAACAGTCTTCCACAGGGCCCGGTGGGTTAATGACAGATTAGTGGAGGCTTGTAGTCAGGTGGGGGTTCAGGTAATTGAGTGGAGAGCAGCTATGGTAGGTTTCAGGGGTGAATGGAGTTATGCTGGGGTGCATTTTAACACTTGTGCAAGAGAAGTAATTGGTAAAAAGATAGTATTTGTTGGTAATATTTTAGTGTAGTGTTGGGGCCTGTGGGTGGTATTGGGGAAAGGGGGATTATTGCTATAAATTATGTTAATAACCTTTTTTTCAGGAATTAATGCTGAGAGGATGACAGGGTCCTGCAGAAACCTAGCTCAACCTCAAGTTGTGACTGCAAATCCCTGTTCTAGAGATGCTGCAGTGAAAGGAAATTTTTCACATGGGTCAGTTATAAATAAAAATACAAAAATCATGGTTGTAAATTGCAGAAGTTTGCAGAAAAAGGTACCTGACTTCTTTGCAGCCATTGAAAAATCAGACTGTCAAATAATACTTGGAACTGAGTCATGGCTGGATGACAATCTTAGCAATGGAAAGGTGTTTCCATCTAACTTTGCAACATATCGTAGGAACAGGGTGGGGCATACTGGTGGTGGAGTTTTTATAGCAGTTTCAAATTTGCTTAACAGCCAAAGGGAACAGGCATTTGAGACTGGGTGTGTGATAGTTTGCTGCAGTGTAGAGCTGCTCAATGGGCAAAAGGTATTTTTAATTTCTTTCTATCGCCCACCAGGATCATCAATTAGTGATATAGCTGCCTTTCGCTCCTGTCTCGATGCCCTTCACGGTATACCTGTCAATACCAGTTGTTAATACATTGTAGTTCCGAGAAACATGTTTGCATGTACAGCTGCCAATTTATACAATTACAATTGTTTGCAAACTAGCAAGAACTTAAGATTTATTACATTCCCTCCAAACATATAGAACCTGCCAATCTATACTATACACGCAATGCTATATTCTAATGACTAAACAATGCCAAACAGAAACCTATTTAAATCAGCAATATCCATCATTTTTTTTATTCTGAACAATTTCTCCTACCTCTTCTTATACAATTTGGTAAGTTAAAAGCAAATGAAAACGAACTAATTTTAATATTTAATACAATGAAATTATATGCATTAGATATTACTATTACATGATACCTTCTTATAAGTAAAAAAAATTAAGTTTGTAAAGCAGACAAGAAGATATTATTTTAAGATGAGTCGTTCCATTATCAAGATGATAATTCTCGTTACCGTTCTTATCGTGACATTGGCAACATCAATTAATGCAATTGGACGTGAGTAAAAAAAAAATTATCATTTATTATCATTTGTCATTTTGCCTAATCATCTAATTTGCAAACAATCTTACACACTGTTACTTAATCAATTACAGAATGCAAAGGCGATTTATACGATTACAGAAAAGGAAACTGTGGACAAACTATGTGCAGTGGTGATTATCCACTATATTGCGTGTATCTATTACATGGACGAGACTCTACTTGCTACCCTCATTGCTACGACCAAAATGGCAATCAAAAACCATAATCCAATAATTAAGGCATTCTTCTTGTATTTTAATTGGAAATAAATAATTACTTCGCAATGAAATTGAATCATTTTTGCATTTTTTAAGGCATTTGCTAAAATTACAGTAATTAAATACTTTTTTTTCATGGTAATTAGTAATTCACTACATAACTTTTTAAACGTGTGTAATTCATACTTGTAATTAATTAACTTTTTCATAAAGAAAATCCAATTTAAATTACAAGTAGATTTTTATTATTTTTTTAAATTACTTATATATTTACCTACTAAAACAACTTACTACAACTAAGTTCTATCAAGGTTTTTGCATTGGATATAATAGAAACTTTTTTTTGTATCTTCCATCTGATTTTTTTTAATTAAAAATTAATTAAAATACTGTACTTAAGAGAAAAATCAACATTTATAATTAATTCCTTTTATATATAACTTAGTTATTAATGTATCCCCTCTGCAACAAGCTTAGTTTAAGATAACTCCACCTAATCACCGAGATAAAAAAAAGTTTGAAAGAGTAGGTCATTGAGTGACCTACAGTTTTAAAGTGTCGGTCACCTAGTCACCTACGATTAGTCTGTTTCCCACATTGGTGGGAACTTTTTTTTTTGCCAAACGAACATTTCATTTTTGAAGTGAAAATAAAAATATTAAATTGAAACATTAAACTGAGATTTTTAAATACTGCCAAAGTGTCCAACACTAATACCTCATTTAAATTACAAAAAATTAACTACAGTTAAAAAGTTAACCACATTTAAATTTCTGAACAATGAAGTTAACTCAACTGCATTGACACAATGTGGTTAAAACCACATTATTGAATGGTTAAATAACATTACTTTCTGTGTTTAAACAAATTTAGCCTACAAACAACATGTCGGATAGTAAGGAATGAAAATGTCAACAAAATGTACAACTGTTTTAAAAAAGAAATGAAACCGAACTGAAGTGACAAAATCATTTAACTACAGGTGTTTTAAAAATGGAAACACAAGTGTACCGCATCTAGGTTATCTGCAGTTAACTATTAACCTCGGTTATGTAACTGCAGTTAATTTTTTTGCAGAGAGAGAGAGAGAGAGAGACAGAGAGACAGAGACAGAGAGCAAGGTATAAAGACGTGTCCCCACTATGCCGCTGTTTGCCAGTTGGCAAAGCCAAATTGGCAAAGCCAGTAGTTGTAAAAACGTCCACATCTGTGTTGGCATGTCTCTATCACATCGGCGTCTGAATCACAACTGAAGCGTGAAGCCGCGTGATGCCAGTGGTTGGTACGTCCCCATTATTGGCTTTCTTTGAAGGGGACCGACATTCGAGCGATTCGCCATTGGCACGATAGCACGTGCCAACGGTCACGTATACATTACTTCTGGCTTTGTCAACTGGCAAACAGCGGCATAGTGGGGACACGTCTTTAGTCTCAAACTTCAAGTTTGTTAAAAAATAAATAAAACATAATTTCCCAAAAAAAAACATTTTATAGCATTAAGTGAACCGCCTGATTTTGATCTGTTTTTGATCAAAATGTTGAAAGAATAAAAATAAAGATCATTGTCAAACTGTCATAATACT
The DNA here is from genome assembly GCA_036925085.1 of Brachycybe producta. NCBI lineage: Eukaryota > Metazoa > Arthropoda > Diplopoda > Playtdesmida > Andrognathidae > Brachycybe > Brachycybe producta. The sequence continues at coordinate 4,262,083 of JAUPFP010000013.1, read as the reverse complement.
TGTATATTGATTTTGGCACATCATTGATCAATAAAATTATTGTTACATTCATTCCATCTCATCATGTCACACATTTTTTCTCCTTAACTTTTTCTTGTTACTTTGTCACCACATAAGTCAATGGGAGCCTTTAGAGCTTTAAATTCCTCATCTTGTATCCATCTTAGAAGGTTATTTATGTGATTTTTTTTAGAAAAAAAAACCCCTTCAATGCTCCATTTCCAACAGCTCCTATTTACATGTAATCACAGTCGCATTAAGTCATTCCCTTACTTACGTAACCAAAATAAGTAATTTGCATAGAAAATGATGAGTGAGGGCGCTAACAGGATTAAAGTTTAATGGGAAAGCCTCACTCATTACTCATTAGTTTTTAAAAGTAACATTTTCTACTCACCTACAAGAAGAACTTCACTCATTGAAAAATCTTGTATTCTAAAAAAAAAATAGCAGCACACAAATCCCTCGATGACTCAATTGTAAAATATATAGAAATAAATCTTATTTTTATGCAATATATATATATAAAATATTTTTCGTTTTTTTTTTCATCCCTCAAGTAAATTTTTGTTAGCCTTAAAAAAAATGCTAAGCATCAATTCTACAATGAACATTATTGAAGAAAAACGAGAAAAAAAATCATTTTGATGTTTAAAAAGCAACAGATTTTAGAATACTGACTTAAATAAAACTAGAAAATACTTTTCCATGTAAAACGTTTGACATGAAACAAACAGAAAAAAAGAGCTTTTTTCAAAAAAAAAAAATGATTTTATGATTAAGGCTTAGGGATGGTGCACACATGCAGAAATAAATGTTGTTGTACATTAAAATGCCCGTTTTTGTATTAAAATAATATTTTGAGAATGAAATTCTTTTCTTATTTTATTTAAAAAATTCTGTATTTATAAGAGAAATTTATGCAAATTCAACCTTGTTCTTTAAACTGCTGATCAAACAAGAAAAAATTTATCAAATTAATTTTTTTTAAAAAAAGTATGCAGTTTACAGAGTGGAACCAAAGTTCATTACAATTTTGAAAATAAATCAGCATATATTGAAAGACAGGCAATTAGAAAACGGGATGAACAAAAGTTGGCTCCGCCCTTTTTATGACAAACGACAACTTCTAATTGGTTTGTTGTGTGGTTCGACGTTGAAAAGGGTGGAGCATGTAACGTCAGACTACATAACCAACCAATTAGAAGTTGCGTTCGTCATAAAAAGGGCGGAGCCAACTTCTGTTCATCCCGTTTTCTAATTGCCTGTTATTGAAAGTGAGAAATTGTAGTTGGTTTTTTTTCTTCTTTCTGAATGTGATATTAGCTTTATTCAATTATTTCTATGGGTCCTCCCTCCCACAAATCATTATTGGCCTCTTTTGAAATTTTACACAGGAAAGAAACCATTGCAAATTAAGTGTGTATGTAACTGAACAGCTCAAAACAGAAACTTTAAAAAGCCAAAAAAATTCACTATTATTAAAGTAGGTTTAGACAAAAGTGAGTTTACAAAACTGCAATCTTCTCTATTCACATATAAAATACATATTAAAATAGCAGATACTCAAGTTACACACAAACACACCTGGAGTATTTTAAAGAAGGCAATAATACGTGTAACGCACGTGGTTTTAGCAATGTATGAAATTTTTTTAAGCAAGAACTAAGAATAAAAGATAGGAGGTTGTGGCTGGCCTCTATAAATAAAAAATGCTATTATGTAATATAATACAGGGTGTCCCATACGTCTAGCCTCTACAGCCGAAACCATAAAGGTGGGTTCACATTATATGGAACGTCAACGTCACACAACATACCGTTACCGTCCTCCTTTGTGGAGGACAGTCCTCCAATTCGGAAGAAATGTCCTCCGTCCTCCACGAACGCAAAAGTGTCCTCCACACAATACATTTTATAAAAACTTAAATACGTTTTATTTTTTTTTAACCAAAACAAATCGTTTTGGTTTAAAAAAAATGGAGGACTTTCCTAAAAATACAATGTATAATATTTTATGTGAGGTGACAGTACGTTACGTGATGGTAACGTTACATATAATGTGACTCCACCAGTGTTTCTCAGATTTCTCCCAATGGCGGACCACTAGATAAATTGTCAATGCACATGAGGACCACATACCTTAAAAAGGCCTCCCGTGCAAGCACTGGCGGCATTCTTGAGTCATTATAATGGGACACATTCCATTCGTCTCATAGTAGAGCACAGTTGGGAAAATGTCATGCGAATTAAAATCAATGCAGATAGGACACGATGCATCAATTTTTTTTTGTCAGAATCTACGACAAATCGTGTGCGATTTTGTCAGCTTTAGTGAATCAACAGGTCATAATGTCGCCACAGTATGCAGCAGCTACACTATGTAGGCCCTTTGTAAAAAAACGGAGGCATTCTGAACATATGGATCGGCGCCTCATGCGGCCTCGTTTGTTGAATCAATCGAAATGACAATCTTCACAAATGAAACATTCGTGTTGAGTCGTCATCATGTGCTCATTATGTGCTGGACACATTCAACACATTGGACACATTCTGATTCTTTTATCATTTTTCGTCATTTTGCCCTATGATTCCACAAACTTATGAGGGCACCCTGTATTTACTGTATAAAAACACGAACACACATCATACACAAAACGGTGAAGAAGATTGCTTGGGAGAAAAAAAATCGAGACTATGTTTTTGGATGAAGAAGAAGGTTTCAAAACCTCATTACTAGAAGCTTGATTACAAGCATTCATCTCTCACATGTCGACAAGAAAAATAATTTATAAGTATATAGAATAGAGAGAGAGAGAGAGAGAGAGAGCGAAAAGAAAGTACAGACTAGAAAAATAAGGCTTTGAAATTAAGACCTCCATCTAAAAACATATAACACATCCTTCTTCGCTTATTTGCTACTACCAAAAATAAGAAAAAATATTTAAAAAAAAAATCCCATCATGTTCATATGCTGACTAGAAATAGATCTTGTATGATAAATATATCCAATTTTAGGCGAACTAAAAACCTAAATCATCATCATCCATTTGCGTAGCTCTGATAAAAAAATCACCTAAATAATAACGTCCAAATATAACATTCTTATTATTCCTTTCTCCTATTTCTAAATCACATGTGGGTTTTACAGAATAAAAGTTTGCTAATAAAAATAACTATTGAGCTTCTAAAAAAAACATTATATCCCACTGACACATATATTTTAATATATTTATGTTCAAAAAATATTTCTCTTAAATCAAACACCACATTTAAGAGCCTAGGTACACCGCCATCTTGTTGTTTTGAGCAGACGACAACGAGACAAATGAGTGTTCTTATATGGTGTTACTAAACTTGCAAGAAATCGCCTCACAATCGCTCAATTCAAATACAGTAAAGCGCAAAATGCAATAAAAACTATTGTTCTTCATATGCTCGATTTATATAATTTTTGAAAAGGTCCTTCTATTTTTAAACAAGGTTCAAAGTCGTTCGTTTTTTCAACCCCATGTTAAATCCCATAGGATCAAAAACCGTCCCACACACATTTGAAAAACTCTCGTTAAAACTGATTTAGAACAATAACAAAATAATTAGCACATACATTCATGTATTGGCTTCACGATGTTTCCTTTTTATAAATTTTGAAAAGGTTCTTCTATTTTTTAATAACGTTTAAAATAGTACGTTTTTTAACTCCATGTTAAGTCCCATAGGAGCAAAACACCGTCCCACAAACGTTAGAAGAACTCCCATTAAAATGATTTAGAACAACCAAAAAAAATTAGCACGTACTTACACGTGTTTATTGCCTTCGGTATTATTCCTTTTTCTAAATTTTAAAAGGGCTTTCTATTTTTAAATAACATTTAAAATCTTACGTTTTTTTAACTCCATGTTAATTCCCGTAGGACCAAAAAACCGTCACCCAAACATTTGAAGAACTCCTATTAAAAACGACTTAAAACAATCACACAAAAATTAGCACATGCATTAATCTACTGGCTTCACGATGTTTCCTTTTTATAAGGTTAGCACGCGAAATTATTTTTCTATTAATTATTATGTGACTTTGAACCGGGAGAAAAAACGTTAAAAAACCGTTTTTCAATCAAGAACGATCGCAGCGCCTACATTCGGAGAAATTTCGAATTAAACGATGTATCTAGCCTCTTAAGAAAAATACAAGACTTGGAACATGCTGGCAACCGAAACAGATTGCTAGCAACAATGAGTGACTAATGGAATCTAATGAGGCTTATTATACGGCACTACTTATTCCGACAGAAGTGTCGATATATACTGTGTATGTCCTCCTATACAGGGTTCACACCTAATGCATATGGGATCTCACATCACAAAGACAATTGAAAATCAGGTGGTACGGAGCCTGCTTAAAGGAGGACATATACCGACGCATCTAACGGAATAAGTAGTGCCGTGTAATAAGCCTCAGTGCGTCCACCAACCTGATTAGCAATTTGTTGCTTATGATTATCGATCGGTTACACCCTTGGCACACGAACTATTTTTGAGTGGACGAGTTTGACAGCAAAATGTTGTCGCAAGTGGCTTGGCTGCGGTTGACAATGTACCGCTATGAAAAGACACCTCTTCACCTTTTTACTAACGAGCGACACGTCAACTACATTTTGCAGTCAAATTTACTAAACCACTAAAAAGTAGTTTGTGTGCCAAAGTCCTTATTGTGGCGCACTTACATGTACTTCATAAGATGAATGCTTGCTCACTTTTCAGCTGAAGTGGCTATCCTAAACTAATTCGCACACTTACATTACTGTGGATGTCAGGAGTTTACATAACGGAATACAGCTGAATTTATATTTGCTGCTTGTTTTTTTTTTTCAGAATGTGTGAACCACAGTTGAATTTTAGCAGAAAACATATAAAAAACTGTTTTCTACGCTTAGAAACGTTTTTCTTTGAAGATTCAAATGTTCCAATTTCTTTCTGAATTTGGACTTTGATCTAACTTATCAAACTGGCATCATAATTTGTATAGATGTTAATAACAATGAAATTTAGTTTACAAATGTCATTCATATTTGTTTTTACATTATTTCTACGAACACGCTCACAATTGCAAATAAATGAATGTACACACAGCTTTGGCTTTTGTTTTAATTTACCATTGTATTACCATTGTATAATCCAAAACGTGATCTTTTTAGATCACGTTTTGGATCGAAATTGTGGATCATTGAAAAACTATATAAACCAGTGACTGAAGAGTTTAGAGTATGTTAAATTTTTAAATAAGACAACAAAAAATTTGCAAAACGAAATTCTTATTCCTTCAATACAATTTGGTACGTTTTTGAATTTGAATAATTACTTTAGAGGCACCCCAAAAAACCTATATGACAGACAGACAAACAAAACTTTCCCATGTAAATGTAAAATTAAGTTGAAAACCAGCATGATTATACAGTACTTAAATACTTTGTCAAATTTATACTGCTATGAATTTATTCAAATATAATTTTCTTCACTCACGAAATTCCGAGGAAGTAAATTCCATTATCAAATGAATAACTACAAACAAATGACCAAAAATATGAGTCTTTTCTGGTAAAAAATCTCTTATTTTTTTTAGTATGGCCACCTACCTCTAACACTTCTCTCTGAGCAGTACACTAGCTGTTGATTTTGGACAAGACAGTAATAGGTTAGGTTAGGTGAGACTGAAGTCATCCAGGCTATGAACGGCTAACTTTATCCCAACACAGTTGTGCAATAATGTTAGTCACACTTTCTCAGCTTAAAGCTCCGATCACACTAGCTAGTTTTCTCGCAAGATATGTTAAATACTGCTATAAATTCTTGCACAATTTCTGGCAACAAAAACAAAAAAAATAAGACCAAAGATTTAAGAATATTATCACATACGCAATTGCAATTAACTCAAGGACACAACACATTGCAGTGAATCTTGCTTTAAATATTGCCAATAAAATCGCTGCTTCATGAAGCTGCGATTTTATTGGCAAAATATTTCACAAAATAAATACAGATACGACGATTTTTTAAAAAAATGGCTCGATGCAGTATCATGATGTTGCTTCTCGTCACCATTGTCATTTGTACACAAGTGACATCAACTGATGCCGGAACAGGAGGTAATCAAAATAAAACATGACACCTTTTTTGTACCTGACGTGTAATTTGCTAAAAAAATGGATGCATTTGTTAATCTATTGTAGATTGTAAAGGAACTTTAACACTAAATAAACCAAATTGCGATTTTACCTGTTCTGGTTTGTATAACTATTACTGTATATTTCCAAGAAAAGGAAACCTTTACTCATGCTATATTCATTGTTATGACATAAATGGCAAACAACAACCAGGGTTCTGATCAAAATCGATGTGTATCGACAATCATTTATTTTTAATTTGATTTCTATTTTGATTCATTCTTATTTGTTAATTATTCCTATTATGTATGGAAACATTAGTGCTAATAATTTAACCTGATTAAAAATTAAACGAGTATTCGCAATGTGATCTATTTTTTTTCTTCTCTTATTGGTAGGAAAAACGAATATTTTTTATTACCTACATGTAATTAATAAAATCTATTTAAAAAAGGTTGACAACAAAGTCACAAAGGTGGCAACAGGCCACACTTATAGACAGGCATAAAATAAAATTATATTATTATATATATAATATCCCAGGTCTGTGTATCTATCTATCTGTCTGTCTGAAGTAACGCTGTACAACCATTGAAGCACATCGGAATTTATATAAATTTAAATAAATGAAGAAATGAACAGCTTTTTTTTTCTCAAGGTCAACTATATGTTGCACCCTTCCCATCCAAGAACCCCATGGTATTAAATTGGAGAGGGGAAAAGGTTGGATGGAAAGTGTAGAAGGGGGGGGGGGGTGAGAGAGAAACGTGGAGGGAGGAAAAGTGGGAGGGGGTGACTGAAATTGAAATGAAATTAGTAAAAAAAAAAAAAAACGACGCGCATGCGCACACCAGAGAAAATGAAAAACACATTTTCTATTTCAAATATAAAAAGGGGAGGGGGGGATAATAGTAGCAAAATTAAACTAGTTTATCACAGGCAATTGTGCCATAAAAACAATTAACCCTAATGGAACATTTTCCTTAAAACTATTTACCCTAATAGAACATTTGCCCTAAAACCATTTGCCCTAAAACTATTTGCCCTCAAGGAACACTTGCCCTAAAACCATTTACCCTAAAACTATTTACCCTAATAGAACATTTGCTCTAAAACAACTTGCCCTAAAACAACTTGCCCTTAAAAACATTTGCCCTAAAACTATTTGCCCTCAAAGAACACTTGCCCTAAAACCATTCACCCTAAAACCATTTGCCCTAAAACTATTTGCCCTAAAACTATTTGCCCTCAAGGAACATATGCCCTAAAACCAATTACTGTATATTTAGACTACTCATTAGGGGAACATCTCTGTAGGGCAAATGTCCCTTTAGGGCAATATCTCCCTTTAGGGCAATATCTCTTTTTAGGGCAATATCTCTTTTTAGGGCAATATCTCTTTTTAGGGCAAGTGTTTCTTTAGGGCAAATGTTTCTTTAGGGTAAATTGTTTTAGGACAAAAACTTAATCAGATTGAAATTTAAATGAACTGCTTTTTTCTCATGGTCAACTTTATGTTGCACTCTCCCGATCCAAGAATCCAAACAATAGTAAGGACAGGCAAGTAAAGACAGTAAAATACAGTCGTTTTCCCCGCCTTTTTATGAGGGCCAGCAACTTCTAATTATTTTGTTATGTCGTCTGATGTCACATGTCCCGTTTTTTTCAATTTTGAATTGGTTGTTATTTGGTCTGACGTCACATGCCCTGTTCTTTTCAATTTCCAATTGGTTGATATTTGGTCTGACAGTCATAAAGGGGCGGGGCACACGACTGTATCTCCCTGTCTTCACATACCTGTAACAATATTAAGGTGCTTATAAAAAACACAAGTGGTCAAGGCGAATTGCTTCATGACAACCGGACAGTCACACAAAAAGAAACTAGATGCTCCCGTCATTTATGACGGGTTACCCCACTAGTATATATATATTTTGCCAGGGCTGTGTCTCTGTGTCTTTCTACATGTATATATCTTTCTCTCTTTCTGGGATAACGCTGTACAGCCATTGAAGCACATCGGAATTTATATAAATTTGAATAAATGAACTGTTTTTTTTCAAGGTCAACTATATGTTGCACCCTTCCCATCCAAGAACCCCATGATATTAAATTGGAGAGGGGAAAAGGTTGAAAAGTGTAGAGGGAAAGAGAGAAAAGTGGGAGGGGGAGAGAAAAGTGGGAGGGGAGAGAGAAAAGTGGGAGGTGGTGACGAAAATTGAAATGAAAAGAGTAAAAAAAAAGGAAAAAACGACGCGCATGCGCACAATTGCCTGTTAATTTTGCTCCCGTCATTTATGACGGGTTACCCCACTAGTACAAAAATAATCAACAGCTTATAACAGTCACGTGATAAATAAAACTGTTTCTGTTATTGCATTTTTAATTATTTTCTAGTTTTCTTTGAATTGCTTACCAGAAGATTTTTTTATTTATTTAAATCAATAATAAATCGAATGTTTACCCAGAATGTTTTTACTAAAATTCACTTTAACACTTGAAAAAAAAATTATTAAATAATATTTTTTTAAACAATTGGCAATATATTCGGCATCAGCATGTCGGCAAAATTATAGTATCGGTACTGCCCTATATTGTTGCATGCCCATCTCAGAAGTTACTCTTTTCACTTTCTCTCTACTGGATCTCTCTTAGAAGCAACAACAATGGTGATCACGTTGCCTGGAGTGGCTATGTGTGCTCATAATTTAATACATCAAAACAGAAATGAATGTGCGTCTTCTACTACAATGCAACAATGCAAATTGCACGGTAAGGCATTGTTTCCATTGGGGCGAAAATTTGGTATTTTTTGAGAATTTCAACTGGTGAAAAATAAAAGAAACGTTGCCCCTACCTAGCCTATTCACTATCATAGGCGGGCGGCACGTTTCTTCTATTTTTCACCAGTTGAAATTCTCAAAAAATACCAAATTTTCACGCCAGTGGAAACAAGGCCTAAAGGATTAAAAAGAACCACTGGAATCATATGGTACAGAGGGAATGAAATTACGAATAAGCTAACAACTGACCATTTCAAATGTTCACTCTTCATAATTACCATTTAGAATCAACTATATTGTGATCTTTATTTTTTTTAACAGAAGAACTATGGCAGAGGAATTATTACGTTCAAAAGCAGCAATTAGAAGCGCATTTTCAAAATAATTTTTTATTAACTACAACGACAATTCCCCATGTTTAATATACGGAGTACCCCCTTTCTTGGGCAAAATTTTGCTATATTGAAATTATGAAACCTCAAATGATTCAGGTGCTAAGTTTTCTTCCTTGAATCTGTTTCTTCTGAAAAACACATCATAATTTGTACAAGTGTTATTATAGACAATGCAGTGGTGATTTACAAATGTCGCTCATATTTGTTCTTATTTTCTACGAACACCGCTCACAATTGCAAATAAATGAAATGTACAATCATCTGCAACAAAATATTGCCTTTTGTTCTTATTTGCCAGTTGAGTGTACATACAATTGTGGACATACAAGTCCGTTTTTCATTGGATGTCATTTTAACCAATTTCACCAAAATTGTTGGACCATTAAAACTATATAAACCAGTGACTGAAGAGGTTATACACCATGTTAAATTTATACGCGACACCAACAACAAAGAATTCGCCAAAACAACAACAAAAAAATTCTCATCTCTTCAATTGGTAAGTTTTTCAATTTGAATAATTACTTTATGGGCGCCCGACAAAACCTATGTAAAACAAACCATAAAAAGGGGCCTACTGATGAATTATATATTTTTACAAACTTAATAAACAAAGATAGGAAGATTTTCAAAAAATGGCTCAATGCAGTATCATGATGTTGCTTCTCGTCACCATTGTCATTTGCACACAAGTGACATCAACTGATGCTGCAACAGGAGGTAATAAAAAATAAAACATAACACCTTTTTGTACCTGACGTGTAATTTGCTAAAAAAAAAAATGGATGCAATTTTGTTAATCTATTGCAGGGTGTCCAACGGGATTCACTTTAACAAATGAAAGACCACAAAATTGCAATTTTTCATGCTCTGATAAGGTGTATAACTATTACTGTGAATATTTAACATCAGGAGGAAGCAATTGTTATGATACATGTTTTGACAAAAATGGCAATCCCGAACCAAACAACGGCTGATCATAATCGATGTGCATCGACAATTACTTCATTTTAATTTCGTTTCTACTTTGATTTATTCTTATTTGTTAATTATTCCTATTATGGAAACAAAAGTCCTAAATAATTTAACCTAATTTGAAAATTAAACGCGTATTCGCAATGTGATCTATTTTTTTTTCTTCTACTTCTTCTCTTGATAGGGAAAAACTAGTATTCTTTATTAATTACCTAATTAATAAAAATTGATTTTAAAAATGGTCGACAAGGTCGAACAGACCAAGCCACACTTACAGTATATACAACAGGTATAAAAATAGTCAAAATAAAATACAAAAATAAACAAGTGGTTATTATAACAGTCACCTTATACACAAAACTGTTTCTGTTATTGCATTTTTTAACTATTATTTTCTACTTTTCTTTGATTTTTTTTTTATTTAAATCAATAATAAATCGAATTTATAACCAGGAAGTTTTGTAAATGCACTTTAGCATTTGAAAAAAATTATATATATATATTAAGCCCCCGAATTTATATAAATTTAAATAAATGAACCGCTTTTTTTTCTCAAAGTCAACTATATGTTGCACACTCCCCATCTATGAACCCCATGATATTAAATTGGAGAGGGGAAAAGGTTGGAAAATGTAGAGGGGGAGGAGAGAGAGAAACGTGGAGGGGGAAAAAGGGGGAAACTGAAATTGAAATGAAAGGAGTAAAAAAGAAAAAAAAAAACGACGCGCATGCGCACACCAGAGAAAATGAAAAACTCATTTTTTCTTTCAAATATAAAAAGGGGAGGGGATAATAGTAGCAAAAATTAAACTACAGTTTATCACGAACAATTGTGCCCAGAATTAGAATTTCTTTTGCTCAGCCCTTTTATGGACGTCAATCATTTCTAATTGGTTTGACGTCATAAAAGGGCGGAGGAAAAGAAATTCTAATGCAGGGCACAATTGCCTGTGAATTTTGCTCCCGTCATTTATGACGGGTTACTCCACTAGTTATTAAATAATATTTCTTTTGAAAAAAATAAAATTATATGTATCGGGCGTATCCGCATTATATTGGCATCAGCCAATTAGACGTCTTTCATGAACAATTGCACTATCACAACTATCTCGTTTGACTAGATAGTTGAACAGGTAGTTAGAATAAGGTGAAAACTTCAGTTGGCTCCACCCTTGTTATGACGACTGGCAACTTCTAATTGGCTGGTTATGAAGTCTGACGTCACATGCTCCTCCTCCCTTTTCAACGTCAGACTACATAACCAGCCAATTAGAAGTTGCCAGTCATAACAAGGGTGAAGCCAACTGAAGTTTTCCTCTAATTCTAACTGCCTGTGATAGTTGATAGTACTGTCGCGATAGTAATAGTTGTTGAGTGAATGCTTGTAGGGAAATATCCACTTTGTAGGGAAGTTTGGCTTCTGAAGGGAGAGAGAGGCAACACTGTTGTTGACTCAATGATATCTGTAAAGTAGACGTGTCACACTGTCATGTCACATGTGACAGAACTATGACACGTTACTTCAAGACATGTAAACAGTTGCTATCGTGAGAGTGAATTATCGCAACTTTCTACGGGTCCGAGTAGAAGAGTCAATACTTTTGTTGCTGCTTTAGTCGATGCTCCACTATGTTTTCACCCTTACAATTTTATATGCACAGCATTAAAAAAAAGAGGGGTTGAATAAAAATGGTCCCTGGCCATTGAAAATAATGTCTATGGTATATGCAATAAAATTTTTACTTTTTTGCAATATTGAGACATGTGTGCTCATATAATTTAATATATCCATCAGAAATGAATGTGTGTCTTTCACTATATGATGTCAATTGCATGGTAAAGGATAAAAAAGAACCACTGGTACCACATGGCACAGAGGAAATGAAATTATAAATAGCTAACAACTTTCAATAGAGAGGGCCTATGGCAGAGGAACTATTTAGTCGAAAAGCAACATAAGAAATACATTTTCAGAATACTTTTATTACCAATTATAATAATACTCCATGCTAATTATATATCTAGTACCCTTTCTTGAACAAAGTTTTTCTGTACGGTTTTGAAATTGCATGAAGCCTCAAATGGTTCAAGTGCTAAGTTTCCTTCCTTAAATTTGTTTCTTCTGAAATAGACAACGTAATTTGTACAAGTGTCATTATATACAATGCAGTGGATAACAAATGTCATTTCATATTTGTTCTTATTTTTACGAACACAATTGCAAATAAATGAATGTCCCATCAGAAAATTAAGTACATAAAGGTACATGTAGAGACACAAGGGATAAAATTATATATAATTATTAATAAAATAATGTTATAAATTACAATAAACATTTCAAAGTAGTTTGGATGCTAATTTAGTATTTCGATTAGAATTGAATATATAGTAAAGGGGAGGGAAAAAGGGGGGGGGGGAAGTTTGGCCTACAAATGAAAATTTATGGTATGTAATAAAAAAATAGTACTATATTCCAATATTGAGATATTTTCTCAGTATAATTTAATATAAAATAGGAATGACTGTAAGTTTGTACCAGTAAGATTTGCACATGATATAAAGGATACAAAAAAAAGGGACAGAAATACTGAAAAAGTATAGTAATAATATTATAAGGGGATGGATGATAATCTTATGAATTGCTAACTGACCACCATTTTCAAATACTCAATACATGACCAATATGAATGATGGATATTTTGTGGTATGGATGGATGTATTGTTGTGATCATCAGTTAGCCAAAAGAAACAGAAGAAAAAAAAAGAGACAAGAATAGAATAGAAATAGAATTGATTGGAAAAAAAACCCTCCTCCTGTTCCCTATATTTTTTTTTTACTATCCTGAGTTATCCAGAAAAAAAAAATACTATCAATTTTAAGTAAAAATTACACCCCCCCCCCCCCCCCCCCCATCTCTATTGGAGATTCTCAACTGAGTGACAGCAACGTTGTTTGCATAGCATTACAGAGAATATCCACACATACCACTTGTATACAAATACTGTATACAAGATATGTGGGTATAATGTGGTATATTCCCCCCCCCCTCCTTTCTAGCATCAATAATAAATCAACCAAATGTCACACAGCCATCTTTTTTCTATTTTACAAATATAAGGAGAAAAAAAAAATCACTTTCAACACAAATCGAGAAAAATAGACAAAAGAAAGAAAAGACTGAAAGAAAGAAAATGTTTCTAACGTTCTTGAGTCAAACGATTTAACTAAAAAAAAAAAAGAAATACGAGAGAAAAATAGCCTCCACTTATGGCAACCACTTTTGTTAGTAGCGCCTCCATTTTTATTCCCTCAACAAATTTCTTTAGAGACTATTTCAAATTTTTTTGTAAAGAAAAAGCATGTTTTTCATTCAAAATTTATGAAAAGGTCAACAGAACGTGTTTCCTTAAGATGAACTGCTCCTAATGAGCTTACATAAATTAAAACTAGGTGGTCCTATCAATTTATAATTCATTTTAAGGTGTTCCATTTTGAGAAAATGCATATGGGTCTATTGGGTAAGGGTGACTCACTTGTTTTTTTTTTGTGTGCTCATTTTATACCTAGGATCATTCGACAATAAAACATCCTTCCAAAGGAGGTTGTGCATTTAAAAAATATGATTGCTGCTGTTTAACTGAATTATACATTAGCATGGGGGAATTATTATAGTATGTGATAAAAGGTTATTTTGACAATGAATTTTTATGCTGCTTTTCGACTAAATAGTCTCTCTGCCATTGGTCTTTTGGGTTGCTTGCAAATTAATTATTCCAATTTAATTTAAAAAAAAATCATGGGACGGTATCACAATCTTCATGATGAAAATCTTTCATAAAAAAAACATTAGTAAAATATGTCGCGTAGACTGCACAAAATAAAAGTGACTGTAGGTGATTAAGTTACTAACAGATAACGCCATCTAGTAGTGAATGACTTTCGTGCGCACCACTTCACATTCTCATATGCTTGCTACTATACTTTCCACAATACAATTACTATTAATTAGGTACACATGTTGTATGCAAGTTTGGTTTTTGTATAGCTTCTATCTAATTTATTTCACCTTTGTTCCTAAATATCTATCTTCTATATACATACAGTATACTTGTATATAGATAATATCTTTCTGTCTGTTTGTCCGTCTGGGTATCACGTGAAAACGGCTGCATATCATTTCATAAAACTCAGTATTTAACTTCAGGGCAGATGAGGGGGATAAACTAGGCCATAATTTATTTTTATAAGGGAAAGGGGGGTTTAGGGAAGGCTCATTTTGGGGTTTCGGCATTATTTTCATAACAGTTAGTTTTGTGACAAAATAAGATACAACGTGTCTTAACACTGGGTGAAAACACGGGATTCCCTGTTCGGTGGTTCCCAAAAGTGACCACCTTCCCCTCCTTTGCACTTCCTCTTACGTACTCATATACAGTAGTTGTAATACATGGAAAACATTAAAATTGAAAACATAACCCCAAATTACCCCATTACGACAGCTAGTAGCAAATACGGGAGTATCAAGACTGATTTACTAGTAATAAGATGTTTTATTTTGAAAGATATTCTCATGAAAAAATCTTATATGATTTCTTTATTTTTATTCTGGTGACAAATGTTAAAAAAAATATTTCCAAAATTATTTGATAACTTGAATTTGATTTATTTTAATGTTTGCTAATAATATAATGCAACTTCTTCTTAAATCAGGAATATGGTACTAAATCACTGATTCCCAAATTATACTTAAAAAAGTGTCAAAATAAGCAGTCAGTAGAAGCATCAGCAGCAAAGCTTAATTTTTATTATCTCCATTTTTTTTTTTTTTGAAATTTCCACTTAAAAGCTTTCTATAGTGAAAAAAAAAACAATGATTTGAAGATGTGGCAAATGACTTTTCCATAAAAATACAGATCTCCATTACAAAGTGAAGAAGAACAATAGATAGAAAGATAGATAGATGATGATGATGATGATGATGATAAAGCTAAAACATTAAATAATGTTCCCAGATGGTGACGTCCATTAGTCACAGCATTCCTCAACATAAAACCTCAATTAATGATCGATTGATGCAAATCAAGTCAAATGTGAATGCATTATAAACCCATTGTGTGGTTGAAATTGCAATATAGAGCTCTCTATATATAAAACATGGTTGGCAGATTGTGATTTAAAACATTTTATTTAAAACATATTGTTTAAAACTTGTTTTAAATCAACTTATTGTTATTTGGGCATATTTAAAAAAAAAACTAAAAATTTAATTTGTAGAAACATAATTATCCATCGACGCTGTTCTGAATCATGTGCAATCTGCTTTCAAAGTTGCATTCTCAAAATTCACCACTTTCGAAACAATTGCAACCAATTTGCATTGGCATAAATTTTAAATTGGGAACCGCCACAACAAAAATGCAGACATGAATGGGTGCAGACACGTAACTGGCTAGGATAGCAAGTCAGCAAATTCCACAATGCGCCAGTCCTTTTAGGCGTCCCGTTGCGGCAAACATTCACTTTTACACACTATCGAGTTGGCGGTGCACGTAACATGCTATTTATTTCGAACAAATGTTGTAATTTAAGCTAGTTGTTAACAATTAACATAATAACGTAAGTCATTGAATAAATAAGTCAACAAAGAAAGCGTCTCGAATTTGTGAATGTATCAAGGATAGCCTCTCACCAGTAAAATGAAAGGTCCGTGGGAACCTCTCCAAACTGCGTAGGGCATGGTACAGCACCTCAAAACTAAAAAGCCCCTAAAGCATATAGAAACTGTGAGAAACCATCACGAATTTCTCAAGAAATTTACGTTTACCAACATTTAACAAATGATCGGTTCTATATTGAAAAAAATGCTGGACATTTTTGTGGCTCGCTCTACTCGTCCTTAGAAAAAAAAAATATTTGGGAGTTCAGAGCGAAGCACCGATGCCAGATATTACCAATCTAGGAATTTGTAACTTGTAGCTAGTACATGCTTGGGTGGTGGGTGCCTTCCATAATTTACTGATCAACCCTCGGATCAACCCGAGCAGACGCAGATGATAATAAAACAAGAAATAAACTAATGAAAAACCAAATAATATATTTTTAAATCTAACCCTCCTCCACTTAGAAACCTTTAGGTGTTCTAAATATATTTGTACTTAATTATCATCAATTAAGCACCATGAACAACTAGTAAAAGGAATGCAATTAAGAGAGCTCGCAAGTAAATTTGTGAACGTACACACACACACATAAGACAAAGATTTAAACAATGAAACTTAATTTCTGTTTTCTAAACAAAAAAATTATTTGAAACTAGAAAAGTAACACTGAAATGTGCTTTTAAGTAGTTTCAGGACAATAAGTTTCAATATAAACTTTAAAGTTAGTTTTAAAATGTAAACAGTCTTTCTGTCTTTCAAAAACAAAATTAAGAGCCTAGATACACCGCCATCTTGTTGTTTTGAGCAGACGACAAAGAGACAAATGAGTGTTCTTATATGGTGTTACTAAAACTGCAAGAAATCGCCTCACAATCGCTCAATTTAAATACAGTAAAGCGCAAAATGCAATAAAAAGTATTTTTCTTTAATTGCTCGATTTATATAATTTTTGATAAGGTCCTTCTATTTTTAAACAAGGTTCAAAATCGATTGTTTTTTTTTAACTCCATGTTAAGTTCCATAGGACCAAAAACCCGTCAATCAAACATTTGAAGAACTCCCATTAAAAACGACTTAGAACAATCGCATAAAAATTAACACGTGTATTAATCTATTGGCTTCACGATGTTTTCTTTTTATGAGCTTAACACGCGACATTATTTTTCTATTAATTATAATGTCACTTGAAACCTCTGGAGAAAAAAACGTTAAAAAACTGTTCTTCAATCAAAAACGATCGCAGCGCCTACATTCGGAGAAATTTTAAACTAAACGCTGTATCTAGGCTCTTAAGAGAAACGTAAAAGTGTTTTAGAAAGTTTTAAAATAATATCTGTCTTATAAAAAAAAGTTTATTTTGAAAGATATTCGCATGAAAATACTATTTAAAATGTGTTTATAGAATAATCACTTAAATTATAAAAACAAAAACGTTCTTCGAATTAAAAGAACAGCTCTGTGCATCAGATGGCAGCACTTGTAGAAATATCATCAATTTTACAGAGAGAGATAGATATTCCCCGATGAAAAAACCAAAACCAAAATCGAGACCCTTCTTAATATAGGAAAACCCATAAAGACACCTGATCCTTTAGAAACAAATGTTAAAACCTCAATATATAACAAGAAGTGAACTAAGTGACCTAACCCGCAATTTCACCTTATCACTACTCTCCCCCTTTGATCAACCAATTATCGCGATTTACGACATTCCCCCCCCCCCGTTAGCACGGACCAAAAGGGATAAAGAAGGATTTAAACAACGGCCAACTGAAAGCCGATTTACGGGGGTAGAGAGAGTTAATTGACAAACTTGGTTGATTCTCTCTATTTCTCATCTTGATATATTAAACCTTTCTATGTTTTGATTCTGTTTGTTTGAAATTCAGCAACCTCGAGTCAAAAAGCTAAGATAGATCCTTCACGGATTACGATTTTGACAGTAAATATTACGGCTGCCTCAAATAACACACCCTCAACTTATATTAAACACCGTTTTAAATCAAACTACTGCAATCCTTTTTTTTTATTTTCTTGATAAAAAAAACTGTTCTCTTTATTTTCACTGATTGATTTGACGCCATCTTGCACGTGTTACAGACATTAAGTTTTCACTTAAAATAAATTATTGAAGATGTTGAGTATGATTCCCAGTTAAAAGTGGAAACTCAGCCCATTTTGCAAATTGCAAATTTACTTGTCAATATGTAAAAACATCAATTCTGGTAGTCAATCTACAAATTGACTAAACCTACTCAGGCAATGTGCAGCATGCCTAGATGATACTTTAAATAATATTTTGCACTTTGCTTAAAAAGCTAGTCATTTTGCGTATTTACTATCAAATTGATTTTTTTTTTTGCAAATTTAACTAGATTTTCAGAATTATGCGGCTAGTTTTTACTTTAGCAGTGATGTATTATTATTTGTTAAGTTAAGATTACTGGTTTGATTATTTAAATGAGTCCCACTGACCCTTTGGTTATTTTTTTTATAAAATACTTCACCACAATAACAACTGTCAAACCAGAATATTTTTTTAAACCAACGTTATAAACAAATGTCGAAATGTTTCAAAACTAGAATAGTAAACGAAGGAATCTCCAAATAAAAATATGCTTTTTTTTAACACAGTTTCAAACAAATGTTCACCATTTTTATTGACTGAAAGAAAAAACTGTACAAATTTGTTTGCTTGTTATTTTTTTTTTCAAACTGCATTGAGAAGTTTTTAAAAATATCAATTAATAAGCAGATGAAAATTATCTTACAAACCATATATATTCACTAGTGGGGTAACCCATCATAAATGACAGGAGCAACATTCACACGCAATTGTGCGCATGCGCGCCGTTTTTTTTCCTTTTTTTTTACTCCTTTCATTTCAATTTCAGTCACCCCCTCCCACTTTTCCCCCCTCCACGTTTCTCTCTCCCCCCTTTCTACACTTTCCAACCTTTTCCCCTTTCCAATTTAATATCATGGGGTTCTTGGATGGGAAGGGTGCAACATACATGTATAGTTGACCTTGAAAAAAAAAAGCGGTTCATTTATTCATTTAAATTTATATAAATTCCGACGTGTTTCAAGGTTTGTACAGTGTTATCGCAGACAAACACCCACACACGCACACCGACCTGGCTTAATATATATAATGTTTCTATTATTCTAGTTATAAAAATACATCTCGAGATTCTTTTCAAAACAAATTGCTTCATAGAACTTCTAAGCATTCAGAGTGCCATAATCCTAAATGCTTGCTTGTCTTACAGCAGAGAGAAAAAAAAATGCTTCTCATTTAAATAATTTAACTAGTTAACTTGAGTTGACAAATATAGATTATATTTCTGAAATCTGTTTCTTTTTTTTATTTAACTTGGTTCAGAAACCAAAACTAGATTTCAGTGTTAGAAGAAAAAAAAAGGACACCAGTGGCGATGTTCACATCAAAGAAAACTCTCAAGATGAATCACCCTTATTGAACAGCTGTGCAAATTCCACACCCGCATATCAACACACATACATAAAGGGCAGAAACTGTATCCATGTCAAACGAATCCAACTCAAACGACAACGAGGGTTGGAGGTGGAGACTAGCTAACAGAAGATTACGCGTGTTTTGCATTTGGCACTTGACATCCTTCACCACCAATAACAAATGGCTTGCTATTGAGAACAACTACAGAGAAAAAAAAACATCACACTTCAATTCCATTAACTAGAAACTCTTGCTAGCCTCCACCTCCAACCCTCGTCGTCGTTTGAAATAGAATTATTTGATATGAAACACATTGCACAAACGACTTCCATAGATATTTCAAGAAGGATGTGAAGAATGGAGGTGAACGGCCCGACGGGTGTCGAGATGGGGGGAGGGGAGGAGGAGGAGGAAGGAGGAAGGAATAACGGTGTTGTGTTGGTTTGCCTTTTGATATCATCAAAGATTTCGTTTTATAAGTTGTACGAGACATGATTTCCAATGATACAATCAGAAGATGAGAATTACTTGGAATAACATATAGAAAATAAGCCCATTTTGCTATCAAAATAGCATCAAGAACAAATAAAAAGTAGCATATTGGCCGCCAATGATGAGACAGGAGGAGGAGGAGGAGGCTTTCAAAAGTTGAAACAAAAAAAAGGGTTAAGAAGATTAATTTAAGATGTCTGAAAATGAAATGAGAACACAGTTTACAACATTGTAGTTAAAACCTATATAAAACCGACAGGCAATTAGAAATCGGGACGAACTGAAGTTGGCTCCGCCCTTTTTATGACGAACGCAACTTCTAATTGGTTGCTTATGTAGTCTGACGTCACATGCACCGCCCTTTTCAACGTCGAACAACACAACAAACCAATTAGAAGTTGCCAGTCGTCATAAAAAGGGCGGAGCCAACTTCTGTTCGTTCCGATTTCTAATTGCCTGTTAAAACCGTCATCTTTTTTATTTTATATTAGAAGTGATTTTTAGTAGAAATTAAATTTCTGTATAAGAAACTAGAAGAGTAAAATAATCGTTCAAAAAGGAATGGTCGTGATGTGTTTCAAAATAAAAGTTTTTACGACCGTTTCAAAATGATCAAATGTTATATTTTTTTTAAAAAAGCATGAAAATAAGTTACTTTTACAAGTTTTTATTTAGCTTGACAATCATGACCGTTGTCTGTTTTGCGTGGACTTGTATTTCTCTTATTTTAACCAACTTTCTCATAAGGTCGAGAGAGAGAGAGAGGTGAAATTGTGACAGGCAAGTGTGCCCAGCACTCATTTTTCGTTTGCTCCGCCCCTTTTATGAGCGTCATCAATTTCTAATTGGTTTGTGACTTGGTCTGATGTCACATGTCCCGCCCTTTTCAATTTCTAATTGGTTGATATTTGGGTCTGACGCTCATAAAAGGGCGGGGCAAACGAAAAGTTATTGCTGGGTACACTTGCCTGTGAAATTGTGTGTACACAGCCTCCTCTCTACTACGAGCCGTATAATGCGACCTGTTAAATCTTTTAAATTTTTTGACGGATCCTCGAATAACCTGTCCAAGATCAGCCGTTATAGGAGGAAGGGTACCTTAAATAACGTAATTTTCAACAAAATAAAAACAAATTACAATCCTGAAGCCTCAAAAACTAAAAAAAAACCATGTCTTAGTAGAAATAAAAGCTTGTACCGAAAAACCTAAGTGTATTTTTTTTATATTGAGCAAATTTACCATTACCAGTATTTACTTTTTCAAAAGCATTTATTAAACAAAAAACTCATAATGTGTATTTTCAAAATTTGATGAATAAATAAAGCGAGTAAACCCTTTTTTGTGATGATCAGATGTTCGGAGATAATTGTTTCATGACAAGTTTTAAAACACATTTTTTTTTGGTTTTTGTTGTTATCGGCGTTTTAAATAATTATATCCGAACAGATCATCACAAAAAAAAACGGTTCATTTATTCATCAAGTTTCGAAAAGAAAACGAGTTTTGTTTATTAAATGCTTTTAAAAAACCTACACATACTAGTTGGTACCGGTAAATTCGCTTCTTGAACTTAGCCACGTCCATAGACAGGCAATTAGAAATCGGGACAAACAGAAGTTGGCTCCGCCCCTTTTTATGACGACCGGCAAATTCTAATTGGTTGGTTATGTAGTCTGACGTCACATGCTCCGCCCTTTTCAACGTCGAACCCCACACAACAAACCAATTAGAAGTTGCCGGTCGTCATAAAAAGGGGCGTAGCCAACTTCTGTTTGTCCCTATTTCTAATTGCCTGTCGTCCATAATAGCAGGTCTAACGGCATGGCCACGTGCATTCACGTAACTCCATCTAGTGGCATCATTAATTTTGTAATTCATTCTAATAAAAACCTAATGGTCACACTTTTAAAAGTTTGCAAAACAATGCTTTAAAGTCCTACGGAGCCCTGTAACGGACAGGCGAGATTTTTTTTTTTTAAATCTCGACATTTCGACTTTAATCTCGAAATTTCGACTTTTTCCAAAATCTCGACATTTCGACTTTAATCTCGACATTTCGACTTTAATATCGAAATTTCGAATTTAATCTCGACATTTCGACTTTAATCTCGACATTTCGACTTTTAATTTAATTATTAAGAGTATGGTGCGCACAACATGGCATAATTAACATGACCGAATAAAAGAGATTAAAAGTCGAAATTTCGAGATTTTGGAAAAAGTCGAAATTTCTAGATTAGAAGTGAATATAGCTCAAGTTATAAATGGTTTCTATTCTATTCGATGCCATCTGTTAACAGATAGGCTTTTCTCTATCAGAAATGATGTTCCCGATAAAAATGCTCAGTCGTCATGTCACTTCCTCCTTCAAATTGCTCAGCAAAAGGTGTTGCACAAAGAAATAGGAGGATTGATTATGTATTAAAAATTACAAAAACAGAAAGAAATGGAAAAAAATACAAAATATTGTATTTGAAATATAAAGATATAAAAAGAAGGACAATGATGACCAGACAAAAAAAAAAGCTGAAAATTCACAAGTCGACAGCTGAAATAATTCGACAAACAGTGAGGAAAGACTTTTTTTTTACAACCACACAAATTCCGAATATCCGGAGGATTACACATACAAAAAAAAAAAAAATTCGTTCAAGAGATTCAAAGAGATTCACTTACACACACAAAAAAAAGCAAATCAAAACAACAGAAGAAGAAATAAAAAAACACATCATAGAAAGAAATAAAAGAAATCGGAACAATGACAAATAGAAAATCTATTTATCTGTGTCTTTTTTTGTCCTAACTTGCAATATGTTTCAAACTAAAACACACTTGAAACACCATCATTTCTACTTTAATATTATAACAATTTAACAAATAGCTCCAAAGATTTAATATAAAATAAAAACCCACAACCAATTTAATGATGGAAATGCATAGGTCATGCGTGGTGTGGCTTTTGCAAAGTTTGAAACACCAACAAAATGCATTGTCTCCATAGAATTTATTTCAATCATAGGAAATTGGAAGAGTAAAAAAAAAAAAACGTTTTATAAGCCATTTGAAAATGGCTAAATTCCTTTTACTTTCACAAATTTTAGAGCAAAAAATATACACAAATAATATTAAGATCATTTTGAAACACATCATCAATTTTTTAATTTGAAAACTAATCAAATTAACATCAACTCAATCCATCATTGAACTCAATTATAATTCAAATCAAGTTTTTACATTTACAAGAGAGAATTTTTATGCCATGTGTTAATAAGTTCATTTGACAATGTATTTCTTATGTAGTTTTTAGTTAAAATTGTCCTTCTGTCATAGGCCCTCTGAACTGCCTTTTGCAGAGTAAATCCACTTAAAAAGGAAACGCTGGACGCATTTTAACGAATCATTTGTTTTGCTTTTTTTTTATATAGAAAAGTGGACAAAAGTTGCTGTTATTGTGTGTCACACGAAAATTTTTAACCTTTCTAGTAATCAAGCTTTGAAAGTCACATGACGAAAAGAGGTAAAGGTCACAAATGAAGTTTCGTTGTACGTGAACAATTCGTTAACAAATATTAAGTTTCTACATATAAAGAGAGGAAAAAAACCTCTTTAAAAACAGCAATAGACAATTGTTAGCAGTGATTGCCTACGTACAGGGGCTATATCATAGGCTATCACTAATAACTCGAGAGACCGCCATCCGATTTCCTTTTTTTTACACAACAGTGGTGAAGAGTGGACGAGTCCAGCCACAAGTAGCGACCACCAACATTCCCCTGGTATGATCTTGATCCATACCAGTGGAAAGCATTGACAGTAATCTATTGTTTTAAATGGTGGTTCGTGCGAAACAAGCTGTGTCAACCACTACGTGGCGCTATTTTGTGTGCAACACAAAGTGGTCCATTTGAAGCGGACCTTATAGCCGCTTCAACATCAGACACTGTGTCGCCACAAAAGTGTTCGTTTTTAAAGACAATCGATTCCTATGAGGTGTGTTCACACACAAGACACTGCCACCCTTTCAAAATAACCTTTTTATGAGTTCGAAAACGACCTAACTTTAAAAAGACAATATTTTTTTTTTAAAAATGTTGTCTATAAACTGTTTATCTTGAAAGATATCAATATAAAAAAAACCCTTAAGTGAATGAGTTACCCTTCTAATTTCTAAAATCCAAACTGCTAGTGAATCTGCAAAATTCAATACATGTTAGGCGTTGAATTTTGCAAATTGCCCAGGCAATCTGCAGATTGACCGATTCCGCAGATAAACAGGAAATAGAAATGGAAATAGGAAATGGCTTTCCAAAATATGTTTAAAATGCCCCTTTTCATTGCATAATATTAATTTATTTTCAATTAAATAGGCAAAAAGAGTAATCAATTTGAATGTAAAATCAATAACCAATGACTTGTTAACTATGTTGTTTATTGCCATTTCCGTCGTAGCAAGTTGTCGTGTCGCACCAACCGTAGTTGTAACAGTAATGCTTAAACGTACCACTGCAATCTTTCAAAGGGGCACACGGTTTTGCTGAGAATAATAGTAAATGGCCAGGGCATTCTGTAATTGATTAAGTAACAGTGTATAAGATTGATTTTAAATTACTTGGTTAAGCAAGATGAGAAAATGTAATAAAATGTTGAGTAAAAAGTTTTTTTTCTTCTTCAAAAATGTCTTTTAAATAGTAAGGGTATTTTAAAATTGTTTTTACTCACGTCCAATTGATGCATTAATTGATGGTGTCAATGTTACGATTAGAATGGTAACAAAAATTATCACCTTGATAATGGAAGAATCATCTTAAATAATTATCTTCTTGTCTGTTTCAGAAATTTAAAATTTTTCACTTATAAGGTCTCATGTAATAGTAATATATCTAATAGACTACACAGAATTTCATTGCATTAAATATTAAAATTAGTTCGTTTGGTCTGATGTAACTTACCAAGTTGTATAAGAAGAGTGAGGAAATTTGTTCAGAATAAAAAAAAAATGTTAGATATTGCTGATTTAAATACCTTTGCTGTTTTGCATTGTTGAGCCATTAGAATAGCATTGCGTGTATAGTTAGTGACAGGTCCTTTTGTTTGAATAAAACATTATAAATTTTAAGTTGTCACTAATTGAAAACAATTGTAATTGTATAAATTGGCAGCTGTACATGCAAATTTGTTGTTAGGAACGGCAAGTGTATTAACTGGTATTAACCGGTATTAACTGGTCTTGACAGGTATGCTATGATTCAATAACCATACAAAAGGGTTCCTGTATATATAGTACGAGCTGGCACGTATGACATTAATTTTAATGGTAAGAGCAGATACACATTCCATGGCCCCCCCCACAAGGGCTGACAGGGCTCTAGCCTGGGGGCCCGGAGTGGCGGATCACCCAGGTAAGTGAGATGAACAGAAGACAAAAAGCAACTTTATAAAATATTGACTTTTGTTTTGTCCATCCAACTAAAATTATTTTATTAGGCACATTACGTTAGCCTCTCATCATATGGACTTTTGTGCCTGTTTTGATATTTAAAAACAGAGGTGTGCTGGAAAAATAATTTTTCCCTGGCATTTTGAAGATATACACTGGGCCCACATATCTTACCTCACCTTTAAAGAAATCAGCAACAGCAAACATTAAAACTAATTATTGTGTTTACAATAAACATTAGAGGAAAACCTAAATGCAGCAAGCAGCAGGTTACTTCAAAAAATGTGCAAAAAAAAGTTCGATTCAGAAATAGTAATATGTATTAGATACTTGCATAAAGCTCGTGGGCTAATGCCCGGTGCGCATGTGGTGGGCCTCATGGACTCTTTTGTCTTTTGCAAAAAAACACCAAGTCAATGGAATTTGTGGGCCTCATTGGGTTTAGAGGACTAGACTGGACTGAACTTCAAACTTTTTTTTTGTACAAAATGCAATGGCTGATTTACTAGCGCGCTTTGATGCATAAAATAAAATGTTGTCTAGGTGGCTGACTATAAGTTGCAATTGAATAAATGCAACTACATTTCATCTTCCGCTACAAAATGTTCATTATTCAGTGCATTACTTAAGATTAGAACACACAGACCACTTCTGGTGGTTGATTTCGACAACTAAATGAAGCCGGGTTGTTACCAAAACCGACCACTTCGAATCTTTCCATAAAAAATACCTTCCGACCCCACGTTGCAACTATACATTGTAACCAAAGCCTAACCACCACCTGCGACTTCGTTTGCAGTGGAAATCGACCACCAAAAGTGGTCTGTGTGCCAAGAGCGTAAATCTTATGAGCTGAAGCACCAAAACGTTGGCGTTTAGATGAAAAATTGGCTCAGCTAGTGCACTTCAAGCACAACAAATATATTTCATCTTCAGCTTGCAAGTAAATTTGTCATTTTATGAAGAATGTTTTTTTTTTCTTCCCCTTTTCTTTCTCTCTATCCCCCCTTAGATTGATTGAAAGTTAGAATCAAAACTTTCAACAGGTTCTGTTGTATTTTAATATTAAAAGTTCAAGTCGTTTACGTCGTTTTCGTATATACGGAAAAAAGAAACAGAAAGAGTGAGTGAGTGAGCGGTACTGAGAGATATTCGTCTTATTAAATTGATGCCATTGAAAGGTAATGTTAGCAAATAAGAGTAGAAGAAACAAGAAGCTTCCAGAAGTGGATGAATAGATGGATGGATGGGATGGAAAGAGAAAGAGAGAGTTTGAAGTTTTTGGGTTGAGGTTTTGCTTTCACTGAAAAATCAAGTTCAGATGTATAAGAATGGAAGAAAAAGAACCGCGTTTTCTCTCTCTTATGCGTGCAAAACCGTGCATCCAATTCCATTCCATTTCAAATCCTTTTTTTCTCTCTCTCTTTCTCTCTCTCTCTCTCTCTCTCTCTCCCCCCCCCCACATTTTGGTGTAGGATATCCATCAAAATTCCCTTCGGAAATCACATTCAAGATAGATCTACATAACATACCTATACAGTATATATAGGTCTCTCTCCAATGAGACAGCCTCACACACACAAGAGAGAAAAAACTCAGACATAAGAAAAAAAAAAAGAGAGGGAGAGAGAGAGAGAAAAAAAAAGATGCTCAAAGTATAAAAAAAATACCTTCAGAAAAATACAGGAAAGCAAAAAAAAAGTGTACGACTTTGTTCGAAATTGAAAGAAACATTCGCAAATCATCAAACGAAGAAAATCTTTCTCTCAGAAGAAGAAATAAGAAAGAAAGAAAGAAAGAGAAAAAACACCCAAAGTCCAATAACCCATTTTGACCAAAAACGCAAAAACCTAAACTTTTTTTTCTTTTCTTATTATTAAAATTCGTAGAAGAAAAAAAAAACTCCATTCGAAAAAAGATGCAAGGAATTCACGAATTGAAAATTATTTCTCAAGTTACTTTTTTTGAGCAACGTTTAGATAAGTTGGGAATCTGCACACAGACCACTTTTGAGTGGTCGATTTCGACTGCAAAATGAAGTCGGATTGTCGCCAAAACAGAGACCACATTCTCTGTTTTGGCGACAATTCGACTTCTTCAATATTTTCTTTTACGATTACAGACTCAAAATGGATTGCCTAATACGTGCCCATACCACCTCTTCGCCACGTCATCATCATCATCATCATCATCACCAGTCCTATTAGATAGCAGTATGATTTCTAAAATATGTCAATAGCTTGGTTTTACTTTACATATGGATAGCTAGGAACAGAACAGCTGAAAAGAAAACCATGATATCATCCATGATAGTTTATTCTAGTGTAACAACCACTATTTTTTTTTAAAATTGTTCAGAGACCCAGTCAAATACCCCCAATTATTTGGTTCCCATTCCCTCAAGAGAGGTATGGATACTCCCGGTTAAGAACCCCTTCCTTAAAAAATACAGTGCAACCCACAACCCAGTCACCAGCAACTTCATTTCGCAGTAGAGAAATAAAATCGACCACCAAAAGTGGTCTGTGTGCCAAGGGCACATTATATACACTTTCTTACACATATTGACCAATTTAACTTAGCTAAAAGTAGTTTCAACAACTATTTTTAAAACTTACTTTTTTGTTCATAAAACCTTTGTGATCTTGTAATTACAAGTTACAAGTTATAACTACGGTGAAGCATATTTAGACGTAAAAATTACAATAATTTTAATAATAAAGTTCTTAATTCATTTAATTATAATTTATACGTAAGACTTGTAATAATCGTAGAAGTTTTTCGTTATTTTTTTGGTAGTTAAAATGGCAATTTATGCAAATAAAAATCGTAGTTTAACCACTTATTTTTTTTTACTACAGCATTAAATTTGTTGAAACTACCTTTAAACTACTTGAAAAAGTAATATTAAGTAGAACATCTAGTTTTTAACTCACTGTTCAATCTTTTTATCTTATTCAGTCAAATCTTAAATCTGAGCTTAACAAAAATCATAGAAGGAAAACTCATCTTATGACAAAATAAACAATCTTAGTCATAAGATAAAATCTCTCTTCTAAATGATTTCAGAGAGAGAGAAAGAGAGAGAGAGAGAGAGAGAGAGAGAGAAAGAGAGAGAGAAAGCAGCCTACCATACAGTCTATATATTCTTATTATTCTATTATATAGTACTGTGCAAGTATTCGAGGGATCTATGAGTAATATAGTAGTAATAGTGGTCGTAGTAGTTACCTAACAGTAAGCAAAGGACGCCCTAAAGTACCACTGAATGAGAGATAACATAAAGAAAGCAGAGAAGCCTGAATCCATCCACTTTTTATTTAAGCTTTGTAATTCATAAGAGTGGACCATGGATGGAACCCATAAAGAAAAATGTTACTGTGGCCAAAGGAGGAAAGGGATGGGAATAAATATTCAATACCAAATGACCAAAGAAAAAAATGAATAAAAATACAAACTCAGTATCTTTCAAGATATTATTGCAAATCCTAGAGATCTATATATATGGTCAATGACCTCTTTGTGACCTCTTCATTTTAGAAATAAAAATAAAAAAAAGTTTCTACTCTTAAGCGGCGATCACATTGACAATATTTAAAGCAACATTCATTCATTGCAATGTGAATTCACTTGGAATTAATTGCAATTGTTTTAATATGTTAATACTTTTGCAAGACTTAAAAAAAATTGTACGAACTGCAGAATTGTACAAAATTCAAGGCAATATTTGATTTATTTATTTCACAAAATCTTGCGATATAAATAGCCAGTGTGATCACCACTTTAAGAAGAAGAAGAAAAAAAAAAAAACCCCTCATGAATAAGTTTTTTTACTCATAACAGTGAACAAATTTCGGTTCCTTTTCTTTTGCATATTTTCTTAAAGTGTATTTTTTTGTCAAACTTAAAATCGTTAATAAAAAAATGAAAAGTTAGAGAGACCATTTGCAGACTTTTATGAAATCTTACTTTTTTCCAATTGCATTTCTTTATTATCTCTAGAAAGTCAAATAAAAATGACTCCGAAATGTCTAGCGTTTCTATACTTTTTCTCAAAGTTATATTAATTTTCGTGATCTTCATCCATACTTGTTGGACACCCTGTATTTTCATGCCCATATTACTTATTATTTTTATTGTAGCAATTTCTAAAATGTTTGTTTTAAGACATTTTTAC
This sequence comes from Brachycybe producta, assembly GCA_036925085.1. Taxonomy (NCBI): domain Eukaryota; kingdom Metazoa; phylum Arthropoda; class Diplopoda; order Playtdesmida; family Andrognathidae; genus Brachycybe; species Brachycybe producta. Next base: position 4,232,524 of record JAUPFP010000013.1, on the reverse strand, counting down.
GAACAGCTGGATTTTGGATTTTGGATTTTCGAAAGAGAGCAGGGTCCCGCCCTCTCACCAAATATTATTATTTGGGCGCCCATGGGGTTGACCAAATACCGAAACATGTTATTTGCGCCAGTAAAAGTGTAATAGCACCTAACTGGTAATTAAAAGTTTTTTTTTTAATTAAAAATAAAATTACAGTTATTTTTAAAATTCGTTATAGGCCACACAGCAAGACATGGCATGACTCACCGGCGGCTCGCGCGTATGTTATGCTGGGTCTGATCTAAACCAAGTCATCGTCAAGATTTACCCAATGATTTCCTGTGTTTTGTCATCGTTTCTGTATCGTGTGCAGAATCATCGGTATTTTGTCATATTTTGAAGTTTTGTGTCTTCGGCAAACATTCGTCAACAATTCGGCAAACATTCATCAAAAATTTGGCGAACATTTGTCAAAAATTTGGCGAACATTTGTCAAAAATTTGGCGAACATTTGTCAAAAATTTGGCGAACATTTGTCAAAAAATTGGCGAACATTTGTCAAAAAATTGGCGAACATTCTTTTGCTCAGCCCTTTTATGAACATCACCAATTTCTAATTGGTTTGTTACTTGGTCTGACGTCATAAAAGGGCGGAGAAAAAAAATTCTAATGCTGGGCATAATTGCCTGTGAATTTCGCTCCCGTCATTTATGACGGGTTACCCCACTAGTATATATATATATATATATATATATATATATATATATATATATATATATATATATATATATATTTATATATATATATATATTATTACAGCATATATGACGCATCCATTTGATGTAATTGTCCCATTACACGAAATGGACATGTCCATTTCGCGTTTTGTATCTCAGGCCAATTTATTACGTTCATTTCGTGAAAATGGACAATTACAACAAATGAATGCAACATATACACATGTGTCTATATGTAGATAATATAAAAGGACACTAGCCAAATTGTAATTTTACAGAAGTCTAAAAGGAACTCGGCTTTTGCCTAAATTACAAACAAGTCACTTTTAATTAATTAGAAATATTCATTAGAAGCAAAGCTCTCAAAAGCTCGACTCTAAATATATAAATAGTCTACAAAACTAACTGTATGTGTAAATACCATGTACTCGTATATATACATGTATATACTGAAAAGTTAGTCTGAAAAGTCAGTTTAAATAACGAGAAATGCAGCCAAATGTTTTTTTTTTCGACTCTTATTTGAAAAACACGGACTCAACTCTTAAAATAAACAACAAAATGCAATTGTTCCAATGCAAATCGAATTCAAGAGCAAAATGAATACCGAAAAACAGGGAGGGTGGAAGGGGAGGAGAGGGGGCAAGAGAGGGGGGGGGGGTCAAAATATAAACCTTAACACACTTCTCTAATGGTAGAGATATAGAGAATAAAAGAGAATGAAAAACCCCATTTCCAAATCCTCCTTTTTTAAAATCCTACCATACAACAACAATAAACAGTAAATAGTAAATTCCATTTAAAGAAAAAAAAAAGAGTTGGTTGTAACCATGACAACAAGAAGAAGAGAAAAAAAGAAGACAAGGAATAACATTAAACTTAAGTTTCAAATCTCCGGTTAGAATTTAAATAGTAAGAATGGTGTTGTATTTTTGAGGCCTTTTAAAATTCTTCTCCTTCCTAACCTTCTTCTCTCTTCTTTCTCACGATCAAAACGCCCCGTGTGTCTCTCTCCTTCACACATATACCCACACATCATCCCTCCCTTGCATTTTTTTATAGGAGTTACTTTACATTTAGTTTTCACAAGGGTGCAGTGAATTTTCAACAAAACTTGAATGGAATAAAGTAAATCATGAAGTGAAAAAAAAAAAATAGTTGATATAAAAAACAGCAAAAGAAAAAAAAATTAAATTTTCATTCGAGAAAAAAAAATTTCACTGTTTATTTTCGTTTTTAGAATCATCTATCTGTCTTCAAGAAATAAAAAATAAAATGGCCGTATTTTTTTATCATTTTATTGTGATAACAAAACATCTATTTTATTTACTTTTTTTTTTTTGAGAGAGAGAGAAAAAAAAAATCTAAAAGCAGGGGTCACATTTTTTTATTGTCAACAAAAGGCGAGTTTTTACGCACTGATTGGATAACCAAATCATCATACAAGTTTAATCATTATGATGTACACATAACACACCTGTACCCAAAATTGTTGCACAATTTGAACAAATCTGAAGTTGAATAATAACTTTTGCAACCAGCTCAATAAGATTATGACAGAGGGACACTACGGGGCAATCATATATTGGCAACATTAAAAGCAAAATTCACAGGAATGTTTGACTTTATTTCTTGCAGAAATTCTTGCTGTAAAAATAGCCACTTTAGTCCAGAAACTGCATTAGAAATGCATTGTGAAAATAATCTAACACATTCCATGACACTTGAAGCTAAATGCATTTAGCATTAAAAGCTGTGTGGGAGAGTTAAATGTGTTTTTAGATCATTTTTTTAGATAATTATGTGTATCCAGACTGAAAGCATTCAAGAAAACAAGTTGATTTTCAACTCATTTAGCTCAGATGTAGACAAGGTATCAGGATAGCAATAAATACTGTATTTTTCTTAGCAAGATATCCGCGTTTAAAACACGAAAAAAATATTCTGGTCCTTTCCATTTTGTTATATGGTTTCAACTATATCTTAATTTCAATATAGATAAATATATATGTTAACTGAATAAACTGAATTCGACTTATTGTTTATGTATCTCTAACAAGGCTCGATAGATCATGTTTAATATTTAAATACATTTCACTTTTTAGGTGTAGACAGGGTATAAGGTACACTTTGCTGCTGCTGCAAAGTTCTGCAAGTGATAAAAGTTATGAAATGTTGTTGTTACCCTGTGCTGCTCAACATGTTATAACTCTCACATGCATTTGTCATATAAAATTAAAATGAAATCTAATTTGCATTTCTTACCGATGAACTAAATATATGACAATTTGCCATAATACCCGGTAATGAAAGTCTTTATTATTTTTTTCTAGAATGACCAGCATACCTCTAGCATCATTGTTATCCAATGTCAAGAACTCTTAACATTAAACGTTACCCTTCCTATTGGTAGCAACAACATTTGTCACAACAAGAAAGCAAACAATGTCCTTTTCTCCACAACACAGATGTTTAAGTGTCATACAAGTCATGTTGTGTACTGTGTACTTGGCTACACACTTAAATCATTTTGTTGAATAGTAGTGTGACCCCAGCTTAAAACCGTCGAGATAAAAGAAATGGTTAAAAAGTTCCTCACAAATTTAACCTCAACCCATGATCCATCCAACCTTTTCTTTCATATAAAACATTATTTCTTATTCATTTGCTTCAAAGTTTTATTTCATTTTTACTCTTATTATTCTCTTGGCAAATGGAAATGGCAATGCGGAACCATAATGTTATAGAAGTCCATCAAGTTATAACCAAAAAAAAAAAGAAAACTTTTCACCAACATATCTCTCTCAATGCATAATATAGAAGCCGTAAGGATGGAATTTTTACAAAACCCATGAGAGATTCAGCTGAAAACAAGAGAATATTTTGGGAGATATTTCAAAAATTCAGAGAAAAATAATTGGGTTTTGTCAGGAAAACTTTTAAATGCAAAACGAATGGAATTTAAAACATTGCAGCATTATTATTACTACTACTACGACTACTATACGCAATGAAAAAATATTCTTTTCTCTTCCTCTTTTTTTTATTGGATCTAATATTAATCACAACAACAACAAAAAAATATAATATATGGAAGACGACGCCATTTTTAAAGTTAATAGCACTGACTAATTAATTTAATTTGGAGAAGAGAAAATAAAAACGACGCCAGAATTCCACAAAGTCAAAATTTATGAATAAGAAAAAAAAAATTGAAATTTAATATTGAATTTTATAAATGGTTTAATACAAAATTATTTATTAGTCCTATTTTCTCTCATTGTTATAGACTTTTTTTGATCAAACAATATTTAAAGAGTAAAAAGAGTTAATAAAATTCAAAATAATTTTACCAGACCATAATGCTGATGTGATGTATTTCAAATAAATAATGGGATTTGAACATTAAAAATACTTCCAGAAAAAAAAACATTAAGATGATTTAAACACTCCTTGGAACTTAATTTCTTTTTTCAGGAGCAAAATGAAACTTGAAAGTGTTTTCAAAACTAGAAGGGCGTAAAAAGTTCAATCACTTAAGTGTAATTTCATACTGTTATTATATCTAGGGTGCTCAAGGAATAAGAGTTTAAAGTCAACTATTGATATTACTGACCTAAACCTAACTTTCCACAAACCATTTTATATATATATATATTAAGCCAGGTCTGTGTATGTGTGTGTGTGTGTGTGTTTAATGCTGTACAAACCTTGAAGCACGTCGGAATTTATATAAATTTAAATGAATAAATGAACCGCTTTTTTTTTTCTCAAGGTCAACTATATGTTGCACACTCCCCATCCGAGAACCCCATTGATATTAAATTGGAGAGGAGGGAAATGGTTGGAAAGTGTAGAAAAGGGGGGAGAGAGAAACGGGGAGGGGAAAAAGTGGGCGGGGGTGACTGAAATTGAAATGAGGAACAAAAAAGGAACAAACGACGTGCATGCGCACACCAGAGAAAATGAAAAACTCATTTTCTCTTTGAAATATAAAAAGGGGAGGGAATAATAGTAGCAACATTAAACTACAGTTTATCACAGGCAATTGTGCCCAGCATTAGAATTTCTTTTGCTCAGCCCTTTTATGAACATCATCAATTTCTAATTGGTTTGTTACTTGGTCTGATGTCATAAAAGGGCGGAGGAAAAGAAATTCTAATGCTGGGCACAATTGCCTGTGAATTTCGCTCCCGTCATTAATGACGGGTTACCCCACTAGTACTTAGATAAAAAAATTTTTTTTTAAAAAAGTTGATTTTTAAATATAATATATTAACATGAAACTACACTGTACTATTCACTTGTATTAAATGATTCAGTCAGGGATGACAATTTGAAAAAGTATAAATATCGATTACGATCTCAATACCATAAAAGTGATTATTATAAATTCTAATTCCGATTTGTAATACCGATTCTAATTCTAATTATTTTTTTCGAATACCAATTCCGATTCTAATACCAAATTAAACAAAAAACATTTTTTGCTAATCATGTACGATTTTCACTAAGATTCACAGCAGATCTTCGTGTGGATGGAAAGACATTTTAATTTTTAGCTGCATTTTTACTGATTATCCAGAATAAAATTAAAATTTTAAAATTCAGTAAAACGCGGATTAAAAGTAAAATGGCTTCCGAGACCATACGAGATTCACCCGAATGTGTCGGCCCCTTGACATAAACGAAGTTTTGAAAACTTGATATAGTGTGATATAGAAGGTTATTACAAAGTTCTAGTTGCAAGTCACATCACGAGTTGCATTGCAAGTTGAATTGCATTGGAGGTTGCTAGTGTAATACTGGCTTTATATAAAAGTTAAAAGTTCAATAAAACAAAATAAAAAAAAGAAATCTGCAGCATTTGAAAACTACAGAGAGACAAAAAATAGAAGCATTTGAAGTATATTTATGTAAACACACACACACATCCACACATAGAAGTGGATCCCTCTCTCCCTTCAAGACACAAGAAAGACACGTTCAAAGATTGCAGTTAAGTTTTCTCTCTATGTGGACGTTGTAATAAAAAACCACACATTTCACCACAAACTTCTCTCATTTTTTGTTTTCTACTCTTTCTTTCTACCTTTAAAGAGAGAGAGAGAGAGTAAATATCAAACTCTCATCTCAGTTCTCTTTTAATTCTCTTTCTCTCTTTCCCCTCACCTCTTTCTCAATATATAACTTTCATTCTATGAAAAAAAAAACAAGAAGGATGCAAACACACATAGAACCCATGAAAACCGAAAATACTATTATATTCTCTTTCTTCAAATCGAAATCTATCCACAACTTTTTTTTCTTCTCCTCCTCACTTCCCTTCCCTTAGAAACAGAAGTGACCATTGACAAAATCTAACAGACCGTATAACATCAGGCGAATTGCTTCTAACTCTCATTGAAAAAAAAAGGGTAAAGAAAAAAAAGGGGGAGAAGATGGAGGAGAAAAAAAGGGGGGATGAAGTCGTGTGTCTTTGAAGGATCTACTATCACTTCTTTGCACACTAACACAAACACAGGGAATAAGATAGGAATAGCAGCCTGCAAATAACAAGATATCATCCAATCAAGTGTCTGTCTGTCTGTCTGTCTGTTTGTCTGTCTCTGTTGTCCCTCACGTTTTTATAATAAAAACCGAGAGAGAAAAAATAACAATCTGTATTTTTTTGACCGTCTGTTTAGTTTTTTTTAAACAAACAACAATAAAAACAAGTAATTAATGAACGTAATCAAATATCAGTAAATGTTTGTTAAATCACAATTAAAATTAACATTATATTCATTTTAAAGTACACATTATTATAATTTCTTTAAAGGGCGTGAAGTTAATTTTGCCAAAACAATGTGTTGCATTTCATTTTAATATTTGATTTATTACATAATTTACATTAAATAGTATTAAATCACTAAATTTTTTTTTTTCAAATTACAAAACAAAAATGTATGCAATATCAAGCAAATATTTCCCAATCTGTGACACAGATTAGAGGCTATAATTTAATTTAATTTAATTTATAATTTAATAATTTATAATTTAATCTATAATTTAAGTGAATTTAAATATTAACTACAAATTCCCGATATTTTTTTAAAAAAATCATTTTTATCATCTTGCAAATTAGGTGGTAATGCTTCTAGCTAATTAAACTTTTGCTACTAGATGGCGTTGTTACAATATATTAAAACCAATCAAAAAGTATTCCAGGACTGTTAATTAAATTAGATGTTACTCGACATGTTTGGTTTTTTTTACACCAAACTAATTTTATTCTCATTGGAGAACATAACTGAAAATACATTACATTTTTCATATTTATTTTAAATCGTTTAAAAAAATTTTAAAATAATAAAAACGCGACTGTTTTTTATGTTAATTTCCATAGACAAAATATTTCTAACAAAAGCTTAAAACTCATTAATAACAATGTTTAAAATTCCACACACCTATTAATTAATTGCCACGTTTTTGTCTTATTTGAAAGGGGTATTTTCATGACGATATCTTTAAAAAAATAAATATTTTAAGAAATCTTTAAAACATAATCACCATTCCCCCCCCCCCCCATGATCTTTACTTTTTTTTAAAAAAAATGTAACATTTCACCATTTTCAAGCTACCATTTAAACCATGTATCATTTTGAAATTAGCATTTTCGAAATTGTTTAATTAACTCTTCTAGTTTCAAACTAATATGGAAACTATTTCGTAATAAGTCAATTCCACCTGAACGTAAAAATCGTTTTGATGAACCTCAACCAGGGCCATTTACCCCTTTTTTAAACCAATAACAACAAAACTATTTTTCGATTTCTACATAAATCCTTTGATTTTAATTTATTTAAGAGATGCAAGATAAACACAGAAGAAAAAAATAATAATTTCATTTTATTTTACAAAATAACAAAAAAAAAATAATAATTTCATTTTATTTTACAAAATAACAAAAAAAAAATGTGTAAATTTGTATGCTGAAAACGTTTTTTTTTTCTATAGAAAAAATGCATCCATGAAGGGTCTTGAGGGGCAACAAAAAAACTAGAATCTTCATGTTTATAAAAGGCACTGATAAGCTGAAAACACGTAAAAGGTGATCGACCTTTAAAAAAAAGGTGCTAACATTAATCTACGTCCTGTCAAACAAGATACGAACGAAGTCGTTGTTTTGTCTGCCCCTATTCTCATTTACAGCAGCCGAAATATATATATATGCTTATTTAATACCCCACCTATGTATTCATGTCACGAATTTTAATGTACCCATTGAAGAAATTGCATAGAGAAAAGATGAGAGAGAAAGAGAGGATGGATTTCAAAGTGAATGTCAAAAAAAAAAGAAAGAAAGACATCTTTTTTTTAAAAAAAAAGCTAAAAAGAAAGTCAAGACCTTTTTAAAAAAAAAAAGAAAAAAGAAAAAAAAAAAGAACTAAAAACTAGAAAGTGTGTTTGTATGTGAAATGAGGCTGTCACTCACATAATCATAATAATAACAGATTATCCGATGAATGCTAAGTAGCTTTTGGCCTGCTATTATAGTGCTACTTCAAAGATATAACAACTAACTCCCATCTCTCCATTCTATTGTAAAGGGAGCTCTATCTCTCTATCTATCTCTCTCCAAAATAGCCAGTATATTGTGAGTCTATGTGTAAACACATCAGTACAACATCACTTAATGCAATTAAAAGAGAAAATCCACTTAAAAAGGAAACGCTGGACGCATTTTAACGAATCATTTGTTTTGCTTTTTTTTTATAGAAAAGTGGACAAAAGTTGCTGTTATTGTGTGTCACACGAAAACTTTTAACCTTTCTAGTAATCAAGCTTTGAGAGTCACATGACGAAAAGAGGTAAAGGTCACAAATGAAGTTTCGTTGTACGTGAACAATTCGTTAACAAATATTAAGTTTCTACATATAAAGAGAGGGAAAAAACCTCTTTAAAAACAGCAATAGACAATTGTTAGCAGTGATTGCCTACGTACAGGGGCTATATCATAGGCTATCACTAATAACTCGATCATTGTTTATGAAATTATGACAGTGAATCGATTCAGTTGCATTTGTTTGCTGTGTTCACACGAGTAACCGCCACCCGTTTTTTTCTTTTTCTTTTTGCACTACAGCGGTGAAGATAATCCAGCCACAAATAGCGACCACCAACATTCCATTGGTATGATAAAGATCCCATACCAGTGGAATGTTGGTGGTCGCTACTTGTGGCTGGATTCGCCCGTCACTCTTCACCATGCACTGACAAGTGACAGTATTCTATTGTTTTCAACGGTGGTTTGTGCGAAACAAGCTGTGTCAACCACTATGTGGCACTATTTTGTGTGCGACACAAAAGTGGTCCGTTTGAAGCGGGCCTTATAGCCGCTTCACACGAGACACTGTCGCCACAAAAGTGTTCGTTTTTAGAAGACAATTGCTTCCTAAGAGGGCCCCGTGTTCAAACACAAGACACTGCCACCCTTAAAGCCTTAAGGATATTTTCATGTCGGTGGTATCTTTCAAAATAAACTTTTTATGAGTTTGAAAATGACCTCATTTTAAGGAGACAATTTATTTTAAATGTTTGAAATCTTGAAAGATAACACCTTATATGTGACTGAAACTTCTAGTTTCTCGTAATTTTGCTCCAGAGTTCGAAAATCAGCTGTTCATAAACCATTTTAACAAGAAATTTAGTCAAAACCATAAATATTTATTTCAATATCAACATGATAACACCCATTTTACCTTATTTTTCTTTTGATCTTCTAGTTTCTAATATACTCTTTTCTATTCCTTTTAAAAACTACTAGGAAAAAGCACATATATATAAAGAAAGAAAGTTGAGAAAGAAAGTCATCTTAAAAAAGAAGAGAATAATTTCTATTTCTAGTAATAAATAAAATGAAAAAATATTGACTTTCTCAAATAGTAGCTCCGTGAGTCGCGAGAAAGAAAAAAGCGTCAAGAGGATAACTGATTTTTACGTCAAATCCCAAAGCGTGCTATAAATAAAAACCCTTAAAAGGTGACTTTATACTTTATTTTTACTAACCGTCCCCGCAAGAAACATTAAAATATGCTTCTTAAAAATCTAATGGGCCCATGTAATAATAATAATAATAATAATAAAAATTATATTTTAAAAAAATACTACAAGTGCATATGATAAAAAATGCTCATATTATTAAAAAAAACCGTAACGTGACACAGGAAATACGCTTAAAAAGTGGTAAAAATATTTTTTTGGTTATTAATAATAAACACGACCATCACCACCCCAGAAACAAATTACAATAATCATCCACCATCTTTTTTTCTCTCTCTCTCTCTCTCTCTCTCTCTCTCTCTCTCTCTCTCTCTCTCTCTCTCTCTCTCTCTCTCCTTCCTTTTCCCCATCAACTATTCATTTCAATTTAGAAAGGTACCATATGGGAATTCTAATAAAATACAAAATACGCGTAATAAAAAAGAAACTTCCACGTAATTTGAAAGGAGAGAAAGAAAAAGTGTCCTAGGATTCATTATCTTTAAACGTATAAGAGATACATACATTCATTAAAAAAAATTAAGATAAAGTTTCCCCCCCCCCCCTTTCAATAACCCCATCACCTGTAATAAAAACTCCACACCTTTGGTATTTCTTTAAAAGACCCCATATCATTATCAGCGTAAAAAAGATACAAAGTAGAAACAACAAAATTACTAAAGTGTTGTTTCCACTTATACTCCCCATAAGTTTGTATACACGAGGCTATAAACATTTTCATGGAAAATATGTATCAGATACATGTAGATGACGTTTTTTTTTTACGTTTCCGCTAAAACATTTACAGCTGTAAAACTTTTTCATGAAACAGGGAAGTGTATTTTTTTTCTTCTTAGCTATGGTATATGCGCCATGGCTCGTTTTTCCCATGCTGCACATTTGTTCGTAAAGCAACGTAAATGTTTTTTTGAGAAGCAACATGCTTGCAACATAAACCCAGCAATATTTTAATTGCTTATGCAACATTTTTAAGTCTGTAAACAAAGCATTCATTTGTCAACGTCACAGTGTAGACTCATGTATAAAATACTCATGATTCTACGTGGAAACACAACTTTTAGAGCGGATGCATGCAACATGTTTTCAGTAACAATTTGATTGCTTTTGCAACATTTTCAACATTTCAACATCAAGCACGTCATTTTTCTGCAATGCTGTATGTGGTGCATTAGGTGCGGTGCATGGCGGCCTTGTGCACCCCCTGTGATGAGGGCACGTAACCAGCCATTAAAACTTAATTGTACCCCTCTTAGACACTTTGAACCCTGCAGTGGCAATGTTTAAAGCATATAGTCCAATTTTGTTCATTCCCTGTTGCACTAACAAGGGGCCACAACCCTGCTCTTCACTGAACTGGTCTTATAGCCTATGATATACATGTAGCATAGTAGTGGCAGGTCCCGTGTTTTGTTAAATTGTAATTAATTTTGTTTTTCCCCAATTGCAAACATTGTAATTGTATAAATTGACAGCTTCGTTGTATTAAAAACTGACATTGGCAGGCTACGCTGTGTGCAATATCTTGTTTGGACATTGTTGACAAAAGTTTATTTAGTTCTGAGTTGATTGATTCATATAAAAAGTAATTAAAAAAACTATTGATAATTTAAAAGTAATTAGATTTTTTTATAGAAAACTTAACTAACTGCTATTACAAATGACAAGTTTAAAAGTAGTGCGGTGAATTGCTAATTACCTTGAAATAGTTATCTAATTACAGTAATTTTAGGAAATGGCTTTCCAAAAAATGTTTAAAATGTCCCATTTTCATTGCATAATATTCATTTATTTTCGATTAAATAGAATATATTACACACAAAAAGAGTAATCAATTTGAATGTAAATCAATAACCAATGACTTTAATTTTGTTTGTTGCCATTTACGTCATAGCAAGTTGCTGTGTCGCAATGTGTGTAACGGTCGTAACAGTAATATTTATACGTATCACTGCACGACGTTACAGGGTAACACTCTTTTTGATACTTATCACTGCACGCTAAAGGGTAACACCCTTTTTCATAAACAGTTGACACATGGCCAGGGCATTCTGTAATTGATTAAGAAACAGTGTGTAAGATTGATTGCAAGATGAGAAAAGGTAATAAAATGTCGAATAAACGTTTTTCTTCTTCCAGAAATGTATTTTAAATAGTAGAGTATTTTTAAAATAGTGGGGCAACCCGTCATAAATGACGAGAGCCAAATTCACAGGCAATTGTGCCCAGCATTAGAATTTCTTTTCCTCCGCCCTTTTATGACGTCAGACCAAGTAACAAACCAATTCGAAATTGATGACGTTCTTAAAAGGGCGGATCAGAAGAAATTCTTATGCTGGGCACAATTGCCCATGATAAATTCTAGTTTAATTTTGCTACTATTATCCCCTCCCCTTTTTTATTTTTCATTTTCTCTGGTGTGCGCATGCGTGTCGTTTGTTCCTTTTTTTTTACTCCTTTCATTTCAATTTCAGTTTCCCCCTCTCGCTTCCCCCCTCCACGTTTCTCTCTCCCTATACCCTTTCCAACCGTATCCCCTCTCCAATTTAATAGCATGGGGTTCTCGGATGGGGAGAGCGCAACGTAATCTTGACCTTGAGAAAAAAGGCGGTTCATTTATTCATTTAAATTTATATAAATTTCGACGTGCTTCAAGGTTTTTGTCCTTAATTGTTTGTACAGCGTTACTCAAAGAAAGAGAGAAAGAAGGAAACACCGATAGACGGGGCTTAATATATATACATTGTATATAATTGTTTTTACTCACGTCCATTTGATGCATTAATTGACGTTGCCAATGACACGATAAGAACGGTAACAAAAATTATCATCTTGATAATGGAACGACTCATCTTAAATAATATCGTCTTGTCTGTTTTACAAATTAAAAAAGTTTCACTTGTAATATCTAATATAATTTCATTGTTAATTAGAATTAATTCTACTGGTTTGATTTAACTTACCAAATTGTATAAGAAGAGGTAGGAGTGATGTAATTACAATTTAACAAAATTGTTCAGAATAAAAAAAATGTTGGATATTGCTGGTTTAAATACCTTCTCTGATTTGCATTCTTGAGTCAATATAATAGCATTGCGTGTATGCGTGTACTTAGTGACAGGTCCGATGTTTGAACAAAATATACATTTTAAGTCGTCACTAATTGCAAACAATTGTAATTGTATAAATTGGCAGCTGTACATGCAAACTTGTTGTTAGGAACTACAGTGTATTAACTGGTATTAACCGGTATTAACTGGTATTGACAGGTATGCTGTGATTCAATAACCATACAAAAGGGCTCCTGTACATACAGTATACGAGCTGACACGTGTGACATTAATTTTGATGGTAAGAGCAGATGCACATCCAATGGCCTTCACAGGGAAAGGGCCGACAGGGCTCTAGCCTGGAGGCCCGGCGTGGCGGATCGGCCAGGTAAGTGAGATGAACAGAAGACAAAAAGCAACTTTATAAAATATTGACTTTTGTTTTGTCCATCCAACTAAAATTATTTTATTAGGCACATTACGTTAGCCTCTCATCATATGGACTTTTGTGCCTGTTTTGATATTTAAAAACAGAGGTGTGCTGGAAAAATAATTTTTCCCTGGCATTTTGAAGATATACTACTGGCCCACATATCTTACCTCAAACATCTAAACTAATTATTGTTTACCACAATTTCTTAAATAATTAATCTATAGTAAAAAAAAAATTGTTACAAGAGTAACAAATTTTACTATAAATTAAATTATTTAACCAATGTCCATTGAAAGCACAGCACCTATTCGAAAACCTGTATCCGGCACTGACGTCAAATTGCAAACTCATGTAGGTAGGCCTACACTATATATAGAAATGTGGAAACGAACCTTTCGAAGTCTATTTTTGCAGGGAGAACTTAATGGTAAAGAAAGAAGTGTCTTAAATTGGAAACCTTTTCGAATTCCAATTGCAACCGAAAAAAAAAATGCATACAACCGAGAAGAATTAAACTTATCCATCCGCAATAATTTTATTTCTCTCAAATACTTATGGAAAACAGATCGCAGGGTCCATTAACGTTTTCTCAAGAGACTTACAGCAACAACAACAAAATCATAAAAAACAATTTGTTTTTTTTTCTTCTTCTTCTTGTTACTGTTGAGCTTAAAAAAATGCAAACTGAAAAAAAGTTAAGAGAGAGAGAGAATCTCCATTTATTTGTAGCAAATAAAAAAAGCATATATATATATATAACACAAATGGATGCCATTACGTGTTATACACAAGTTAAGTGCTAGGAACCAAATTCAATTTAAATTTTTCATCCTTTCTTTCTATTTCTCTATCTATCATCATTTGAAGGGTTAACGTAAGAAAAATTCTTAAGAAGAAAGCGAAATCACTTATAAAAATTCATACATGATGAGTGAGTGACTTCATTCATGAATGAATTTTCCATTGGGAAAGTTACAGTTACTCTCTCTCTCTCTCTCTCTCTCTTTCTCTCTATCTGATGGATAAGATTATTATTACCATATGCAAACTATAGTCTGTATTATTTGTTACACGCGCACTGCACTTCGAAAAGTGGTTTCATTTGTGGTGTGTGTGTGTGTGTAATGTGCAAAGTAGTAAAGAAATTGGATTCCATTTGTACAATGGGAGCAATATTTTTAGATTTTAACTTTCAAGGGGTTTTTATTTACATTTACTTTATACACACACATCAGTGTAAACTAAACTCCTAGTGGTATAATTTATATTCGAAGTTGATACAGTATACTGCGACACTACAACAACAACAAAAAGAGAAATGAAAAAACCTCATGAACTAAAGATGAAGTAGTAGTGTAGTTGGAAAAAATGTTGACTTTTAAGTTACTTTATCCAGTCAAAAAATATTTTGGGTTAAAATACAGAGAATTAAACATTCTCTGTATTTTAAGCCAAATATTTGGCCAAGTCTGTCTGTGTATGTGTAACGATGTACAAACAAGGACAAAAACCTTAAAGCAAACTCATATGAAGAAGGGGTGGGGGAGAAGGAAACGTCCTTCATTGAGTGACCTTCAGTATTTGAATAAAATAGTTAAACTAGAATGTTCCATCATGTATGATGGGTTACCCACGTCATTTATGACGAGTTACCCCACTAGTTACTTAATACAAAAAGCATTAAGCAGAAGAAAGAAAGCCAGAAAGTACAAAATAGAAATGAAATAAATATAATAAAAGTTTTTGCCACATTTCTGCTTTCACATTCGCGTTCAAGGATTCTCAAACATTTACAATAAAAAAGACATTTCCAGGATATTGTTAAGTTTAGACAAAAGAGGAAAAGACAAAAATAGGAGGAGGAGCCATGAAGAAGGATGCATATCGAGGACACCTTCCTATTGGCTAATACCATGATATTCTACGTGACAAGAAGAAGAAGAAAAAAAACAAATTTCACCTTTTTTTCTGCCTACTTTCTGCCAAATAAATAGAAAGGAATTACATACTGTCAATAATCTCATTTTCATGTGGCATTTTATCTTTAGTTTGTTTCTGCACTTTTGGCCTCCTCACACTGAAAAATTGCAAACAGCAGAAATCTGTTCAAAATATTTTACAGTGTGGTGTTGGTGTGAAATGCGCGAATGCTAGTGATAAATAATCCAACTATGAAATTCGAATCAGTGCCACAAACACATAGGCCCTACACACACACACAAAAAAAAATGATATGCAAATATAATTTTAAGAGTTCTTATATCTAAAAGGGAAAACAAAACACAAAAAAACAGCAGCCACAAACGGTTCATTACTAACCATTAAATTGCAGTTAATGGCGTCGACAACTGTTCACAAATCAAGATGAAAAAAAAAATGGCCGTCAATGGCGTCATTACAATTAGGGCAGAAAACGTGAAGGGAAAAGAAGAGGGTTGGAGGTGGAAAATGGAATATTAAATTTTTCGTGCAGAGTTAGATAGAAAGAGAGGGGGAAAAGGAGAGAAAATAAGATTTATGAATCTTAATAAAGGGAGCAGCAAAAAAAAAAAGTTGGTTTCCAATGGATATATTGCCCGTGATACTAAGATGGGTAAAACGGGGTATCTTTTTAACGACAACATTGGATAGAAAGGGTGAAAAAACATTTTTCAACCTCCCACGTCTCTCTCTCTTTCTCTCTCTCTAGACTCAACTCTATTCTGAGATGTTGGACTCAATATCTAAGCTCTGATTTGCATAATGGAAAAGGCAATCTTAGAGCACTGTCGCCTTATTTCTTTTGCTGTCTATCTACACACGGTGTTATACCGTCAAACTGAAAAATCAGTTATTTTGCACAACTACAAGACAATGTGCGAACTTTAATCTTATCTACTATCTAAGTCTACAAAATTATTTCCCTTTAAAGGCAATGTGCAGAATGCCTAAAAAATGACAAACAATTCTAGACGCTGTACACGTATAAAAACTAAAATGATATATAGACTGGCTTGGCTGGGTTTAAGGTGGTTTTAACCCCCCTCGAACTCTGGCATGCTGTACATTGCCTTAAAATTGAATTCATTTTGTAGACTAGATAGTAGAAGAGTAAAAGTTTAGCAGCAAAATTACGTGAAACTTGAAAAATATGTTTTAAAAACTAGAAGTGTCGCTCAATCACTTAATATTTTCATATTTGATACAATAATTAAGGTCAACATCTTTCTGCAAACAAAAAATTTAAAAAATGTAAAAATCGTTTTTATAAATTGTGCATTGTATGCAAATAGTTAGTTAATCTCCATCAAAATGCATCATATGAAAATAAATCGTTAATTTTATGCAAATAAATATATATATATATATATATATATATATATATATATATATATATATATATATATATATATTACTCTGTGTATAGCAAAATTACAATTAATGCAAATTTATGAAGAGATTAATTAATGGCTTCAATAAGCAGAATTGCAAAATCAAAAAAAAATTATTTGGTTTGAGAAACTGACCTTAAAAGTATTTGACTGATAAAAAAAGAGAAATGTTTTTTTAAAGAAATGTGTAATTATGCAAAATTAAACAAATTTCTAAAAAAGTATGCAGTTTGTGAGTCTTATGCACTAGTATTTTAACTTAAAATGATTATTATTGCCAAATATGCCAGCGCCTTTTCGACTTTCGAAAGTGCTCCTGGACGTACTTTTGTTGGAACACTGTTGAGAATGCTCGCGCCCGTTTTGAATACCTTAAAATCTCGTGAATAATACGCATGCTTAATTAAGCCCAAAACTTTCAGGTAAAATGACGTATTTTCTAGTAATCGCATATCATAAATACCCGTGTTTTAGCGGGACAAAAATGAGTAAAATTCATGTGAAATTTATTACACACGAGATTTTACAATAATTTCAATGACACTGTCAAAAGCGAAGCCAGGAGAAATAAAAAAAAATCGCACAGAATTCGAAAATCAGCTGTTTATAAAACATCTTAAGACATTTTTCTTTTTCTACACATTGCCTAAAATTACAATAATTAATTGTGTCGATGATTTCTAGTTTTGTTTTTTTATTATTTTTTGTTGTACACATTGTCTAGTGACTTTTCAATGTAACTGATTTTCCAGTTTGACAGCAAATAACAACGGGAAGATGTGTATTTTACTCCTTGTTTCTCCCTCTGAAAAACACACGTCTAATTGGAATGAAGATAGAAGAAAAAAAGCGGGATAAAAAGAAGGGAAGAAGGTGAGGGGATGGGGAGGTAAAAAGGGAGAAATGGGAAAGAGGAAAAAGGGGAGAGATGGGGGAGAGGAAATACATGTATGAACACCATAAATATAAGCCCTCCATGTTATATACCTGTCAAAAATGTGTTCAAATTATGTTCACGTACAATTTTTTCTCCAAACATAAAATGCTAACAGCTTATAATTCATAATATGGAGAGAGAGAGAGAGAGAGAGACATATAGATAAAGAGAGAGAGAGAGAGAGAGAGAGAGAAAGAGAGAGACAGATAGAGAGAGAGAGAAAGAGAGACAGATAGATAGAGAAAGAGAAAGAGAGAGAGAGAGAGAGAGAGAAAGAAAGAGAGAGACAGATAGAGAGAGAAAGAGAGACAGATAGATAGAGAAAGAGAAAGAGAGAGAGAAAGAGAGAGACAGATAGAGAGAGAGAGAGAGAGAGAGACAGATAGATAGAGAAAGAGAAAGAGAGAGAGAGAGAGAAAGAGAGAGACAGATAGATAGAGAGAGAGAGAGAGAGAGACAGATAGATAGAGAAAGAGAGAGAGAGAGAGAGAGAGACAGATAGATAGAGAGAGAGAGAGAGAGAATATTTGAATGCAAATGAAGACCAACACCACTACCACCCAATAATACATAAGACATGATATTGGTTATATCATGTTTCCCATACAACTTTAAATGAAAGGAAACGAGAGGAAAAATTACGAAGAAAAAAGAAAAAGCCTAATTTAATTTTTGTGCACAAATTTGTGTTTTGAGAAAATGGATTTTTTTTTTCTCTCCCTTCTTTCATTCTTTCTTCCTAACTTCTTTACGTTTATAATTCACTTAAAAAATTGCTTCGTATTTGTTATAGATGTAATAAACAAAATGAACACTCAATCTATACAACAGAATAGGTATTTTAAATCTACGATATATAACAATTTTTCATGAAGAAGAAAAAAAAAAACCTTCAAACTCAACAAGTTGAATACGAAAAAAAAATAAGTTTGACGTCCATTTTTAAAAAGTCTAGACAAAATAAAACGTTTAAAAAAAAAAAGATCTACTAATTTACTAAACACAAAATCTCAATTCGTGGAACAGATATAATTTACTCAATATAGTCACCTTTTTTACCCAATGAAACTGATTTAAAAAAAAAGATTGGAAATTTTTGTCTTAGAAAATAATGAAATGCATAGACATTCATGAATTTACATTAGAAAATGTCATCAAATTTTTCAAACAAATGTAAAAACTGGGGTTTACCTGAACTAAAATAGAAAACGATGAAATGCATGAGAAATCTTGAATTGGTTGGAAATTTCATCAAATTGTTGAAACTGATTTTTTTTAAAAAAAACTGGGGTTTCCCTTGAACTGATGATAAAATGCATAAAAATAAATCGTGAACTGCATGAGAATTTCATCAAATTGTCGTTCATCCATTTATGCAAACCTTCTGTTTTGTTTTTTCACTCTCTCTCTCTATCTCTCTCCAATTTCACCAATTTCCATCATCAATTCAGCAGTTTCATGAAATTGAGTAACATCTGGGACCAGATATACAAAGTTACAACCAAGAAGTTCCCCGTTAGTTGAAAAAAAAGCAGAAGCTAAAGGGAGTATCGATCGTATCCAGAATCCAGGATTTTACAATTATAATTTACACGTACAATAAATAGTTAAAAAAAAAAGTCTTGTAACCAATTTAATCTGCAACTATCCGCACTCAACTAAATCTGAGGTCAATTCAATAAATACATAATTTTGTGATTATTTTAGTTTTTGTTAAAATTTGAATTAATTATTCATTCTACAATTTGGAACCAGCTGTTTTCTAACGTAATTCTAATAAGCAGAGCAAGGAGATTCATGCAAAATGCATGTTTAGTATTTTGGCTCAGAATTCATATGCTTGATGAGATAGGAACATGATTCATATCATGCTAAAGCTAAATAAATATATGAAATTTATAATGCATGTTTTTGCATATTTTGTCATATTTTGACAAAATTTTCAAAAATATATATATATATATATATATATATATATATATATATATATATATATATAAATATATTAAGCCAGGTCTGTGTGTGTGAGTGTGCGTCACAAAAAACCTTGAAGCACCTCGGAATTTATATAAATTTAAATAAATAAATGAACCACTTTTTTCTCAAGGTCAACTATATGTTGCACACTCCCCATCCAAGAACCCCATGATATTAAATTGGAGAGGGGGGGGGGGGAAAGGTTGGAAAGTGTAGAAGGGGGGGGGAGAGAAAGAGAGAAACGTGGAGGGGGTGCCTGAAATTGAAATAAAAGGAGTAAAAAAGGAACAAACGACGCGCATGCGCACACCAGAGAAAATGAAAAACTCATTTTCTTTTTCAAATATAAAAAGGGGAGGGGATAATAGTGGCAAAATTAAACTAGAATTTATCACAGGCAATTGTGCCCAGCATTAGAATTTCTTTTCCTCCGCCCTTTTATGAACGTCATCAATTTCTAATTGCGTTTGTTACTTGGTCTGACGTCATAAAAGAGCGGAGGAAAAGAAATTCTAATGCTGGGCACAATTGCCTGTGAATTTTGCTCCCGTCATTTATGACGGGTTACCCCACTAGTTAAGAATACCATCCTTAAGAGTTAAGCAGAGCAAATTATGGGCCATAGATGATATAACCAAATTATGCGACATAAAAAATAAGAACTAAGATTTTAAGCAATGAATCCAAAAATATGCTATTTTTTTTTTCTTCTCAAAAATAGTACTCTCTAATAATAGTTATTAAAAGCACGAATATTCATCTAACTAGTTAGTAGTAACTACGACTGTCCTCCTATCCTTTTTTTCTCTATTTGAGCTTTAAATATATATGAAATTTAATACTCTTGTTATACCAGTTACAAAAATTATAGACTTGAATGGATAATAAAATTGAACGCCAAATGGGCATTTTGAACCATTTTGTGTGCCATATATCCATCTCTCTATATACACTGTATTATTTTCATTGAAGCTCATTACTACAAAACCAAATTGGTTATTATCTCATATACACAAATGTTAATACACTGTAGATATAGAACGCATACATAGAGAAAGAGTGAGAGACACGACAACTATTAAAAGCTATAAATGTAATTTATACAATTGATGTAATACGAGAAATGTAAATTGCGACGAGGTAAAAATTACATTTGAACAATTTCGAGTTACACCAAAAAAAAAAAAAAACATCTAAACCCGAAAAAGTTCCAATATAAAAAAAAGATAGACAGATAGATAGATAGAGCTGACATTAATAAGTGTATAAAAATCTATGCATATTAATGACGAGTGCTAACATTTAATCATCTAATGACACTTGGGAAAATGATATAACAACATGGGATGCTTAAATTTTATACATTTGAAAACAAGTCACCAAAAAAAAAAACTAGAAATCACCTTATTTCTCCTCAAATCCTCCTCGTCCTCCTCCTCATCATCATCCTCCTCATCATCTAAAATACTCTCTCCTCTTTCCTTCTCCTCTTTTATTTCCAATCCCTCAAACACATAGACGTTAAATAGCTTTAATCCAATTACAGTGTCATTCAACTAAAACATGTAGTCATGCCTACTTTAATTTATTTGATTAACACCAGGCGGCTAAAGTTGTGATGTTGTTAAGTGCAATATACTTAAAAAGTCTCCAATGACTTTTAATATTATGAGTACATACATACAAGAAGAAAAAGCAGCAAAATAAAAAAAATCACCCACAGGCTGACATATTGAAGAGGTTTTGGTAGTGACATATGCAGTAAAAAAAATTATCACTTAAGACTCTTAAACTGCATTTGAAAATTCCTGTATTTGTTTGTAATGGATCTAATGGTATATTCTTTGTACTATAGCTTGGTTGTTCTTAGAGGTAGAAATAAATTTCAAGCAAACACCTGCTGCCTATAATTAGCCATAAAAAACAAAAGAGCAGCACACTTATTTGACAGGTCACCTGCCATCTTGGATGTCATGTATGTTTTGGGATTTTTGCTTAAGCGTTTTTCACAAAGTAAGTTTGTTCCTAGTACTGCAAATCCTCTGTTATACCTAGTACACACCTGATAATTTAAATGCCATTTAAATAATAAACATGTTCTACAGAGCCCCCTGTGCAGGGCAAACAATATATCGAATTCAATTTAATCAATTAATAATCTGAAAATATTGAGTTAATACTTAAATATAATATAGAAACTATTGACATTAAAATACTGATTTAGTATTTCAATTTAAATTAGTAATAATTAAGTCAATTTTTATAATAATTCTGTATAATTCACCTAAACACATTTAATTTGAATTCATTTAACAATGTACACATCATGTTAGCTGTAATAAGGGTGGCATTATTATTAATAATTGTTAAGTCAAAACTATTACTAAACACATGAAATTTTCATATTACGTTTCATGTAAACCTTGATGAGTTTAGTTCCAGTTTTAACTTAAAAACCATCTAAGTGTCGATCACACTGGCTACTTTTCTAGCAATATTCCTCAAATAATGATGTGAATCTTGCAAAAAAATTTGAAGATGCGCGCCGCTTAAGAATACGACTCTAAAAATGACGTTCTTCTGCAAACGAACATAAATTTACTGACCGTCTACTGTAGATGTCATTCATAAGACTTTACAGATCAATAAATTTGTGTAACCCTAGACTTCGGACTCTTGATTATCATAAGTACTAAAAAAATTTTTTTTTACAAAATAAAATTCAAAATTTGACCAAGATTCAAAATAAAATGTTCAATGGCTGTCAGAAAATTTACCAAATTTCACATTCAAATTTCAAGATTCTCTAAAGTAAAATAAAATGGCCGCCATTTTCAAACAAGGTTCCAATATAAACTTAAATTGTATTCAATAACACAGGTGTTTTAGGTAGAAACTATGCTGAGAAGTTTAAAGTTGAAGTTCAAGTGACAAGTTTCCTTCTTGAATTTGAAACTAAACTTAAAAGCACCAATTATACAGGTTCAGTTCAATCGCAATTGCAATATTTTGTGTTGTTTTACTGATAAGAATAACACCCTGTAATTCTGTTCATCGAATTAGCTTGAAGCAAGAAGATAGATGAAAAACGAATTGATTGTCCTTTTCCGCCCACAGAATTTGTCAGCACCACATAAAAGTCAAAAGGAACAGAGAGACTAACTAACTAACATTTCACAACTGAATTGAAAGATAACAATCGGATTGTAGTACAGTAATAGTACTCCTACAGTATTATTATTAGTAGTAGTAGTAGTAGTAGTAGCTACAAGGCAAAAGTACTAACTTAACTCTTCGTTTATATACATGTGTGTACAGTATGCTTATCAATGACATCCTAGAGAACGAAGAAGGGGGAGAAAAAGACACTCTGACTGATCAAACTTAAAAGCACTCTATAATTTGTCCAACTAAAAATAGCTATAAAACTAGAATGATCAAAAAGTAAAACTACTTCTGTGGAGAACACACACAAAAAAAAATTACTTATTTAATAAAAGTTACGATGTTTAATGAACAGCTGATTTCCGAACTCTTCTTGAATAATAAAATGTGTTAGAAACTAGAAGGGTAACTCAATCGTTTCATATTACATTCAGTCATTCATGTCGATATTTTTCCAAATATACTTTTAATACCGGCATACAAAATTTCAAAAATATCGTTTGCTTCAAAATTTCGTCATTTTCAAACTGACCCAAATAAAAAAAAAACTTATTTCTAAATTCTTAAAAAAAGCAGACTTCTAATTGGTTGATTATGTAGTCTGACGTCACATTGCTCCGCCCTTTTCAACGTCGAACCACACAACACACCAATTATAAGTTGCCGGTCGTCATAACAAGGGCGGAGCCAACCGAAATTCTCTCCGATTTCTAACTGCCTGTTCAAGTGACTGAGCTAGCCTTCTAATTTCTAAAACACTTTTATAAAGTTTTTCTTAATCTTTTTCCTCTAAAAGAGAAAATAACCTGAATTTGATGGGTATGTTTATTTATAGATTAAAACCACCTTAAAAAGTCCAAAATTTGACCAATATCAGAAAAAAGAAACGAAGATCGAGCCATATCGATTACAAAAACAAGAAAGAGAATCAACCTTATATATAAATACAACAAAAAAACGCCAACTTTCTTAATGATGTAGCCATGTATAATCAATGAAATAACAAACCCACCACCCTACGTAATACCTACCCAAGAGAACATAACAATGCACTTAAGAACACCCATCGTTAGCAATTATTATTCGACACAACCTAAAGAAAAATAAAGCAACAACCAAAAGAGAGACCAAGTAGTAGCTGAGGAACCAATTAAGCAAATCACAACTTAGTATATACTGTATACAGTA